>CM077785.1:11059044-11476322 GCA_039737535.1 Lagodon rhomboides | reverse complement strand
GGCAGGTTTTGATGAGCTTCACCTTTGAAAAGCCTTCCTGGCTAGTGGCAGAGGGTGCTCCAAAAGATTCAAAAAGTGCCCCTGCATTTGCATTAAAATACAACATAAATGATCAATGCATGAATAGCACAATTAAATAAACATGTTATAGTGGAGCTGTTAAGCTCAATAATCTTGCTTTTTATGAAAGAAGCATGAAACTTTCAGGGTTTGTTCTTCAGGACATAAGCTTTAATTTAAGATGTGGAGGCATTCTCAGTTTGACCCCTGAGGTCAGCTAGAGGTCATTGACCTCTGTGATATGTCATTTTCATGCACAAAATTGTAAATGTGTGTATCTTAGGATCTAAATGTGATAGAAATGTAAACTAAAGATGTATTTCCATGTATCTGGGCATGAGGAACTCATTTATGCCATTGATAGCACTCTAAGAGGTCAACATCATTAAGTGCAGTGAAGGTTACTAGGAATGTGAGTGGCTTAAGGTGAGACACTATAGGTGAATAGGGTAAAAAAAATTAAATAATAGATATCACCATGAAACTTTCTCAGTTGATTACTCATGTTAAGCTAAGAAAAAAATGTATTGCAAGTTTTTTGTATTTTAATGTTTAAATATGCAAATTAGGCCTTATCTCATTAAAAATGCACTAATTTGCATACATTTTAAAAAACGAAATCAGATCGTGTGATAAAGCCAGGATCAAAATATTTTTTTCATTTTGTTGTCATATTAGATGGGAAAATAATTACAGAGGGGTTTATGGACATCTACTTCTGTTATCCTGACCTTCGTGACCTTTTCGTGACCTTTTCCAAACATGTTGTTCAACCTGAGTTCAGAAACCTACATGAGGGTTCTAAATGTGAACACCTGATAACCTGATGGTGAAATCAGACGTGGGACACAGTGTCTCAGTCAGGAGACACTTTATAAACTCTGTCTCTGACTAACTCTTCATCGTTTGTTCCTTCTTGTGAATTCAGCAGAAGTTCTACATGAACTTCTTTCTGTCTTTGAGTAGAAACATGGAGTCTGTTTGTCTCAACGTGACGACACAACCGTGTGTGTCGTCACGTCGGTCCGGTGGTCTGATCGCTGACTGAGAACCTCATGACTGTGGGTGGAAGACCAGCTGGGATTTAGCTGATGTCTAGTCTCAGTCGTGGTCAGTGAAGTGTGCTCACATGTTAGTGTAGCGGTCTGAACTTAGGAGGCAAAGACTTCAGTGTGTGAGTTCAAGTCCCGGTTATTGATGCTAGTAAATGTTTTCTCACTCCATCACAAGTTAAATGCTGCGTCTGACCAACATGTTCTGCTCCATCAGGAGCGGTTCACTGTTTCAGGCTTCATATGTAACGTTAGCACATGTTAGCACACGACAGTGAAACAGTAAAGTCTTGTGGTTTGGTTCAGACCTCGCTGAGGTTGGAGGAGTACGGAGCAGCAGGGTGACGTCCTGATACAACGAGCTGCTGTTGAACCGATGTTTGGGCTGGGCAACGACCTGATGGAGACACAGACGGACAAACTGAGACAGCCTGGACACAAACTAAAGTTCAGGTTCACATACCTGACATCCAGGTAGCTCAGTGTGTCGGAGGACTGTCCTGAAGGTCTGAGGTTGTGAGTTCGATCCTTGAGGCAGTCTGAGTTTTGAAAACAGCTCTTAAAAGAGTCAAAGGCAGGACACTCAGGTATCTGATGAGCTGGTCTGGAGGTTGTGGGTTTGAATCCTGACTCTTTATAAAGTTGCTGCTCAGAAGAACGAGTGAAAACCTCTGAGAGACTCTTTGTGATGTCATCCTGTTAGCTCAGCAGGGTGACACCAGGGTTAGAAGTTCTGAGGTTGTGAGTTCGAGTCTTGTTTGGGTTTGATTCTTATAAAACTCAGTGAAGTCTGAAGTATGGACTGAACAGCGCCCAGAGAAGAGAACCCAGAGCGAAGGGGACTTGGTGGTGCAGTGGGTTTGTTCCTGGCTGGCAGTAACCAGAGGTTGCTTGCACCGGGTCGAATCCTGCTGGCTGCCAGTACCTGGAGCCTCAGTCCTGCAGTAGTGGGACAGGGAGGGGGCCGTGTCCCCTCCTGAGGTTCCTCAGAGATGGAAGCAGGGGGTTATGGGACAATGAACCATCAGCAACTAAACTTTTATTGAAGTGTGAGGATGTGACAAAGTTTTAAAGATGTTGTAAGTCATCACAGCCACACCAGGATGAAGTCTTTGATTAATTGAAAGACGATGTGATGTGATGAGCAGGTTTCATGAAGATCATCCAGCATTAACTCAATCTTTATTTGGTAATTTCATAATTCCAGGTTGGTTTAGACCTGCTCAAACTCCTTGATTGCTTCATCTGCAGAGACCAACATTTCCCTCATGAGCAGCACCTGGTGACAGACGAGAACCAGGTGTTGGTGTCCACTTTTTAGAAACAGGTGAGCATCATCAAAGATCTAATAGTCTAAGGGTTTTCTTTTCGGTGAAACAATGATGGTGCTCAAAGGCAGGACACTCAGGTATCTGATGAGCTGGTCTGGAGGTTGTGGATATGAATCCTGACTCTTTATAAAGTTGCTGCTCAGAAGAACGAGTGAAATCCTCTAGAGACTCTTTGTGATGTCATCCTGTTAGCTCAGCAGGGTGACACCAGGGATAGAAGTTCTGAGGTTGTGGGTTTGATTCTTATAAAACTTAGTGAAGTACGGACTGAACAGCGCCCAGAGAAAGACAAAACATTTCTTACATTTCACTAAGAGTTCTGGATTTTATTGGAACAAGAGCCAGAATTCAAAACAACACATGACAGAAAGTATAAGTCAACGCAATTTCCACAATTTAATGGAAGAAGTTTAAAATGTAAATGAAGAATCTTTTCAATCAGTTTGAATCATTTTGTACAAAGTTAACTGAAGAAGCTGAAAGACTGATGTGACTGTGATCCTGTACAGACTCAACTGTTCAGCACTGACAATGTTTCTGTGACAGGAGGAGACTCTGCACACTAAACACCACACATGCTCGCCATAAGTGCAAAAGAGCAGTGTGTCCCCTCAGAGTTGCCGTAAGGTGAGAGTTGGGGGGAGTTTGTTGCTGCTCAGTGCACTAATGTTACGTCTCCACGTCCTGTTATTTTCTTATTAAAACAACTCAGGCGAACACAAGTCGCCCGGTTACATTACACCAATGTCGTGAATAGAAATCCCAGGTCTGTAACATCTTGTCAGACGTGATGAAGGTGCTAACTGCAAACAAAACTCATTACGTCATCACAATGTGATGTGTTGAAAGCTTGTATGTTGAAGCGAACATGTATGTAACGCTGTGATCCCACCCTCTCACTGAACTTACACAGTGCAGAAACAAGTCATAGGGGCTGAAACAAAGACACCATTCACCCTGTTAGACACTGTACCATCACAATACATGTGAATCTGTTGCTTTAAAAAGTTGCTTTAAAGAGACTCACAGGTAAGTCAAACTTGTTCAGGAGAGAAAGCTAAAGTGAACTGTGAAATTATGAAGCGCACTGTCAGTTATAAACATCTGTCACCGTTCAACAACGTCCTTGTTCAACATAGAAAAAAAAGAAAAAAAAAGAAAAAGGGTTTAAGGTCAGTCTGACAGCTTGTCTCTTGCCTTATGGGATGTTCAGTGTTCTCAGCTCTCCGCAACGACTTTGGTTAGCGGCGTTATCTTAAGTGTTATTCTAGAAATAGAATCAACAGAACACGTATTTTCTTACATACATGAACGACACTTAAAAAGTGCCCACTGGCCACTCAGCAGGCCTCGAGGTGTCATCTGAGTCGGTGTGAAACACTAATCCTCCTCATCGATCCGCAAAGGATCATCGACGGCCGCAGACCAGATAAATATGAATACTTTATAATGAAGCGGCAACCCTGAGGACGCAGTGGGGCCTCCACCTGATGCCAGCGTGAACAGGTAATGCGGAGAAATGTGTGGGGATTGGGAGTTTCAGCGAGCACATACACAGAAATAAAATATTTCCATGTGTCGGTGCCATACGACCTTGCGGGATAACCAGAGCTCATTACAGGGGAGAGCAGCGGTAGAATCGGCGGCAATGAAAAGCCGACATGACCCTCAGATTGTTGGAGCCAACATGAAAGCGCTCAGCTACCGGGGAGGGAGAGGGGGGTGCTGGTGGTGGTGGTACTGTAAGAGCGAGCGAAAGGAGCTGTCCACAAACCGGAATGTGAATTGTACCGGTTTGCATAATTTAAGGTTAATGAGGAAACAACAGCAGATAAGATCTCCCTCGTTTTTATCCCCGCTGGCTCGGCTCTGGCAGGGGCGCTTTTCATTAAAAAGGCATCAGAGGCGGCGCTTTAATGACCTGCGGATTCACCTCATTTCATGTGACTTCCCGCGCTGTGCACCGATGTGAGCGAGCCCTTCCCTTTTTTTCAAAGAGATGCTCGGTCTTTTTTAGCTGCTGCGTCTCCGCCCCCTTTTTTTCCGAGCGATACCCTCATGTTTCCATCCACTTAGGCTCACGTACCTCCCGCAGACTGCATACGTATTAATGCAAGTAGGCGGTAAGTGCATATAAAAGAAGCTCTTAATTGTCTTTGAAAGGAAAGTTAAAGGTCAAAAGAAGAACAGCAAGTGGTCATTAACAAATCCTAAATGCAGCTTATCACATAAAGCGGGTGATGATACAGCGTGGAAAACGCTATGTTAGTAAAAATACATAAAGTGCACTGGTGGGCTCAAGGGGGGCTGATGGGGGCACCAGGGGGCAGAAAATGCTGCGAAAGTGCCCTTTATGAACGCGGTGAAGGGCCCTCACTTCACTTTAATGGCTTTCTGCACATTTCCCAACACAGGTGGCGCCCTTTTTATTTTTAATTTTGCCCCTGCCCCTCAAACTGCTCACACACACACACACACACACACTGCTCATGTGTGTGTGCTCTTGTGTCAAAATACACAAAACTTTGACTCATAATAAGTGTTTCAGAGGAAGAGGCAGCCTGTGGCCCCGTCTCTGTCTCAGTTATCCTTCCGGAGGTAATTGGACGAAGGGAGCCGCCATCCTCCTCTCCACCAGCCGCGTCTCCTCCGCCGCGCGTCCCCCTCCCCCTCCCCCCGTGCGCCTAATCACGCCTCCATTTGCATGGAGGGCCCCGAGAATCAGCCTCAATAACGCCGCGCTGCTTTGAAAGATGAGTTTTTAATCTGGGAGAGGAGATGAGTTTCTGACCCGCACCTGTTTGTTTCCGCAAGCTTTTTTTCCCCCTTGTCGTACAGAAGTGACCTGCGGGTAAATTTGCAGAGGCAGGGTAGCTGCTCGCCTCCCTAAGTACTGTCATTGTGCATTCATTAATATCCCCATATCTGACATGGCGGAGAAAATGGTTCTTGGCAAAAAAGGGCACTTGTCGTGGTGGGTGAGACTCCCTAACAGGCAATCAGATGGGCTGACAGCGAGTGTCAGACAGTGTGTGTGTGTGTGTGTGTGTGTGTGTGTGCAGGCAGAGGAGAGGGCTGCGGTCTTCGGGAGAGGCGTGGGTATTTATTCTTCTCCCATTGCCCTCTATTGACCCGTGTAATGGAGAATTTTACAAGGGGAAGTGTTTGAAATATCCTTTGGATGTAGGTAATGTTTCATCCATGAGAGCGAGGCCCTGCTTTCAGTCCCGTACTATCCGCCTCGCTCCTCCTCTCACACATAGACACACTGCCCAAGCATGTATAACATTATAGTGCAATATGTTATACGGCTAAATAAACGTATTTTTAGTGTGATTGGAGGTTTTGATCAGACTTTGTTCCGATACAGCGTAACAGTACAAACCCTGTCGATGCTGGTTGAGTTTGAAGGAAAGACGAGATCGGGTCTTTGAATGCAACATCATTGAGGCTGATCCACAGTGCAGTCCCGGTCCTAGCATGTCCTTTTGTGGCGTTTGTCGCCAGATGTGCCACGCCCGTCGGTATCCAGGGCTCTTTTATTAAACCTGGCTCTTTTTTTGTCAAATGTTTTAGCCGTCATGTTGTACTACGTTCACCTGGTGACTTACGGAACGGTTACTAGATACCTTTTTAAAAAACGTGATCAGAAACGTAATCCAAGTATCACAACACTAAATGTAACTGGATTACTTTCCGTTACATTCGGATTTCCTCAATACCAAATACCAGATTCTTTATTTTGAAATTGTAGTCCTTCGTTAGTAACCCACATTTTCACTCAACGTATGTGTAATCTAATTACATCTTTTTTTCTGTAACTTTAGTGGGATGTAGTTACCTTATTTTGCATCCTAATTATGTAATCCTGTCACATCCCCAAGCCTGGTCATGACAAAGAAGAAGAACATGCGATGACGTGAATATTTATTGCGATGAACTTTCAAACTCATCCGCAATTCAGGTGTTACCGAGCCAAACGGTTTCGAGCCAACGTGAGTGAACACTATCCTGACCAGCTACCGTCAGAGCGCCATTAACAGGGGCTTTTATTCCTCGCCGTGGCTCCTCGGCGGCCGACAGAAGGACAGGAGGACCGTTGCTTTTCACCGTCGGCGGAAGCTCCCACTAATGAATGTGCGCCACGGCGTAAACACGCCGCCGCTCCGCGCTCAGCAGAACTACTGCAAGTAAACAAAGATAAGACGAAGTCTACAATTAGTCACCGCGCTGTCTCCTGTATTCAGCTCGCGCTAATTGCCGCCGTTATGATTTAAACGTTCCAGGCCGGGCTGCGTTACGCTGGCACGACTTTACCTCTGTGGAAAAAAAAGGCATTTCAGTCACAACCCAGAACGCAAACAAACCTTCAAGCGTATTCCACTGCACAAACAGCTCACCGCCTCTTCCCACAGAATAAACACAACACACACACACACACACACACACACACACACAAATATGCACAGAGTTGAGGTCCAAGCACATTTTGTACGAGTAAAAATAAAACACACCTACTCTGATTACCCACAGCTCCCGCATCAGCACAACATCCTCGACGAGGCGGATCTTAGCGCGCGCGCTGAACTTCATCACCTTGTTTACTCTGTCTGTTTACAGCTGGATGTGTGCGAGCGCTCCGGCGCCGCGGCAGCCTTCATCTCGCCATTACCGCTCCGCTTTATATCGCTGCCAAAATCACAGGTGACAGGCCACTTTTCCCGGGTGCCTCGGCGCGAACCCTCCCTCTCGGCGCGCGCTGCAGGCACAGTCGTTTGACGGCGATGGCACCCGACACGCGCAGGTTTCATATATTCAGCGCGGAGTGTGAGACGGCGGGGGGAGAGGAGAAGGCAGCGAAAAGCTACCGTTGTCGCTATTAACCGTCAAAGTCACCTTCACCCCGAGGCGCAGCCCCCGCTGAGCGCGACTAAACAAACAAGATGGAAGCAGCGGCGGCTCGGCGGTTAGCAGGAAGGATCTAGGTTTGAGTCCCGGAGTTTCCGTGTGGAGTTTGCATGTTCTCTTTGTGTTTCCAAAAACATGTATGTTGGGTCTAACAGCGTTGTCTTCTTGATACACAATACTATCTGTACTTTGTATACTACTAAGTTCACTCAATACTGACTTTATACTAACTAACTTAATACTAAGTATACTTCAAAGTACTACATTCAGTATTAAGAAGTTAGTATTACTAGCCTAATACTAAATACTTAATATGAATTTCCCAAGTGATGTTATTTTAAACCAACCTGAGATCAGCCCAGCGAACCTTCAGCCGTCTGACGCCAGAGAAGATTAAGTGCGAAGGAGAAAAAAAAACAACAACTCACGAACAACAAAAGCGTCTCCACGATTTTCCCGCGCGGCGCCTCACTGTCGGCCCCTCAGGATTGCGTCTCACCTTTATTTTTTACTCGGCAGACGGCATGAAAGCTCGGCATTGTGGGACAATGGAGTGTCTGAGTGTGTCAGCCGAACACCTGCCGAGCGCTCCGCCAGGATAACTCGGGAGTCTAATTATCAAGCAATTTGAAACGGCATTCTGTTGTCTCTGCCGCCGTTTTAATTAGGGGGTGTTGGCTTTCAGAGGTCACACCAAATGAGCTTTTAACTACTGTCATTCCGAGAGAAGATTTCTCTCCTCGCTGAAGGCCGCTCTCCTGGCGCTACTTTGTAGACGACGGGATCGCGGGCAGATCGCCAAAAACAACAACAAAGCGGTGCGAAAGTTTATTGTACAAACGGGAACTAGGGAATATTTAAAACAGACTAAGTGTAGAAGACGTGTTAAGCCCCAGTTTCCTCCTTTTCCCCCTCTGTTGCTCCTTAATGGCTCACTCAAAGGATGTTTGGCAAGTTACTGGGAAAGGATGCAAGACAGGAAGGAAGGAATGAGGAAAAAGTATAGATGGATAAAAGGAATAAGGTACAAAGTAGGCAAGGAAGGAAGGTTTGATGAAGTAAAAACTGCGGACGGTAGATACGAACGAGGATGTGACGGATAAAAACGAGAAGAGGGAAGACGCAGAGAGGGGAAGCAGCATAAAAGGATGAAGGGGAAACATCCCAAATTACAAAAAGACGAGTGAATAAATGGATGTTTGAGTGATGGGTCGACAGGGCAGGAAGGATGGGAAGAATGGAAAAGAAGCATGATGGGTAAATTGGATGAATAGAGGCAGGGCGGGATCGCAGATGAGAATAGGATTCAATTTGAGACATATGAAAAGACAGACTGTTGGATATGTTCAGCTCTGCTTTTCTTTTCTTTCTTGTCATTTTTCTTTAAATTGAACTCTCTTCACTCTGAGGGGAGTTAAAAAAAAAAGAACTAAGTTAACTGCCTGTAAGGACTGAGGCGAGCATGGAGGGAGGCAAGGAAGGAAGGAAGGAAGGAAGGAAGGAAGGGATGAGGAAAATCTGTGAAAAAGAGGAAAGTGTGACAGTCGTACCTCTTTCACATTCTTCATTCACAATCGGTACACTGCGCATGTGCCCCTCTCAACAGAGATGAGAAACGAGCGATGTCTCACTCCTTAGCAACATACCGTCATCAGCTCTGGGTGTTCTGGGTTCTCCGGTGTGTTCGTGATGACGAGGGGGGAAATGAACAGGGTGAACTCGTCTCCTGGCAATGGGAAAGGTGTCAATCGCCTGTTTTTAGCCGTTTACAGTACCTGCATATACGTGCTATCCCTAAAAACCGCAGGAAGGCAAGGAGCAGCGCAGGAATTTAAATCTGACAGGAAAAAAAAAACGAAACAAAGAAGAAAGGAAGATTGTCGGTGGACACCCTGAATTTAAAAGTGCCACCAGCAGCCCTCTGTACTCTGGCACAGCAGCGGTTTGACTAAAATGCTAATGTCAGCACGCTAAAACGCTCACGACACTGACTGTATAAAACATGCACAGAGCTTCCAGGTAAGAAAAAAGTGAAGCGATGTTGAAATCCTCCTCCTCCTCCTCCTCCATGGATGAGTGGTGCAGAGACATGACAGGGCAGAAGGAAGGAAGGTGGAAGAACAGACAAAATTAGTAAGGAAGGAAAGGGCGGAGAGGAAGCACGACGGAGAGGTGAGCCGGATGGAAGCAGGATGGGGTTTAGCAAAAGGACAGAGAAATGAAAAAGAAAGATGGCAGGACGGACGGATAAAAGAATCAATGGATGAAAGTAAGATGGAAAGGAACGGTGTGAGTGAATAAAAGGAAGGAGAGAGGAGAGGAAAACACAGCGTTGAAGGGACGGGTGGATCATTTCAGAACAATAAAATAAGGGGGAGAAACTGAGGTTGGATTGATGGAGGGTGAGCAAAGCATGATGGGAAGGCTAATAGCAGAGCGGCCATGCTGGAAACATCCCAAAAACTCTTTCAGACAAAAGCTGTGCGTCCAAACTTTGCACTTGAAACTGAGCGCGCCCCTCAAATTGTATTGATTGCGTGAGTGGCTCGGAGACGGGCTGAAAACAAGACATCGTCATGGCGAAAGGAAGATTCAGGAGGCGTGTTGCTTATTGCAACTTTTTTTAAATCTGCCCTCTCTTCGCTCATTTTCCCGAGACAGCCAAGGTAATTTAAATCGATTCTAAGTCCTTCAATTACGGACAGACTGACAACAGTTTGGAGAGAGGGAAATGGATTTTTCTGCTCTTTCGCGAGCCAAGGCCAAATCTGAGGACCTCGACGGCTGCGCCGCAAACAAAACGCAGCGCAGACAGCCTCGGCTGCTCCCTCACTCCTGACGTTTTTACTCTCTCCCGCACTGCGTTTGCTTTTTTCCTCCATAAAACCTGTCAACAACTATCTTTTATGATTTCAGGCTGAGATGTGAGACAATAACGGCTGCGGAGAGGTGAGGCCGGAGCTGCTAGTCGCGAACGAGACGGAGGAAAACAAACAGAGAGGCAGCACTCCTGCGTTCGGATTGATCCCCGAGGGGGGGAGAGGAATGTTTGCTGTTCTTGTACAGAAGCTCGAAAACTTATGTAGAAAACTAAACACATTCATGCTTTACACAAGGATGGATCAATATACCAGAGAAGACGAGCACACACACACACACACACACACAGACACACACACAGGCTCATGCACCTTATCTCCCCGCCGCCTGCTCGGCAGATGCACAGGCGGAAAATTGTAAATATTGAGCAACCCCCTTGTCCCTGAAAGACGAAGTACAATAGCCGCGGGCAATTCGCACCGCTATTGCTTTATTATGAACTAATATGTTCATAGTTGTGGCTTCCAAATGACTCAATAAATATCCAATACTTCCTGAGAGGCGGCCTTGACCCTGTTTGTCTGAAAGAAAGCTTTTTTCCCGAGCTCCGGCTCTTCCAGCGCGCCTAAACACCGAAGGCAGCTTCATAAAGTAGCAATTACCGTTTTGACATCAATTCAAAAGCACATAAAAAACCTGCCGCGTCTCCAGAAAGCAAAACGGACAATTACGGAGACAAATAAAGTGAGCCACCAAGGGTGAAAAATAAAACTGCCGCCGCATAATAATTCAGCTTAATTAAAGGAGCAGCCCGCCCAAAGAGGTCGCTTTAAAACAACACCGCGCCCCCCTCCCTGCGCTCACCTCCAGAGGTATTAGCCGAGTTAAAAGCAGCGGGCTCCGTGATAGAAGTCTTCGAGCTGACCTCCAAAGCTTCTCTCCCCCCCCTCATCTATATTTATATGAAGGAGCGGCACTAATTTTGCCCAGTAAATCAGTGTGCACATTTCGTTGTGACCTCCAGCTTGACACTGAATTAAACAATATCAGGGCCCCGAGAAGCCCGCTTTAACAAGCCTTAAATTCCTCCGTCCAATCCATCAGCGGGGATATTTCTGACACATGGAGGGAAGAGCATGAAATAAGGCAATTATTGAACCCTTCAGCCCATTTCTACGGCTCGGCTGGCTGGCAACGGCGCCGCGCGGAGCCACAAACCCCCGGGTTTGTGTCTTCAGATGACTCTCGGCGATAGGGGACACTTTAAATTAATAAATCGCAAACAAATTACAGCGGCAGGCCAACAACTTTCGCGTAATGTCGCCCTCTACTTTGTGCTGAGGTTGGCAGTAATAAGCAGCACGTCACTTGGAACGACGCGGAGAACAAAGATGTGAAGAGACCGTGAAAAAATTACAAGAAGGCCTGATAAAAAAATAAATAAAAATCACACAAGACGAGCTCTCTCTCCAGTTCTCTCTGTGTGTTCCTCTCAGACAAAACCTCCCGGTGCAAACAGGAGGGAGAAGAAAAAAAAAAAGCTTTGTGTGTGTGTGTGTGTGTGTCTTTCATGGAGGTGGCAGTCGATCCTGTGTGTCTGGGCATCCTCTCAGATTGCCTGACAGATAATCCATCACACAGTCAGTGTGTCTGACAGGAAGAGGTCTCAGTCAACCCTCCGTCTCTGGGTGCTGCTCACACCGGGCCCGTGAAGGACAGCCGCTCCTCTCCAGTCTCCCCTGGGACGCTGTACACTTGAGTTTCATTAGAGGACTGAAGGTGTGTGTGCTTTGAGGAGTTAAAGCGTGTGTGCACCCACCTGCGGAACAGCAAAAAGGTGCGTAGGTACGTATGGCTGTAGCGCATATTTTTACATGAATGAGTTCTTAGTGGAAACCAAAGCTTTTTACACAACAGCAGCTTAATCCACATCAAAGTACTGGATACAGTTAATATCATGAATACAATCATTGTTGTGTTTATATATTTATTGTCGCGTCTGTTAGCTTTGTACTGACCTGAGCAAAGTGTAGTTCCCCTGTGGACAGTAAAGAACATCTGATTTAATCAAATATAGAAAGATTAGAGTCTTTTTTTTGACACGAACAGAATGTCATTTTGCACATCAACAGCCTTTCATCCTTTAGTTTTTGCAATTTGCTGCTTTTTCTTGTGTTACAAAGACACACTCGACCATGAAAGTCTATTTAAAATGATTTATTATGATTATGATTATGATGAATTTTAGTTGATTTTGGACAAACAGTTGCTGCATGAATAAATCAAGAATTTGGGAGTGTTGGTCAGACAAAATAAAACATTTTTAAAATGTGACCTTGGACTGGGAAGCCAAGTACATTTACTAAAGTACTGTACCTAAGTCCAATTTGAGGTACTTTTACTGGAGTATTTCCATTTCTTCCTACTTTGTACTTCTACTCCACTGCAGAGACAGTTTTGAAGTTCAGCATTATGAGTTATGAGTAACTTAAATGAGTTATCAGCAATGAGATAGCAAAACAATTAAATATTGTATCCAACTCGGCTGGTCCATTCACAGCATACAGCATATACATACTTGTGAATATAGAATATATATATATATATATATATATATATATATATATATATGAATATATATATATATATATATATATATGAATATATATATATATATGAATATATATATATATATATATATATATGAATATATATATATATGAATATATATATATATATATATATATATATATATATATATATATATATATATATATATATATATAACATAACATATGTATTTTACTTGTACTTTGGATACTTGAGTACATTTAATATCAGATACTTCAAGGCTTTTACTGAAGTACTATCCGTATGGGTGAGTAATATTTCATTTCAATTTATTTTTGTTTTGGTGACAGAGCTATAGCTGTCAGTAGCTGACACATGGCCTAAATAAATAAACTCTAATTAAACCCAGTCCCTCCTAAAACTCAAACTGTGTAACTGATCTGGATCTTATCATAGTTTGAACCTAAACACATTAGACCATGTGACCTTCACACTGAACATACAGTAAGTTGAATCTGACGGATCAGAACCTGGCAATATACATGCTTGATGCTGGCAAAGTAGACGTCTACTTTCTTTCCCCCTACTTCAGTCTCCTCCCTCCACCACGATACTTTAATGTGAGCCAATAAACAACACAGTCATATTGAAATATCTGTTTTTTAATCTCTCAAATTATATACACAGTTTTCACACTGTATTCAAGATTTGCTGTCAATATACATTCACGATTATAAAAAAAATCTTAATACAATTTCATATGTGATTTTCTTTTCTTCTGAACACTTCTCTGTACGAAACTACTGCAGGGATAGTTTACAAAACGCCTTCATGAAACAGGCACAGATTTAAGCAGCTGACACACCGTTTCCCTTAGAGCACTTAAACAAATAAGACATGATGTACAAAATTCACAGCGCGGGTTCCTCACACACCTCACTTGAGACACAGATAAGGCAATGGATGGATTCACGGATTCGGACCAACTTGGATCAAGTCATTAAGAAATCGGGCTGATCGATCCAAAGTTAACTGCTTGCCTTTTGTTTTTTTTTTTAGCTAAGTGCCATCAAATGATTTCACACCTCATGAAAAGGCTGTTTTTTGAGTCACATTTTGCCTTTAAAGTACCTAAAGCAAAGGCTGACAGTGGAAAGAGAGGACACCTCTCTTAACTATTTCCTTCAAATGCCACAGAATGGAAAATGGAATGCACAAAGTGTTGGGTCTTCATCCAATTTCATTAGAGCTTTATCACATTTAATGTTGACTTTCATAATGTCAATTAATAACAAGTCTAAGAGTGATTTAACTCAATTAATATGTATCTAATAGAGAAAAAAAAATTCACTGGCACAGGGGAGGTGAGTGTAAATGTTAAATATTGTAGTGATACAGCACCTCAAACATTGGTATTCAGTAAGCACTGGGAAGTGTAATTTGGAACCTAGTGTTAAAAAGAAAAAATGAAGGCCTGTAAGAGCAAAGGCTTGAAGTCGTGGAGGTCTGTAAAAAGAAAAAAGGCAGACGGTGCTGATCTGAGGCTGCTGTAAATGTTGGTGACGGGCGGACCGGAGCGTAGTCGGTTTTACGCTGGGAGTTTTCTACT
The DNA here is from genome assembly GCA_039737535.1 of Lagodon rhomboides. Classification (NCBI taxonomy): domain Eukaryota; kingdom Metazoa; phylum Chordata; class Actinopteri; order Spariformes; family Sparidae; genus Lagodon; species Lagodon rhomboides. Next base: position 11,461,971 of record CM077785.1, on the reverse strand, counting down.
TCTTGATGGCGGCCACCGCTTTCTTCGCGGCGTCATCCAGGTTTTCCGCCGCCGTGATGGGCAGGCCGCTCTCGGTCAGAATCCTCTTGGCCTCGTGGACGTTGGTCCCTGGCAGACACGGGAAGACACGGTCACAACGGGCACACAGAAAAAAAATGACAAAAAAAACTGGCTTAACAAGGTTGAACCTGATCTGCCATCTGCACCGATGTAAAAACCACGCTGTGTGAAAGACGAAGAGTTCCTTTGGAGGAATCAGCGCACATGAAGACAGATGGATGGAGTTATGGGTGAACGCCGGTAAATTCGGCTGCTGATCCGAAAGCGGCTTGGTCTCCGAGCAAAGTCTGCGAGGCAAGAGGGCAATTTGTGTGTGTTCGCGTGTGTGTGTGTGTGTGTGTGTGTGTTCGCGCCTGTGCTCCTCCCGACTGCAGCGAGGTCAGGAGCAGCAGGTGCTGGGTGATACGGTGGCGTCCATGCCCCGGTAGACCCTCAACCAACCAGAGAGAGAGACACCCGGAGACACTCTGCACGGCCCCGGGGCTCCACGCGTCTGAGCTGGCTGCCTCCCAGCGCAGCGCAGCGCAGCGCGTGGAGGCAGCCAAACACCAGCCTGACACGGCTGTCACAACACAGGGCAGGGGGGCGCCGCAGTGGACGGAAGGACACGGAGAGGGGGAGGACGGAGCTGGGGAGAGGGAGCGAACGAGCGGGCGAGAGAGAGTAAAAGGTCAAACGAAGCAGAATCACCCACGCTGCTAAAACAACAAAAGGCAGCTGTTTATGTGGCATTTACTGATTTCACACATGAAGAGGCGATGGCAAGGAAGACACTGTTTACACAGGGTGTCTCATCTGGGTTCAGCTATTCTTTTTTTTTTTTAATGTCTTTTATCTTACTAGTTATTAAAGTTATTAAAAATTACTTTGCTGTCTTTATGTTGCTGCAACACTGGAATTTTCCCACAGGAAATAATAAAGGCTCATTGTATTTCAAATAGTGACTGGGTCATCATACACCACTGAAGAAGTCAAACAGCATTGTGTGATCTGATTACTTTGTGCAAGACCTATCACCTTAACCACGTTTCTTTATGAAAAGAAAATAAGGCCATTGCTGGGGCGACCCGGTAGCTCAAATCTGACCCGGGCCCTTTGCTGCATTTTTGCCCCCTTCCTCTCTCTCTCATCCCATTTCCTGTCAACTCTCTAAGCTGTTCTGTTCAATAAAGCCACAACAAAGTGTGAAAAAATATGATAATATGATAATAAATAAGGTGATGCTGCACTGGGTCAGGAGTAAAAACGTAATAAAGTCAGTGTAAAATATCAGCTGCTCTTCAAGGATAAAAGTCGAGCACAGATAAGAGAGATGACTGTCCGGCTTACTTGCAAAGAAACCTTGGCATGTCTGACTGAGACTCCAAGGCACTCTGATAGAAAAATCCTCATCAGCCTAGTGGATACGTCATGTTTAACTACCAACATGCAGAAAATTAATGAAGCATTAAAGGTGCATTATGTAGTTTTGGGGGAGAAATTTTTAATCAGAAGAAAAACAAATCTAACAAATACATTTCCATTGATTGATTTTAACGCCTAAATAAATTAAATAAACAAACTCTCTTAGTTTTAATGACTGACTCAAGTGAATAAACAAACAAAGTTTCATACTGTTTTACTTTGTTTATATGTGGCGGACCCCGCCACCTTTCTAGCTACAAACAGTGTTCAGGGGAGCTTATTTTCCTCTGAGAACAGCTTGTTTATTCAGTTACTGATCAAACACATATTTCTGACTTTGCATTATTACTTTATTAACACTGTAAATATTAATTTTTCTGAGTTAGAATTTTTTTTCTTCCAAAACTACATAGTGCCCCTTTAATTTTGATGTCATTTATAAGCAAAAAAGAAAAAAAAAAAAAAGAAAAACTCACTGGTTCCAGCTTCTCAAATGTAAATATTTGTTGGTTCTTATATTAAAGGATTAATAAATAAAATTAATAATAAATAAAAATGAAAACAATAATTAGTTCCAGGTTAACATTCATGTACAGTATTTACTGTATGAGTGTACCAGAGTACTCTGAACAAATCGCTGATGTTAAATAGGTTGAGCTGTATGTGTGTGTGTGTGTATGTGTGTGTGCATGCTCAGACACTTACAGGTTGACCTTAGCTCTCCTGCCTGGCGTGTAATTAAGACCGCATGATATGTGAATTCTCCGGAGGCCCGGCCACCCTGATCAATAGACCTTTCATGAGGAATTCTATTACCAGCGCCACTTAACGCCTAATATTTCATCTCTTTAGTCCAGCCAGATAATAAGTCATTCCAAACACATTTCTGCAGGCTCGCACTCCAAACAATCAATTCCACAATGTAATTAATTAGAATAAGAGCAGGAAGAGGCCTTGCTCTGGCACGTAAACAGGGGGGATCGGGTGTCCCATGTCATCTTGTGATCAAATAGCATAGATTTTTCTCTCTCTGTAAAGTCTCAGCCGGCGATGCTGTCGCTCATAGAGAGGAGAGGACAGGAGAGGACAGGAGAGGAGGGGAGAGGAGGGGGGAGCAGTGCTGTATGCTTTACATTCAATAGGCTGACCTGTGTTCACTTCATTGGGATTGACGGATCCATATTATCATACTGACAGGCTCATCTGTCAGATGATTAAAACAAAGTTGCTGCACAACAAAACTTGAAACGACGGGAGATAAAAACTGTGGGAGAAGCTGCCATATGTGCCCACAGCAGATACATAATGCAAGAGACACGCCGAAGAGACAAATATGCTTATGGAGAGTGTGTACAGCGCGGAAATAAAGTAAACAACGCATGAGGTTTTTTTTTTTTTGCTCGTTTGCCACACCATAAATATTCATGGGAGGCAACAGTGTGTGCGCATTGTTCAGACAATACCTGTCTTATACATGTGGGGGGGGGGATCACACATCTGTGGGTGTGAGAAATAAGAGGTATGCACTTCATGTATGTTTGAATGTGTGTGTGTGTGTGTGTGTGTGAGGTGACTGCAGTTCCACTGTGAGCAGTAGGGAGCACTGATGGCTCACAGCAGCAGAGGCAAGGACAGAGCCCAGCACTGAAAGTGTGTGTGTGTGTGTGCGCGTGTGTGTGACGAATGTATGTGTGTAGAGTGTGCCAAGTATATGAATGTGTTCACCTGCAGCCACTAGGTGCTGCCAGAGACCTACTAAGAGTCCCGGACCGAGAGACATTCAGTATAAGGCACAATGCGAGCACACAATGAGGCAAACACACCGAGACGGACTCTAATTTTGAAGACTTTAACAAGAAAGTCCATGTGATTAACTACGTTAAAACGGAACAAAAAGAAAGATCTTTAGTGTCCCACAGGGAGGAAATGATCACAATATATATTTAGGGTTTAATGGGCTTATTCATCAGTTGCAATGACTATTGGCAAATGGGATTTCGGGCTTTCAAACCTCAATTAAAATTTCATTCCCGATCCACGCGGCCGCCACTTTCTCCCGCAACGCTGAGGCCTGCTCCAATCAGCTGATCAGCCTCACAACAACAGCTCGGCTACGGGTCTGTTCAAGCCGAGACAACAGAGCACCAGGCAGCGTTAACTATTCCCTCCGTGTGATGTATTGCCTCTCCACAACACATTTCTGCTTGGATCTCGGCTCTAATTAGCAGGCTTACTTGGTGATTATTGTGAAAATGTCACTTTAATGTGCGAGTCAATTACAGGCCACCATATTTCAACGAGATAATAAGGCCTGGGGCGGTGCCAAACACTTCCGACCGGAGGAGTTCTGTTGATGCTGCCGTTCCTGCGTTTGTGACTAATTCCGTCCTATCAAGACGAGCTTCGTGAAGCTAAGATCCGATGAGAGGAGGAGACTCAGACGTAGAGAGGAACTTCATTGTTCTGATGGTGGACTACGTAACTTGTCTTAGAAGAAATAACAGCATCTATATCATCCAAATGAAGAGCTGATGTCGTACATAATAACTCAGTGCACTTAGAGGTGTTGTTGCTACAGCCTTACTTGGTCGGGTATGACTAATTGTAGCTAATGTTAGCAAACATTTAGTTAAGTATTGTTCTTTAATTGACATTACTGACCCTTCTGCTCTTCTAACTTTTAGTGTTTACCACGGGCCTGTTTCACCGGAGACATTCTGACTTGTCGCAGTCGGAGGAGCAGGTGTTACTAATAACATTAACGATGGCTCAGTTCTATCCAAGTGTCCTCGTAAGCCACGACAGTGTGACAGTGAGCCAGCGTGAACAATAACTAAGCCATCATTAATCGTATTATTTACACCTCTGCTTTTCCCGCTCTGAAGTGTCACAAAGTCTTCATTGAAAAGGCGCATTATCTCGTCACTTTTGGACACTCTGGCCGGCGTTCAGGAAAAGTTTAATGAACTCAATTTAAAAAGGGCCACTATGTAGTCTTAGAGAAGACATTCAACTCAGAGTGTTAATATTTACAATATTAACGAGGTAATAATACAAACTCAAAACTGAATAAACAAGCTGTTCTCAGAGGAAAATAAGGTCCCCAGAACACTGTTTGAAGCTAGAAAGGTGGCAGGGTCTGCCAAAATATAAACAAAGTTAAACAGAATCTAATTGCGTTGTCCTTTAAGGTCAGCTTGTTTATTCAGTTTGTTCATTTACCCTAAAACTATAAAACTACAGAGTGCACCTCTAAAGTTTTACCAAAAAGTAAACGATTTCTAATTTCTGTTTTGTTTTTGGCCAATTTAAATGTGCATAATTATAAATAATCATAATAAACTTTTTTTCCTATTTTGTTGAACAGTAACTACGTAAAACTAATTTGAAACAGATGGAGGAGAATCACACGCATCTGAAATGTCTGCTGAGAATCTTTTGGCAGATATTCTGGACTGATAAACTGTTGCACCGATGTGCAGTTGAAAAAAAAGAAGCCAAAACAGTTAATAATCTCACTGAATATTAAAGCAACATTATGTAGAAATTGGCATTTTGTGCAATTTTGTGCCCGCCCCGCAGCCTCTTAGAGGAACACCACAGTTGTAAACACAAATCCCAGGTCTGTAGCATCTTGTCAGATGTAACGTAGGTGCTAACTACGACCAAAACTCATGACGTCATAACATTGTTGAGTTGAAAACCTGTATGTTGAAGTAAACATGTATGTAACGCTGTGATCCTACCCTCTCACTGAAGTTACACGGTGCAGAAACAAGTGATGGCGAGGATGTAAAAAAAGTTGCATAACGTTTCTTTAAAGAACAGAGATACCGAACGGTATCTTTAGGATTTTTGTCACCGGAAGCACGACAGAAAACACAAGCGTCTCTGCGTCTTGCTACACCCGTCTTCCTCGAATAACTGCCGTAAAAAACATTTTTCTTTCATCGCTGGATGTCGTCATATTTGTTCTGACTCTGACTGTTAATCCTCATAATAATCAGCAGCGGCAGTGCAAGTCTTCCCCTTCGCAGCCAGAAATGGATGAGCCCTGCTCCTCCCTCCTTATCCTGCGTGTCAAACATCAAATGCTTCTCATTTGGACGCCGAGCGAGCGAGATACTCCTGAACAGTGCAGCCTCCTCTCCTTTGATGTGCTCGCCAGTCATTAATCCAAGTTTTCATGTCTCGCGTGTTGTCTAGACTCTTGTTTAAGAGAAGCACGCACTATAGCCAAGCATACTAGATCCACAGAGCATCTCTGACAGGCTGATAAAGAGCCGTATTCTTTGAGCAAATACAATCGCTGTTGCCAGTTTTTGTGCGGCAGTCATGCTCGTTAACTGTTCAATTCCTGTCGGGTGCTTTTGAGGCAAGAAGATGACGAAATATTGTTTTTTTGTTTAATATTAACATCTAAGCATTTCTTAAATATAAATCCGAAAGGCTAAACAAAAAGGTCAGATCGGAGTCAAAACAAGCCGGAACTTGCATATTTGTGTCTATCTGTTTGTGTGTGTAGCTGCAGCAGACGGCTATTTAAGCTATAATGATGCTGTCAGGACTGAAAAGGCCATCTCAAGCGCACTATAGGACCTCGCATCTCTTTTTAATTAAATGGGAGAAAAATGGCCAGATCTCCTTTTGAGGAGAAAACAGCCTCCACTGTTTGACAGACAGCTGGGGAATGGCTCTGTAAATCAATAGGCCGGGGAGCAGAGTTAAGCGAATGCAGTCACCTTTATCCCGGGACTCTGAGGGCTATTTAAGGGGAATTTTTTCCATAGTGGTAGACAGCATCCTCACAGGGCAATATGTCTATGTTCACACTGCGGCCAAAGGGGGCAGTGCAGTACTTCCTCAGGTATCTCTTCCTATCAGCACCTTAAATATTAGTGTTTCTCCATGTGTGCGTTCTGTGCCGAATCTTTTTTGGTGTATGAGCACAAGTGCTAAATCTGTATCCCACAGACTGGTTGTGATTCAGTCAGACTCCCAATCAGCCCACAATAAACACTTCACGCAACCCTAATCAACTAATTCCACTATCAGCATCTAGACCACATGGCCCTTCTCCTCTACATATGGGAATATTAAACTCTCCACCAATGGAATCAACCCAGGCCCTTTAAAAAGAGCCTTCCCAATTAAAAGTGTGCCAGTTAATCCATTCTGATCCTGCTGAAGAGCGCTGGGCCGTTCTCACTGCCCCGCGGTCAGCCTAGCAAGCTGAGCTGATTGATTCTGAACCAATCTTCTCCACAAGGCTGCAGCCCAGGACGTAATGACCCACAGCTAAAGCTTGGATTAGGCCCCGGCCAGCAAAACGCGGCTGGACCAACCACCAGCAGTGACCTTCTGGACTCGGCCGGTTTGTGAGTCAGGTTGAATTACACGGCCTGGTATGAGGAATGTGCAGGGACTAATTGAGGGTCTGTTTTCCACTGCCAATCCGGTCGCTTCTGCGGCCGTTCAGCAGTTACGGAGACACTCTTCAGCCAATCAGTCGGCAACATTAGGACAGAGAGTTGACAGAAATTACACACAAAATCATGACTTTGATATGACACTTGTCCAAATATCTCAATATGACACTGAAATGATACTACGACAAAAACCTAAAACATGGGGAAAAGTTATGGAACAATGTGCCGTATGACATGATAGAACATGATACTTCAAATTATTTGGTTATTTATTAATTCGAAAAAAATCAAACAACAGACAAATAACTGACTCCTCTTCCTTTTGTCAGTCGGTCGGTGTGTCATCAGGATTACACCAAACTACTCAACGGATTTCCATGAAATTTGGATGGCTGCTATCTAGGAGTGAGTGCAAAAGGGGACTGCTGGGCCTTGGCGGAGGTTTGCACTCTACTGAGTGCCATTCAAGTTTATAACTGGTGTTGTTGATCTGCATACTCTCAATAAGTGGTGGACGGATGGCAAGAGCACTCGTACTTGCGGCTACGCCTAATATGAGATGTGCATATGAACGAAATTGGGTTAATGTACTGTTTTTAATTGCAGGGTGATACTTTTCTAGCGGCAGTTCACAGCTGCATATTTTGCACCTTGAGCTTTACCGACTGGCACCGGCGTTTAACTACGTGCGCAAATGTAAACGGCGAGATTTGGGTGTAAGCCACACGTCTTTCCTCGTTAAAGGTTCCGTTTTGGCCCAGGGTGCAAAGACAAAAAGAGGCACAGATATTACACACCTGCACAAAAATAATGACTTGTGTTTAGTGAGGAAATAGTGAAAACTATGTCACAGAGTCTTCAGGGATGGTGTACATTATCCTGATCTAGAGTCTGGTGTTTGTTACATCTATCTATCTGTGTGTGTGTGTGTGTGTGTTTGTGTTTACAGGCCTCATTTGATTGCAAGTCAAAACCTTTAGGTGATAATATAACAGCTCAACTTTACACACTCCGAGTGCTCCGAGTACACCTAGTACACAGTTGGGTTCTAGAAACCGCTTCCACACCCTGACCTACAAACCACATTAGCAGAGTGTGTGAGGACGCACTCACACAGACACACACACACCTGCTCTGGACACACTACTCAGCAGGATCTTGACAATTAAGCTAACCACCAACTGGCCCCCGTGTCTCCGGGAGTCACCGCTGCCATCCCACACACACGCGCACACACACACACAACCGAATAGGGACCATTAGCATATACAGGTGAAAGGTGAGCCAATCAGTGCCGTCTCTGCTGTTCTTCTGGCTGGCGCTAATGACGGGTGCGGCAAAATGTGACACGTATGAGAAATGCACTGCTGCTCTTACTGGGACACCGGGCCGCAATGAAGACGGATGGGCTCCAGAGAGCACAGCAGCGACAACACAATGGCTCCAAAGTCGAAAACAATGGGCTCTAAATCCTGCTGCACTCCACCAAAACGGTTATATATATACAGCCGTCATTAGAAAATAGAAAATAAAAACATTTAAAGTTAGATATAACTGACCAGATTATCAGTGATTATTATTTTATTTTTTTCATTTCATGGACAATGATGCTGGTCGTCACGTGTTACGGCTATGTGGCCAATTGTCACAGTGAAAAGAAGAGCTGCAGCATAGAAAAGACCCATTTCAAATTAAAGCTTGATTTGCTGTTTGCATGACACGAATGCTGACATTAGAGATGCTCTTTAGCTCAGTCTGAAGATGTACGTCATGACAAGGCAAACAGCTCTGGTGACAAGTGCTGGAGGTGTGGATTTGGTTTCATATTGCAGCTTTGAGGCCAGTGTCATGATGCTGGTTAATGACGCTGGTCAAGTGCTTTCCAACCCAGGCCAGATGGAGATCAATGGTCCAGGCTCCTGAGGGGCCGACATACATTTTGCATTGTGCGAGTGCCAGTGGGGACCGGCTCGTACAAGCAACGTGTGCACATTCTCACCTTCGAGCCTGACCACCAGCGGCACCTTCAGCTCCAGCTCTCGACAGGCCTTGGTGATGCCGTTGGCGATGATGGCGCAGTTGACGATCCCGCCAAAGATGTTGACCAGGATGGCTTCGACCTGTGAAGGAAGACAATGAATAAATGATTGAATCCGGCAGCGGGGGAGACACCTGTGAACAAAAAGCATCCATCTGTGTGTCACAGCGGGGCAGCAGCACTGAAAGTGAGAGCACTGTTTTAGCAATGAGCGCCGAAATCCATGCGGACGGTGTGAGCGGTGCACATTTGTACTGTCCAATATTTATTGCGAGGCGAACACATTTTGTGTGTTCTCGCAGGGTCCAGAGCGGCTGGTAACAGGCTTCACCCCTTCAGTGTGAACCTAATTCTTTCAAGGTTGAGATCTACTGAGACATACAAGATTTAGTAGTCGAGCAGCCTCACTCCCAACTTTGTGTACAGTAGGTTGTGCACCCACAGGCAACACACCCCGAGGCTATACAATATAAAGCTATATATCGTTGAGAGGGCAGCAGCAGCATGTGAAAGAGGCAAAACTGGAGGCAATAATGAGGAGACTTCAATGCGAAGCGGTGTCAGGACAAACACCATGAGCTACACACCTGGCTGCTTTTCCAACTAAGGTGGCAGAGCAATGGATCGCATTCAGCCTTTAAAGCTGGTTTACATACCATGTGCGGTAAAAACTAAACAAACAAAAACAGGGCTAGTATAAAAACATAACAGTATGAAGTACACCCACACAGACAGCGGTCAGCAGATCCAGTCGTCAGTTCCCGTCCTGACCTTGTAAACAAAATTCTACTCGTATCACTCCCAAGTTTTCGGACAATTCCTTGTTTTCCCAGAGGCTTTTAAAAACAAACACGCAAGTTTGAGCGCACTAAGTTGTGCCAAACAATCCTCCTGTCTGTGCTGCGTTCACTTCAGCCGTCTTGCAAGTTTCTTTGGAAAAAATATCTCTCCAGCTATCTTACAGAATGAGCACGAAACTGATACCGCTAAGTAGTGAAGCAAGGCAGCTAGTGTGTGTGTGTGTGTGTGTGTGTGTGAGAGTGCGATTACACTAACAATCTAGCACTTGGTAATTACCCTGGCTAGCTCAGTGGAAAAGTAGACTGAGAGCACACAGGATTAATCCTCCATGTTTGTTTATAATCACTGCTAATCTGTTAGCGCCGATTTGGATGAGCAGCTTGTGGGTGTGTGAGTGCGTGTGTGCGTGTGTGTGTGTGTGTGTGTGTGCGCGCGCGCCTGTTGTGAATGTGTATGTTTTTCTGTTTTCAGTGTGTGGTAATGATGTTTATAGGGAGAGAAGATCAAGGACTTGGATAGCTATCAGAGCGACAGCCATGGCATTGTCCTCTCCCCGCTATCCAAATGAGCATCTCCTTATAAACAGCAGAAAATGACACAAGACCGGGAGGGAGCTCCAAAACAAACACAGACGTAGGCAGTGGCATAAAGACTCCGACGCCACGCGAAGAAATTGAGCAAGCTGTTAGGTCAACGCGGTGTGCCGTTTCAAACTGATTAAGTACATCACAGAGGGATGTGACCAGGAATGCAAAAAAACAAAGGAAGAGGCAAGCGAGCATTAGCCTCCAACTGCAGATGAACATGACTCAGATGTTCACCTTTAAAACAAAGAGAAACAACGTGAATCATGACCCCCTGATTACACTTTGTGAGATTTTGTTGTAGTTCATTTAAATGAGATAAGAGTCATTTCGTCAGCGAGTTCAAGGTTAGCTTTATTGTCAAATATGCCATATGTACAACATATAACACAAATGAAATTTCGGTCCTCTCATACCCTATTTGAGAGTTCATATTGTGTACAGTGTTCCCAGCCAACAGAGACAACGACAAGGTGGACTCCCCGTTTACATCACTGATGCATGGTGCTCACATGCAGAGTTGATTGACATGTCAAACTTTTAATGCGAAGATGCCAACCATATTATCGTCACCATCCTGTTGTGGCTGTTCACATTCAACCAGACGCCAATTCAAACTACGCACTGCAGAAATGTTCCTGGGTTTCTATGTGTTCATGTGTATATAAATTACTTTTTAATACGTTCTATGTTTGTGTAAAGAAACTATGAACTTTCACTTTGTTATGTAACCTCGATATTGTCACTATGGTTACTTGCACTTTCATACACAGTATGTCTGTCTATTTTTGACGACCTGGTATTCAGAGTCCTTATTTGGAAGATGCAATCTCCATCTCACAAATAAGTGTTTTGTATTAGTGTCAATATCCATACTCGTGGTTAAGGAAAACCCCTCAGTGGGTATCTGACTGAAGCTTATCCATTCAAGTTCATAAAAACTTGTCCTGGAAATAGTTCTCTTGCTCCTGGGATCAAAAACATTGATCCTACCTGGTAACTTCCTACCATTTTCAAACTTCACGTCCAGAAATTGGAGCACAGGCTTTCTGTAAAAAAATCCGACATCAACGGGGTTATTCTCTTAGTCTTAAGAAAGCTTTCCGAAAGCGCCAATGAGGATGTTATACAGCTGTACTCACAGGATGAGTGTCACTCCTTGTGATAAGCACACTCATCTCCATGTGTGCAGTTGGTGGAGTGGCCCTTTAATGTAAAGTGGCTATCACAATTCAGAGCACAAGTCAAGCTCAAGTGGATCCACGGTGTTAATTTCTGTTTCTTGGACCGGCACAACGCGACTGATGGGAACCTGCGTCCAATACACATTCACCACACGCTGATGTGTACACGCGTGTGTTAGATGGAAAACTCAGCGGGCATGAATGTGTGTGATCACATCTTCCAGGGGCACAGCCGGATGCACTTACAGTACAGACATACACACACACACACTTGTAGAGTTCTACTATAGGTAAAGCTGCATTCATTTTCTTTTTATAGAAAACCGACATATCAGTAACAGCCTATTGAAGGACGGGCCTGGATGTAAATGTGTGAAGAGTGGCAGACTGCGAGAGGACTGGTCGAGAGTTTAGCAGCAACAGGAAGAGGTGTGAAATGGTTACCGGCTTGTTGGTTCTCAAACCTCAGCTGTGTATCGAACGGTTCCTCTGACAGCCTGTTAGGCGCGATCCACAGTTCACAGAGTGTATGTGTGTGCGTGTGTGTGTGTGTGTGTGTGCGTTCTCTGCTGCCTTAGGACACATGTGTGAATGTGTGGCCACCCACTGGCTCGTGCAGATGTGGCCTGCAGCAGTGGCTCGAGGTCAACATCGACAAAGCCACTATGAATTTGTACACAGCCAATTTAAAATGAATGAAGGACGGATGCACACGTGGAGCTTGAATATTATAAATCCCGAGGCTCGAGTCTGTGTATGTACAGTACATCTTTTAGCCTAAATACAGAGGAAACTGCTTACAGTGACCACAGTTACAGTAATCGACAGCTTATATGGACAGAATCACAGCAATACTTTCCTGTTTAGATAATTAGCTTCTAGTAATCAAATAGTCTGCTGCAACAAAATATAGTCTCCTCGAAGCTTATGACAAACTAAAGCCATGCAGCAGCGACACTTGGTCTTCCTAAGGCTATTTTTACAGTCCAGATGTCTGGGGACGCACCGGTATATCGGCCAGTGTTTGTCTCGTTGACAGCTATCAGCTTATCTGCAGATAGCGATGGCAGTGGCCGATGTTTCTCTGTTGTGTTACATCAATTTTTTGCAGTGGCGCGTTCATGAGCTGCTGGCTTGTGACACCCCTGACATCAGTTTGTAAGGCTATGCAAGTACAAAACAATTATTTTCAATGGCACGGTAGTTATCCAGTGGGCTAAAAAAGGCTTTTTGAAGCGGTTAGTACAAAAACAAAATTCAAAAAAGCGTTCAAATTGCGTTTTCATGTGAGAGAAGGTTGTGTAAGAGATTTGTTCATACATTTGTATAAACAAATTTGTGCTTTTTCAAAGATACTCTAATTAAGGGCCTGGATGACTTTTCATGACAGTTCAATTATTTTCAATAATAAAGACTTCTTTGTTTCCCTGCCACAAAAGGGGGAATAATTAACAACAAAATCGAGGTTCAAGTTTCATTTATTTATCATTTTACAACGCCGGGGTTGCAAAAGGAAAATGAGCGCGAGTCCCTTTATGCTACTTCACAGAAAATCCAAAACAAAACTGTTTAATAGAGTGGACTGTGGAGTAGAGCATGAATTAGGGGCAAAATGAGCAACAACAACAACAAAAAAACTCATTCAGGGGTATCATCAATTTCACAATACGTGCATCTCTACAAATGCCAATTAGATTGTAATCTGCATGAGAAGGAGAGGGGAACAAATGGTTATAATAATCCTCCGCTCGTAGTGATCAATTTGACCCAATATACCTGTAAGAGGTGTCCACTTTAGATTCAGATTACTTCGACCTGCAGAAACAAAGATCCCATGAAGCAAATATACTTGATGAATGGATGTTAAGGGTGATTGTAGCTGCATACATACATAAACAAATGTATGTAACGTGACAGTCATGTTAGTCTCGTCCTCATCTTGGATAGGAAACACCGAGGCACAGCGATACAGGACTCCACCCAGTGATATCACTGTCTTTACATAACGGTGACTATACAACACAGGGTTTTGGGTGGGTAAGACTTTATACATTGTACCAGTGTATAGTGTGTTTGACTCAGTGTCACACACACACACACACACACACACACACACACACACACACACACAGGTCCCCACTGGGGGGCAGCAGAGATTCAGATGCCTTCTTGCAGCCTCACGAGAGCAGGCTCTATTCTCACACTATCTGCAGCCCATTTTTCAACTCTGTCTCTATTGGGAGGAACCATATTTCTTCCATTCATGCGTCTACTATTGACACCCATGTATATTAATGGTACATAAGACATGATTTATGTAGCTTGGCACAGAAGTAAATGCGGTTTATAGAAATATGGATGCAGCAAGGATTGAGTTGCACTTTGCTGGACTTTCCCAGTAATCTCTCTGGTTTTGGTTTACAAGCAGATGTAGAGCCTAAAGAACACTGTGTTCCCCTGTACTGACCTGCAGCCAAAAAATGAGCAGACATTCGACGCAGAAGTTCTTTCACCTCTGCCGATTTCAACTAAAGATCACAAATCCAGAGCTACAACACCCACACACACAAACCGCCCTGCTGTAATCTGAGGGGTGATAATCTCATACTGTGTGCCCGGAGGGAACGCAGCCTTAAATTGAGACTGCGGAGAGACACTGGAGTTAAAAGAGCAGAAAAAGTTAAAATGTGAGCATCTTATTCATCCCTCTAATCAGATCCTCTCCTGGGACAGCTCATCCAGTTCTCAAACGCAGTATGTACTCTGATCGGACACTTTGGCCCCTTCTGTGCTCGACTGCGCTGTGCACCTTAGATTTAAGATATATTGCTTCTTTTTAGCAAGGCACTGGCCAGCATAAGAGTTAAAATGCCACAATGATGAAGTGAAGAAAAAGAATGGCAGCCAAAATTCAGGGTCAATCATCTTGGTTTGATGCCCTCTCCAATCAAAAGTCCAACCCTGCTCTGCTCCATTCAGTTCGCAGCGTCTCAAGAAATCCAGCCTTAAGGTACGAAATAGCATCGCGCACTCCAATCCGTCTGAATTCTCCAACATCACACTGTGTAGCATTTTAACTCCTGTCACAGAAGCAAGTACAGCCTCTTTCCTTAAAGGCATCCATTTCAGGTGAGCTAACTTGGCAGCGGGGTGGATTTCTTTCATCAGGGCTCAGCATAAAGGCATCAGGTGTAATGTGCCAGCTCGCTCTTTTTATAGAGGATCTTTGTGTGTTCTTTCAGGCGGTGTTAAGGCATGAGCCGATAGCTTCTACCTGGGCGCCGGAGAAACGATTCAGATTTTTCAAAATGGGATCATTGCTGCTGGCATTCCGATAGCCTGCCAAGGCTTTCTTTGCGTCAAAGTAAAAAAAAAAAAGCTTTTACAGGGGAAACAGGCTTTTCTGCCTGCCATTATACACCTTACTAAGTGCATTAAGGGCATGCCAGGAGAAAAGGAAGTCACAATTTTACATGCTCACGTGGTGAGGTATTGTACAGTGTTTTCATGTGACTTGGATGCATATTTGAAATAAATATGTCTCCTTGTTACAGACACAGGCAGTTTTGTCAGATTTTTACATCAGTGGTCATTTGTATGGACTGAACTGCGAAGACAACACTGGAAAGTAACATAGCGTTTTTCAGAAAGTCTTCATATTCCCTCCACAGGCTGATAAATAGCAAACAAACATGATGTACTTTTCTCCTCCAAGTTTCAGCCCAGGGGGGAATAAAAGCATTGTGTTCCTTCTCATTCAGCGAGGCTCCTTGTCACAAGTTTTGCGTGCGTTGCTGAATTATCACTCAAATACACATTTTCATGCCCATACCCCTGTTAAGCGCTGCTAATCTCTCTGCAGGAAAGAAAGAAAAGGGAAAGCATCTTGTTTCCTTTGTTACCAGCGAGCAGATAGGAGTAGAAAAAGGCAGGGCTGGAGATGGGTGTGTGTCTCTCTGTGGCCTATTAAGGGCTATTGTTCTGTCTTATCTACTGGAGACAGCCTGTACTGTCGCCGCCTGCTCTGGCAGGCCCTGTTTATTTGTTTTTCGATCTGCCAAGGGCCCTGCGCTCGGCCCTGGGGCCACAGGTTAACATGCACGGATTCGGAATCAAGGCAGGCTGGTTGGCTCTAATCACACATCTTGGAATGGTGGGACTGCTGTTGGTGAGAAACGATTAATCTGTTTCTGTCCCCATTTGAAGTAAGATAGGACTGAACTGCCTTACATGGTCAGTGCGTTCTTTAGGGTTTCTCCACACATGTTCTGTTTGGACTTGATGTCACAGCTTCTACCTGTCATGTTGCATCCAAACCACAAAGGGACTTGAGAACTACGGTGTTCAGGGATGCATCGGTTACATTACTTGCCCACCGGCCCCTCCCGTCGTTTAACTTTTTGACGGAAGCAACGCAGAAAGAGTCACAGCACAAAGTAGCAGGAATCACTTCACTTATTACTGACAAGATAATGTTGGAGAATTTGCTGTCAAAGCGGAAAACAAAAGCACCTACTGGGCAGTATGTCGGTTTTAAACCCAATGCAAATAGGGAAGTTGATAACGCTAATGACGGAAAAGGAGTTGGTTACCTCACTGAGAAGTTGAAGGTGTGCAGCCTGTCGCCTGCTCCCGCTTGTTCCACTTCTCCCAAAAACTGTATAAATCTACTCCCTGACATATCTCAAACTGTATCAGTGGCCACACAGTGGAGAGAGAGGAGAACATCAAGTTCCTCGGAGTGCAGATCTCAGAGTTTCCCTCCCCTCTGTCCAAGAACTCTTCCAAAGCCGCTGCAGGAGCGGGGCACTGAACATCATCAGGGACGCCTCCCACCCTCGCCACGCATTCTTTGAACTGCTGCCATCAGGAAAACGGTTCTGGAGTCAAAAAGGCCAAACTAACAGACTAATCAACAGCCTTCTTCCACAAGCTGTTAGAATGATGAACTGCTGATCTGGATGGCACTGATGCACTTCATGAGCTCTTAGTCATAGTTTTAGTTTTAAATTATTATATTTATATATTGTGTGTTATTTATTGTGTCTTCTGTTATTGATCCTGGAGAAATTTAATCTCATTTTTGTTGTACTACTTTGTTGGTACAGCAAAATGACAATAAAGCTTTGATTGACTGATTGATTGACTGATTGATTTGCTCTGCTGTCACCAAATGCTGAAAATACTCAACTTTAGTCAAATAGTCAACTTGTGTTTCACCAGTTAAATGCTTTTTATGTAAAGCCAGAGGTGCACTGTCACATGTTTATGGTACAAAATCATCACCAGGGAGCATTGTTGTTGACGACAGACAAAAATTTAAAGATAAAGCTTTGTCTATGTAATCAACACATATAAGCAATATCCTGCCTTGTTACAAAAGATAAAGGGACACACAACAAAGCCTTCAGTCTTTACACACACAGCTCACAGTTTTTTTTAGAATGATTTCATTCCTTGATATTGCCCTCGCTGTAATTGTGCTTCATGTCACAGCCGGGTGATACGGATGTGTGGATGAAAGGGAGAGCACGTTTGCATATGTTCTCTGTCACATGTGTAGGGAACATCAAATGGATACGGTGAGCCTTGTGATAAAGATGCTCATATGGCAAATCTCTCATGTTATGTTTTCTCCCCTGAGCACCAATTCTGTCAGACTGAGGAGCTATTTTGCCGGTGCAAATCTATTCTTAGAGAGGATACAGGACAAGAAAGGGAGAATGACACAAAGACGGAGTGAGGGAAAAGAGGGTCTTGAAGTCAGAGAGTGAAGCGAAGTGAAACAGATGGAGGAAGAGAGATGGAGAAGAAAAGAGACGGAGGGAGGTGATGGGAAGTGGTGCGGTCCCTGGCTTCTATTGAAGGCTAGGATTGGCCCTGGCAAGGAGGGATAAGAGGGAAATAATTATCCGGCCTGCTGAAGCATGACAGCCCCTTCTTGAGACTGCGGAGAGACAGACTGAACGTTATGTCAAAGATTGGTCATGTCACCGGCGGAGACACCTCTTGACAGACAGTGGCATCTGAAGTTTCACTTGACGGTAAAAAAAACTCAACAGGCAGCCAGATACCTGTCTGATCAATGCCTGGTGGAGACAAGGTTTCATCTGGGGACATAAAGGTGTAATCACTGAGCTTAGTCTACCACCTACATTACCTTGAGCTGGGTCTTGTTTACCTGTTCCACGGACATTTCCAAGCCTTTGGATGGATTTCATTTTACGAAAAGGACTTGATGAATGAATAACCCAGCTCTCTCAAAATGCAATTATACTGTATTTATCCGCAGAATATTCTGTACTTGCTGTGAGCAAGTAATCCCAATTCCCCTTTCAGAAAACAAATTATGCCGATCATCTAAGTGATTCCCATTTAAACCAAAATCAGCAGCAGAGACACACAACTCCTGAGTCTTCATGTCACGCTGCATCATTTTACCCCATGTTCCCTATTCTGCATTGACGTTTCTCTCGCTCACATTCATCAGCATCATCGAGTCCTCTCACATCTGCCCCGGCCAAGAGAATTGTATGAACACTCAGCCTCCTTCCACCTGCAGCCCCGTCTGACTCCATTTTTCAGGTCAAAGAAGAGAGACCAATCAAGGCAGGAACGGCTTTCCTTCCAGTCAAGAGAGGTTTGTGAGATGGTAGGGGTGAGTGAGGAAAATGAGGAAAGGTGAGATCTGGCAGCACCGCATGACCAGAGAATGGATCCTGCAGACAGCTATTACAGCCTTAAGGTTTGCTGTTTGAATGAACATCAGGGGCAGAGGCAGTAATACCCACAGTGATCAGTTCATTCCTGTCTCCTATTGATTTCCATAAGGTAATCCATGCTTTTATTTTTTCCTGCCGGGATCACTGAAACGCACTTTGAGCCAGTATCAGGCAAGGCTCCCTTCATCGACTCCAACTTGTGCAAAATGCTGTTGCCCAAATTTTAGGAACCAACATCAGCCACTGGTGGTAACCAATTTCGACTAGCTACCAATTCTGTTCCTTATTGACTTGGAAATTCTGTTGTCAGCATTTAAAGCACAAAATGAACTTGCCTAAAATCAAAGAATTCTTTAACTTGCTATGAGCCTAGATCAGAGGATGTGGCTTTGCTGGGTATTCGCAGATCCTGGACCAGGCCTTTGCTGTTAGACACCTAAGGCTGCGGGTCACTGCCTAAGTAAGCATCATCATTAACGCCTTTTAAATCCCTTTTTAAGTAGTACGTCACCAGTTTATATCATTCCAGCCTTGCCACTTCACATCTTTAACTATACATCCAGTGTTTCGGTGACACTTTTGTCTACATTTCTTTTTTCCCCTTCTATCAAAGCGCTTGGTTACCTTGTTAAGAAAAATTATTATATAGATTTTATCACTTCTAAACCAAATCTCTCGCTGCAAATATCTTATTTCATGTCATTTTAGAGGGGTGAAGCCATTCCAATTTTTAGTCCACTAACATTTATGATTTGGTTGTAATGAATGATTGGACCAAATGGGATTGAGTCTTTTCCAGTCAGGGCCAGTTGGTGCCGACAGTTGGGAGATAAAATGATACAGCATGTGGTGTTTAATGATTGTAATCGTTTGCCTTCTGATCCATTAACTGCCAGACATTCCCATTAGGATTATTTTAAACATGTTTGACAGGTGTGAGCAGCACCAATTAAACAAAAACTGTCAGCATAAAGCACAAAAATAGTGCAGTTTGTCATGGCTGAGAGTGCTTCAGTTCCTCAATCATTTCACCCAAACTTGAGTTTTTTTCTTCTCTCCCCCTTTTGAATGTTTTCTCTGATTTTTCTGTGAAACCGCAGCATGAAAGAGCAGGGGAAGCTGTTTTTGATGGATCTGTTTTTCTTGTTTTTGCTGCAGTCATGCAACAATTTTTGGGGGGTTGCCTTACAACGCAAAACAATAATTCTCTACTTGCTCTTGTGCATGATTTCTATGTTTAACACTGCAGTGCTGTAAAAGTAATGTAGCTCGTGCGTAACCAATTACCTGTGGATTCCACATTACAGTAATTATTTTTATCTAGCAGATAGCACCCTGACTGTCACAGGAAATAAAACAAATAAAAATAACAGACAAGTTAGATGACTGCAGAGAAGCTGCGAGCGACAGGCAGTTTGCACCAGCGGACCAACAACACATCATTAACACTTTCCACCGTTCCTGTCGTATGGAAAACACATGCTGTGAGCACAACACAAGATCTGATTGCTGTTACTCGCTGCACGCGTGGCTCGACATCGATGTTCCCACCGGTTTGGAAAAATGCCAACAGTTAACGGAAGTCAACTGAGTTCGACTTTGAATGTTGAGGCAATCTGCGCTTTGCAACATGGATCATTATCTCCAGGGATGTCTTTGAGGTTTACTGTGGTCATGAATGGATGCACCACGTCGGCATGCTGTCGTGTTCGAATGAAGGCGTGCCAAGAAACTGTTCCTCGGACCTCAACGCCACCGGCGTGCACAAGAATGATGCATGGGTGGATTCATGCCGTTCAACCTGCCATCAACATGTCGGCGCAGCAGGATTTGTCCGTCATAATTGTCATCAAATGCACATTGTGTGTTTGTTGTGTGTCCTCCGCCCTTTGTGTATGCCTTCACAGACTATATTACTTCCACCTGCCCTCCGATTTCTAATGCGACTGTTCATTTGTGTGGAGCTTTTGGCATCCCTCCCATAGCGTAAAATGCCACATTCAAGTGAGAGTCGAGCAGGTAATCAGACACGACAGGACAAGGAGTTCAAAAGAAGTCCAGCAGCCAGGAACAAATGTATTAAAACATATTGTGTAGACATGCAGTCATCATTGACATTGTAATGATTCACACATAAAAAAGGAGCTTTCATTTTGACACAGTTTATATTTAGGAGTGTTTGTTGCCTCAGGCCAAATTGAATATGTTGCGTTTGGTAATGCAGAGTTCATCTTGCCTCTACTGCTGCTCTACAATTTAAATTCTGGCATTTTATTATAAAACTTGGATCAAACAGAGCGGTTAATGTTTTTTTAAAAAATCCTCACAACAATAGCTATTATTTTGATGCCGACAGTAAAAAGACAGTGTGTACATGTAGAGTATTCATATATTTTAATATACTTGTGGTGCCTGAAAGTCTGAGAGCTGAATTTGAAGGTCAGCTTAAAGAACATACTTTGGCACACCTTCCCTCTGCCTTTGTCATGGAGATGGAGGCAGAGTGTGCATGCAGTTGGCTTCAAAGTACAGTAGATCACATTGTTGTTGAAGGGTTTGAAAGGCCTTTCAAACAACTAGGTCTCCACTGCATAGTTCAAATCAAGCAGGTGTTGAACACACCATAATCCCTCTTTTTCCCCCCATATATTTACAATTATCAACAGTGATTAAGAGAAAACTCCCTGCCTCTTACCCAGAACATGTTCAACCCCTTAAATAACCACCATCAAAGGTACAATTTGTGCTGAGCCAACTAACCTGCATGGGTTTACAATTTGAATGCCTCCTTAACTAGAACATACAGGGAAAACACATGGAAGTTGGTAATTAGGTCCTCTAAATGTGTAAGACATTGGGTAATACAGTATGACATTTTGTGCAGAGCTTATATTACCTTTGTTAGACTTTTAACTATTGAGGAAAATTATCCTAAGCTAATTTGACATGGTTGTGGGAGCAGCGGGGCTTTGTTCCGTTTATTGTGCGAGTGCCCAGAAGTGTGAATGAATTAAATCTTACATGTCAAGTTTACAGTTTGACCTGAAATGACACGCGCTTTACTCCTTTCCTACGAATTGTTTTAACACACTGGTCTCTCAGCAAAATAAATAATCTAGATGAACTGGAAAGGTCAAATCTTGCTTTGCAATAAATCATAGGTCGGAGGACTATCTTGATCTGTTACACAGGGAGAGAGCAGCAGTTTCTCTCAAAGATTGCTCACTGAGGAACTTAGCTTTATGGTATTATCCCTTCAGTTGTGTAGCGTATGAACATCCCCCTCTCTTATTGTGTTCTTGTTTGTTTGTTTTTAACATGTCTTATAAGTAAACAAATGAATTATTAATGGCGAGCACGCTTTGAATGTGCTACTTGCTGATCATGTCCATATACAAGTAATAACTTTTAACCAATTGGGAGCATTGGGAGTGACACATTTCCAGAGCATCTTAAGGGTAGTTCTAAAGAAATAAACATGGCTCTAGAGAACGTACAACCACTGTTTCACTCCAGCCCATACCTCCCCTATTAATGGTCTAAAAAAGGAAAAATGTACCATTATATGACATGTTAATATCATGTTAATATCATATTAGTTCATGGGTAAAGGTTTGATTTCAGGGATTGGGCGGCACAGTGAATTCTGGGACATTTTAGATTCTCTATGAAACTGATTTTGTTTTAAATAATGAAACACAAATACCATGATTACTGTTGTGTTTTAACTACACATTTAAAATCACATTTAATATCATTGGTAGACAATATTGAGTTTGCATCTTCTCCACACTGTCCTTTACTGTCTTATTTTTGAGTGATGGTCAATCTCTCCGGAGAGTTAACCGTAAATCAAAATCTAATTACATGATCTTATTCATTTAATCAATGTTAGAATTTTTCAATCATGTATAATAACTGCAGTTGTTCTTGTTGGAGAACAACAACCTCCACAAAATCGAGGTTTAGGGAAACGCACTCGCTGTTGGTCCTACAGCGTCTTGCTGTGAGCACATCGTGATCATTTTCAAGCGAAGGCGTCCCAGAAGAATGTTCTCAGGGGTTGCCGCTTGATAATAGTGTGAAACAATGGGATTGGTGAGGATTATCTAAACATAGTATTAAGCATCCACTGTGACGGATGATTTCTGAACCGAGCCCACAACAAATGGGCTGTTTTAAAATCTGAACTTTACTGTGCGCAAAAGGTTTAATTGTTTTATTCCCTTTTCATTCAGATGCGTACTGAATTACAATGACACTCCTTGATCTATATTACTACAATATAGTTACTGTAGTTTCTACATAGGAACTGAAATCATACCAGGTTTTATGTTTTAACCCATTTGTTCAGCCATGAAGACTATCTGACAGGAACATTTGAGATTTTCAAAATGTAACGTTATGTAGAAAGTAACAGAAAACAGACACGAAGCATTAGCAAAGGACTCCATGCAGTGCGCAGAGTGAGGAGGAGAGACACCGACCTCTGTGGTGAGCGGGAGGTTTGTCAGATGTCAGTGAGGGATGTAGAACTCATCTCCTGCTGCTCACCTCGGGGTATCACAATGCCCCTGGACCCACACACACAACGTACTGTACGCACACCAGCACACACACTGTGAATGTATCAGCAGGCACACACACCAAACTGCATATACACACATACACACACCACTTTGCTGTGAATTGGACTCAACAATCGGAGCCAGTGTAGGGCAGGCATATTATTCATCCCCAGAGGGTGTCGTGTCACTGCTGACAGGCAGACATAAATATTCCTCAACCTCTTCACCAAGGGTTAATGGCTGTCCATCAGGCAGCAATGAGACTCACAGGGCAGCACACGCCTGGTGTAGACTCACGCAGTGTGGGCACTGGAATAGCAAGGTCACTTATGGAGATGGGGGAAAAAACAGTGAGGACAAGAAGCCACATGAGGCACAAATGCTCTGCTTCAGCATGTTTACACGGGCACAGATAAATAGATTTATATAAAAATCCCACCCACACACCTGAAATCTCCATATGAATTTACATGCGAGTGCACCCACACAGATCTGTGCGCATACTTTTCTTGCCAAGACAGACTGAAACCTCACCTAAAAACTTGAGCATGGCTCCATGTCATGCTGTTTTGTGCTCCACTCTGCTCAAAGCAGGAATTATTTTATTAAACCGAGGAAATGCATAATAGTTGGGGAATGGCATACATAATCACCTCGGAGACTGGGTACAACAAACCGGCAGCTGAATATAAAAGAGCCAACATTTCCCGCTTTGTTCCTAATGCTGCACGGCCAATCAAAATTAATTTATTCTAATGTATGCACACAGAAGGTCAATTATCCAAATGATTCCAGTTCAGATTGCACCTGATCTTGGGAGCCAATGAGCCATTGAAAGGGCAGATGGGTGTGCTTTGCAAGGCAAATCATCGCCCCAGCCCTCTTCTCTATGTCACCTCCCCACCATTTGCATGTCTAAATGTGCAGACCATCCGCTCACCTTTAGACAAGTGCATTCCACTAATGGATAAACAACTTAGCGTTTAACTTGTGTAGGAAGAGTCTGGCCACAGAACAAGATCCTGTATACAGTAGATGTAGTCATAAAAGCTACAGAAGCAGCAGCCATCTGAGAAGCAAAAGTATTCAAAGGGTAATAAAGAATTATTTGTGAGCACAAAGCCATTTGGAATAAACAGGTCCAATGGAAAGAAATGATGATGAAAAATCGTTAATTCAGGTTGAATCGGGTGTACAGCCTTCAAGTACACGACGCTCTCCATATTCACAGCACTAAAAATCTTCATTATAACACTAAATGCACTTTGAAAAGTTGACAGGCAAGAGCTACGTGTGTTTACAGAAGTTTTCCAGTCTTACTTCTTGATCTCACTTCCCCTCCCCCTTTGTAGAAGTGGCATTACTGCAATTTTCACCTTAAAACCTGTAAAAAGTAACACAGCGTTGGCAGCACCTGCCACTTCCTGTTCAACAGAGCTCTTATAATTCACCTCACTGTTTAGCTTACAGGTTGATCACCACTTCAGTACTCTCTCCCTGAAGGAACCATTTGGGTATGTTGCGGAAAAAGACATCCACACACCATCCTCACCCTCAACTCACACCCTACACTATTGACACCACAAATCACAGATGCCGTGTGTTTGCATTTTCTGCTATGTGCATAATCAAGTTAATTACGTTAAATAAATAACTCTATCTTACCTTTGAAACGGTGTGGCTTTAAGAGATAGGGCAATAATACATGTGAACATACAGCACTTTAGAGGCTCTCCCAAGCTGTGACAGAATGCAACAGCAGCCGATTAAGCTTAATTAATGGTCAAGTGTGAGATGTGAAATGTGAAATGTGACATCAGGAACTCTTACACGGCAATGACTTGCGTTATATACGTCAAGAGAACTTAATATTTCTTCTGCGACTGGATGTACAGCTTGAGAGGCAATTTAGCAGGGCGGGTATGACCTCAGAGAGCTGTAATTCTGATGAATGGAAGGTTATCTTCACGCGGCATTCTCAACCTTTGCCGGCCCCCTAAAAGCCTCTATTATAGTGGCCCTTTGTACAAGCCCACTGATTTGTTTTTCATCCTTGTCAATGACTTAATCACGGCAGTTATTGAAAGCCAGTGACGGTTTCTTCTATGCCACTCATCTTTGGCTAAACGAGTAACTGATGAGTCGGAATATACATTTTTCTCCCTCCACTCTAGCCTTCCACTCTTGTGGATCCTGCAAGGTCTGGGTAAGTGGGTGCTAAATTGCTGGAAACATCCAAACCTGGTCGAAAACAGATGGCCGCAATCAGGGATTAATTTCCAAAAAGCCAGACATGGATACAAACACTGATTGGGCATGTTAGCGTGCTTACACCATACTATCATGCTGCAGCGGGAGCTGTTAGAAAAAATGTACTCATGTCCTCAAATCTCATCAAATGGAGAAGTGGTCGCCTCTCAAATGCAAATTGCGAAGGATTTCTTTAGTCGTCTTTCAGGGGAAGGGGGGGGCGACAAACGGCTCCAAGGCTGACATTTTGCCCTGCAGACTTTAGATGGAGCTCTGGAGAACAGAGCAGCATATCAATTAGCCATTAAGGGTTTGCTCAGGTATTAGAGGGATCAGAGAAACCAATAAAAGCCTCAAGAGGAAAAGGAAGAGGCTGAGTAGACTAAAGATCGATGGGGGTCTCATCTAGGGGCTTGCTCCGTGTCAAGGAGGGGCATATAAGGTGGACGAATAATGAGACCTTTGAACCTTTGGGCTGAGGGTGTTATCGTAATGAAGACCTCAGACCGCCAGTAACGTAACTCGTCAGGATTTCTTGCGGAAGATTGAGAGCTGAACATTCAAATTGGGATGGGCTTACTACTGTACAAACAATGCAAGTCTAAGTGAGAAAAATAATCCATCCATTTCGGAATCAGCGTTACACACTGTACTTACAGAAGACCCCAACCAATAAAATCAGTATGTCCTTGCCCTTTCAGGAGGATGGTTTCTGAAATGTTGCTTTACATTAGGCCACAGATGGTGTAATTGTTAAGAAAGGATGTGGACAGTGAATTGTGTCATTACCAATGCTCTGGCTCTGCTGTAAACCAGTAAATACAACCTGCAAAAACACACTTTTCCAATAGCTAAGCAATAGCATATAAAGTATAAGTCCCGTTACATCACTCGTCGACACAATGAATATAGTATCCAACTAGAATTACAAAATGGATTACTGACCCTCCACAAGAAGGTTCATTAAGTTTAACAAACACAAGAGGAGACGTGAGGTTTTCCAGCTCAACAACTAAAAAAAGAGAAAGTGACATTTGTTTATACAAGAGGCTTTTCTGATAAGTCTCCTTAAGCCTAATGGCCACCAAACACACTGTAGACATGTTCAATCAAGCTTTTGTGTAGCAGATCCAAAATGGAGTTATTTTGCTGTGTCCATGTCACTGAGTTCAGTCACATCTTTTTCTTCACTGCTCTGATATCTAAATGCCTGTGGCGTGTTTTTGCCGGCCCCCTTTTCATTATCATAGCATTGAACAAACCTTGACTTATTACATGAGTTCAATAGTCTGGTACTGTAATAGTACGTCTATGTACATTTGTGATTATATCTGATGATATGATCTGTCCTCATGTAAATAATACAAATAAAAGAAGCACTGTTTAACATTTAAGGTTTTAAGATGTATATAAAACGCTGTTATCTTGACTAATAATGTGTATTTGATTCAGCATTTCCTCCAAAAAAGTTGCATTATTTTGTTTAAATTCCGAAATTTACACTTACTTACAAATATTTCAAAAGTTTGACTACTAGGAGAAAGTCCATTCTCAGTGTACGTACGCTGGAGGCTTCAAGTTTCCACATCACAGTTGCTTATACTGAATATTGGACGAGGATTGACTTAAAGAGTATTTGTGATGTAACAAAACATGTTTGTAGAGTACAGAGGACATTCACACTTTGAGCAATGAAGGTGAAAACAGCCTTCTCGTGTCAAACTCTGCACATACATCAGTCTACACAGTGAAGCTCAAATATTCGACGGCAGGAAAAAGAAAAAAAACACATTTTGAACCTAGAACCTGGATGTTGCAGTTAGATTGCTTCGTGAGCTATTGGTTCCAAGGTCAAGAATAAACTTTCAATCCAAATTCTGAGCCAATAATATTGGCTCAGAATTTATATTGAAAGTTCATGGCTTAAAAGATAAAAATGTTATCTATTTTTATTTTTTTTAAAGTATATTTTTGTGGCCTTTCTGGCTTTCTTGATAGTCCAGCTGAAGACGTGACAGGAAACAGGATGAGAGAGAGGGGGAGTGACACGCAGCAAAGAGCCCCATGATCTTATGATCAATTCATCCACCAAGTAATTTCACAACCAACGAATTAACTGTTCAGTCTATAAAATGTCAAAAAGTTGAGAAAATCAAAAGTGGTGTCTTCAAATTGCTTCTATTGTCCAACCAACAGCCCAAAACCCAAAGAGTCTTCATTGACTGAAATTAATCGATTTAAAAAGCTGAAACCAGCATATGTTTGACACGTTTGCTTGAAAATTGACTGAAACGATAAATCAATGATCAAAATAGTTGGCAACTAATTTTCTTTCAATCGACTAATTGAGTGACTCATCCTTGCAGCTCTATGGTCCACAAGCTGTAGATAAACATCTTAGCTCTCAGCTAACATCCCCAACAGCAAATTAAAGCTAAAAAAAAGTATGAATATCTGCCGAGTGAACTCTACAGTTCCACTGTACATTATAACCAATGCTGCAGCTGTGTCACTGTTCAGTATATTGGCTGCATGTATTCTATGCTGTTTAACATTTTAATGTGACTTTGATTTGCAATCCGAGCAACCAGGTATATACAATCTCTCACTCGTCAAGCACACACAATAGCAGTGAAAGAGTCAAAGTAGGGTTAGGGGGGTCTTCAGTCCCACATCTCATTCGTTCAGCCACCTGCTGTAGTAAAACTCCCCTTAATTCATTTTTTTCCAGTCCATAAACTCTACCTCTAGCACCTTTAAAATCACCAGCGTGGTCTCCACTCCTGCCTTCAGTGAACCAGTGAGTGAGGTACCACACTCGCCTCCAATCCCCACCTCTGCAGATAAACTCTTTCAGTTCCTTAAGAATAAACAGGAACACCCCCATCTCACCACTCTATCAACCCACTGTCCCATATACCAGTCAACCACGGATGGCGGACTAGCCGGTTTGAGTGTGTGTGTGTGTGTGTGTGTGTGTGTGTGTGTATATGTGTGTGTGGCAGAGAGCGAATGGAAGTCTTCTCCCGCAAGATGAGCTCCAGTGATTACAGGCTGAGACAGTTTTCTAATTATTCTGTCAAACATCAATCCTGTGGGCTGATGCAGGCCGTCCTGTGGCCTGATGGACAATGTAATCACTGCTAGAGCCCCCTCCTACCCCCACTTCTCCACCCACTCCACACCCGTTTCCTCCCTCTCCCCTCACCTTCTGCACTCTCTCAAATTCTCCTCCCTTTATCGCTCTTTTCGACACGACGCTCTCACCCCCCTTCTCTGCCGCTGCTTTTCTACTCATCTCTTTTCTCTACACACTATTTCAACAATTCCCCATGCTTGCTAGTTGTAAAAAAGAAGAAAAAAAGGACACTCTAGAATCTAGGAGAAAAAAAGATGAATGTCAGAGGGCTGTTAAAAATGATAGAGCAGGTTGTAGGAATGAGGAAACAATCAAACACAGTACAAAAAGGCAAGTTTGGAAGAAGGGAAGGAGGAGAGACAGAGGGAAGGGGCAACTTCAAGTTGCTGCAGCCAACAGACTGAGTCTTACTAAGTGAGGAAGAATTTGTAAGATTCACTTTGGACGCTCAGACTTGAGTTACAAACAAAACTGATCAATTATTTTCACGTTGAAATGTGAAACTGAAAGGGTGTTATTTTCAAATTGCAAGCGTTGCAAGTGTCTGTGCTATTTAAGCCTGGCAAAATGTGGTATTGTTGAAGAGCAAACACCAATCTGTCCACTCATTTGTTGAGATACATAAAGGAATGGGCTGTATCTTTTTTTACTGTTCATTAAAGACCAACAAAGGGACCAGCCTTTTCGTGACATAAATGATCTAAGTGATTGTTTCGAGGGATTGTCAGACAAGGTAGCGATGAAATGACAGACAGCTGGTTGACAGAGGTGTCAGAAATGTATCAACATAACTTGACGCCACATCATATCTTTGTTTAAAAAGACGTGAGCACAGACCTTCAGGATTGACGTGAAGCTAACATTAGCTCAGTGGTACAGGGAAGAGCGCTCTTTTGATTCCGGTAATGTAGAAACAAGATATGTTGCTGATGTTGCTCAGTACAATCTCGTTTAAAGCTGACTACAAATACAGGCCGAGAATGACATTTATAGAGAACAATCACAGTTTACAATTAACTGCTCTATTGAAAAGAAACACTGAAATTAGATTTTATTCCTTAAACGGTTCTGCTCATGGTGAACCAGATAAGACACTTGACACCGCTGAATATTAATTCAGTGGATTTTTAAAACGATTCTGTCTAATTTCCAATTTTTTAAAAACCTGGAAGGGGAAGCAACCCCTGCACCAGCGCTGTTGTCTTCAAATCAGCTGCAACGAATGTATCAGCTGAACAGGGAGGATATTCATACAGATAGCATGTAGCTGTGGATGACAGATTTAAATTCATCATCTGGTTGAAGAATCTATGGCCAAATTTTTTAATTATGTTTCATTCAATCTGTTATAAAATGTTTGAGCGCTGTCATGTATCAGTTACTTGGTGTTCTCTCTCCACTTGATTATGTATTCCTTAAAGCCCTCATCCAGTTTTTTGGGATATTTTTAAGATATTTCATATTTCCTGGCAGTGTACATTTCTTAACACGATTTAAGCTTGTGCTAACATGGGCTAATGACGTATGACTATAGTAGAATCTGGGAGTAATACGTCATCCTCCAACAGGGGCTCCCATAAGTGATGAGTATGTGAGTGGACAAGCTAGAGAAGGAGCGATACCTCTGGTGACTGTGCTCAGAGCGGTGTTAGCCACCGGAGCAGAGGGGAAAGCTTAGCACAGGAGTTGTCTGGTGACAGTGAAATGTACAGCACATGTTACATTTTGACCAGGAATAAACTCTGCAGCTGCTCAATACACAAGAAGAACTTCCGTTTGAGTGACAGCATCACTATCCCTGCAAATATTCATGCTATTGCTAATATCAATGCTGTCGCTAATCCATGCTAGTGTTGCTGATTTTGCTAGAATGACAGTCTGGTCGGGATGGTCATAACAACGTATGACTATTAACCACACCCCCCACCCTCTGCTTGAGATAAGAGCGTTGACCGGTGAACAAGAAGAAAAACTGACTGGAGAGGGGCTTTAGGTACGAGGGATGATTTCTTGTCTGAAACAAGTTGGCAACATCCTGCAGTATAGCTAAAAGAAAGCAGCGCTTGCCTGACATTATTTTCTTCTCTCAGAGAACCAAGGTTACAATATAACCACATGTTTTCATACTCGGACCTTTGTGCCTTCAGCTGAAAGCTTATCATTCCTCACTGATTAAATCAAACCATATCGAGAGGGACAATGAGCTGTTGATGTCACAAATAGGACCAGGGGAAAGGAAAGTTGACCTTGTTTAACAAACGCATCAACCAGGAAATGTAGAGAGTCTTTTCAAGTGAAAGAACTTTTTATACAAAAGTCCACACTTTGATCAAAGTCTCAGACAGGAACTCACTTTTACTGTACTGATTACCGAGTACCGATATTGTGTGTTGTTGTGCTTCAAAACAATCTGACCTCGTAAGGCCTCAGAGGTTGTTGTCCTGGCAACTGAACCTTAACAAAGCAAATGTTGTACCAGTCATAACCACACTAGAATAGCAACAGGAAGTGACAAGGACATGATGGACAGAAAGCTGTTATTTCAGTATTTTCTGTTGAGCGTGGCATCATTTTCTATGTGGACTTTTTCTACCTTAAACAGCAACTTGTATGTTTTCGTTGTGTCGACAAAATAGTAAATGTGTAAAATGTCTTTTCAGTCAAAAGACTGATTGTACAAAAATACGCCTGCTGCATAGCAATGTTCTCCCTTTCTTTACAGTACATCCCAGGTTTCCCGTTGCAAATCTCTTGTCCATCTGTATCCTCCTCTGGCAGTAGCTGATATTGACTGAGATAATAGTGAAGGAGAGCCATGTTCGACATTGCCTCTGCTGCTCGGAGAACAAGGCAGACTGCTGCAGCGGCAGACAGTCATGTCAGCTTGGACAGCGTACTGGGGACTAGACTGGATCACACAATCTGATACGAAATTCTTTCCACCGGCTGTCAATTATCAGGAACGCAGGGACAATAATATCTAGATGGGGGAAATGTGAGGTGGTACGTAAAAGCAGAATACGGATACCTTTCGCATATTTATGCATGTTTGAATGCATAGACTCTTGTATACAGAAGGCTAATATACTGTATACAGGGTTTGTTTGCTAAATTCAACATCTCTCTTCTCTTGTCTTCGGCATACGTGCACTGTTATATACCGTTTCTATGCTCTACGTGCCTCATCTTAACACAGATACACTGCTTTTCCGTCCTGACCCCGAGGATAGAAACTAAACGTAATAGGCGTTTTTGTTGGAGAAGCGATGAGGCGAACGTTTCATGTGAGTCTCAACGTCTTTCCATTACGCTCGATAATAAAGCAGTGTGCGGATCAGACAAGAGGCTCGTATCAAATCAGGCCTGGAAAAGCCAATTACACCGACAATAATCTCTCGCTGTACTGCTGCCGGCATGTCTCGCCATACAAAGCAACAAATACCTGAAACACGACGAGTGGGGGGAGGAGAGGCAGGACATCTGAAAAGACAAACTAAATGCGTGAACGCTTGCTCATTTGGCTACGCAGTCGGTACAAAAGAAGTGAGGATTTTGGTATTGAATACTACTCAAAGTTCTTCAAATTTAAGTAAGAAAAACTTAATTTCAACATTTGTGTAGGAGTGGACAAAGATGTTAAAACACTGGATGACATAAAACACCACCGCTGCCCTTGCAAGTGTCATGCTGAGGTTGTTACGGAGGCGGATAACAAAGCGAAGCTGGTGGAGAGGACGCGATGTCTCAACC
Organism: Lagodon rhomboides; assembly: GCA_039737535.1. NCBI lineage: Eukaryota > Metazoa > Chordata > Actinopteri > Spariformes > Sparidae > Lagodon > Lagodon rhomboides. Next base: position 11,430,042 of record CM077785.1, on the reverse strand, counting down.
CCGTGACCCTGCCCACAACCCAGGGGGCTGCAACAAGAGAGGGAGCAAAAGGGCTGCTGGATTTGAGAGCCGGGTCTGACTAAAATCAGAAAGGTTAATGCAAGTCGTTAGAAGCCTCGGGCCATGTTAGAGCAAACACAAGCTTCAGGAGCCTCGGCGAAAGCATATAAGCTGCAGACAAGTGGATGCATGCACTGATACCGAGTGGTGCAGAGTAAATATGCTTTCATAGGAGCTACAGATGAACACTACCAACAACACAAAATGATCCAACCCCATCTATGTTCTGCACTGTTTGGAAAATACCATCCATGTTCACTTTAATCTTTATACTCAAGTAATGTCCTCTATTACTGACCTTGTGGTATGGAATATTTGAATCAATTTCAGAGTTATAGCCCAATTTCCAAGTTACAGTAAAATGAGGGGGACACCTGCAGTCCTGTTGTAAAAGTGGGAGGACGTCTCAACGGATCTTTTTCATTATCTTTTTATAGTTCAAACTAAATTAAAAGCATTTATATCATTTGTCTGGGTATGGCTTCAATAAGGTCATTTCCACAGTCGCAGGAAATTGACCAAGTTTATTTGGGATTGACCATTATCAGGACGGCAGCACGCAGCTGCAGTTCTCTGTCTCTATCGTGTCGTCTACTTCCAGTTGGGCTGGGGCAATTGTCTGCTACTGTCAGCCTGTTAAATAAATGAAAAAATAAAGGGAACTCCACTGACGTTACACATAAAGTTCAGTTTACTCAGACTGTGAAAGCAGTTGTGGAATGTCTTCTGTGGCTCTGGGGGAGCTTTCCAAAACTCAAAAAAGATAACCGTCTTCAATAACAGCAGCTATTGAGTTTCACTTTTATAACAGATCCAGTATTTTGGGGCTTGCGCGGTAACCAAATCTATGGAAGTACAACACTAAAATCTCTTGAGCTCCCTTCATGAGTAAGTTTGCAGGGTCATCTGCTGTTATTATTTTTCCTTTCAATCCTCCCCCAGATGATGCAGAAGTATATCTGAGGTCTGGTTTAATACTATGCCATATAATTCCCAGTCTTTACAGAATCTTATAATATCAGGACCTCTAGAAGCATAAAGACATATTGTTATTTTTTGGGTGTATGTAACTCAGTCTGCTAATACACTTTATGTTCTAATTACAGCACTGTTCTACATGCGTCTCCTGTTAATCGTGTCCTACAGTGACTCATACGGCGGTTAATGATGTGAGGCGCACTATAACCACCTCTAGTCAAACGAGGAAGAAAAAAAAAGACATTTTCTTTGACCTGTTGTGATTTTTTAAGATCATGTGTTTCACAGCTAGTTAATTTACAGCAACACTCCCATCAGCTATCACCGCAATTAGCAGTTTCAGTGATGCGGGCTTAACCTCGACGAGAGACTTCAAAAAATATCGCCGGCGTTATAAGTCCTAGAGGACGGGAAAGGGCACAGTGTTTGTGGTGTCAGTACATGGCTCAGAGAGCACGAATGATCTCATCAGCTGGGTGTTTGAATGGCCTCCAATAATCCCCCAGCATGTGCACACATAAGAGCCAAGGGAGCATGAAATGAGGGAGGTCTAACAGTCCCACTTCTGCCGCAATGTCTCTCAGCGCCGGACATGGCTGCCTGTGATGGTGATACTCCCTCCAGCCTTGGGAAATGGACAGATGGAGCGATGGAGGACCGGTATGGTGGCAAAGGGTGGAGCGATGATAGCAGATGATTTGGATGGAAGGGATCTTTATTATTAATACAAAAAATAGAAGAGCAGAAAGCAGTTTGTAAGGATTACACTGGCTAAACAACAGCACGCCCACATTTAATATGAGGCATTATGTGGGGTTACCGATCCATGACTATGTTGAAACCATGTGTGAAGTGTAAATACAAGCAGAACCGCCGCTCTCGTGGCGTGATATTTATAGCCGGTGAGAATCATGAGTTAGTCATGCTGCCAAGACGAGGGTTTGAGTTCATATTAATTTATTCTCTGGATGTGTTCTGGTTAGCGGTGGCATGTGAAATACATGCAAAAGGATGCATGGAATCGGTCAATTGGATCTCCTCAGCTGGCAGCAGCGTAATCCTCTGGGGCAACTGGGACTGAAGTTACATCCACTAAAAGTGCTTTTTGTTGTCACCGACAGGCTAAGGCTGTTATTCCAAGTGTCTACGGGAAAGACTATGGAAAAGATCCAGAGTCTGGTTCACGCTGATGATGATGATGATGATGATGATGATGCTGAAGACGACTGACTTTTATTTTCGTGTCATGCACAACCCTCATGGGTTTACAAGACACCAAAAATACAGCTGCAGCAGTCAAACAGCTGTTCCTTACATTTCATTCCAAAGTTAGAAATTATTTTGCAGCTGTCTTAAACAAAACGTTCTGCCTATTTTCCCATGCTTGACAAAGAAAATCTGCTACAAAAACGGTTCCCTTCCTGAAGCACAGCTCACATTTTCCATAATCATCCAACCAAAAGGAATCAGCACAAATTGAGGACATTTTGGTAAAAATGACGTCCCTTGCCTCGTCATTGACAGGACAACAGACCAAGAACTTAACCTCGTTCTCAGTTTCACCTTGCTCACATAAAAAAACAAAGTCAGTCCTCCTCTGGAGTGGCAGTAAACCTGCCGGTCTCCAAAGCACATGTTCCTGAGCGTAACTGTGTACATAGGGACGTTTGCCTTTTGTTTAAATTATACTTCACATAAGGCTATACAGTATAGCTGTCCTTTATGAGACAGTAGGTTTGTAGTTTTTGCTTAGACAATATATCAACAGACCATTTTTCTTTGTGCATGAGATACATCTTGCTCCTAATCTCCTGAATATCACAAAGCAACCTGTTCTGGAAAATTAATGACAAATCATTAAAATACAGTAAGGATTTCAACTCATGTGCCGAGGGATGGCCATGCGACATGTCCCAATTAAATATCTTTTCGGTGAGTCTATGATCAGACGTCTTCACAAGTCTGTTCCAGAGCTGAAGCATCAAGAAGTCTGAAATCTCACGTGTGACTCACCCTATGACTCGTTTCCACCGTTATCTCCCTGCAACAACTCGCCTCTCGCAAGATTTCTGACTTCTGCTTGAGTGAGTTTTTGTTTGTCTGGTTACAAAAAGGATCAAAAAGTCTATCTCTAGTGGAATCATTTCAGTAATCTTGTCAGACATAAAAACAACCTTCACCAGTCAGGCAAACAAAAAAAAGCACTTTTAGTAGACGTAGCTTTGAGGGATTCGGTTGCCCCAAATGATTCTGTTGCAGCCATTGAAGCTGTGTGACAATTGCCAGCTGAGGTGATCTACTAGAGTGAATCCAAACCCTTTAGTAAGCATAAATCATTTACACACAAAAACATGTAAATATAAGGCCCAGGTACCTGGAGTTTCCCTGAAGGAGTAGAGCTGCATAACAATCCAGAGTGATGCTCGCTACCGTAACAATTCTGACTCCCGAAACTGTGCAACAGACGATACATTTCTATTTCCTTTATCATCAGGTGGAGAGCTCCTGCAGAGGCACATGAGAATAAATGAAGCCCTTCTTTGCTATGCCCTTCCTCTGAGTACTCGACTTCACAAGGTCGCTCAATCACACGCGGCTCCCCTCCCTGTGGCATCCAAAGACCCTATCTGATCGCTGGCTGGCTCCCCCTGGCCCCATGGTGTGAACCAGGTGCCGCGATGACAAAACGCTCCTGGCAGCAATAAGAGAACGGAGAGAGCAGAGCTCAATTAGCCCGAGCTCCAATCCCAGATCCTCTATTGATTTCCCACGGATGAGGAATGGCAGACAGGAGAAAGCTCAATCAGACATACCCATGGGACCTGTCGCTGCCTGTGTGTGTGTGTGTGCATGTGTGTGTGTGGGAAACAACAGGGGACGTGTTGGTGCCGAGACAAGGTGCTGGGATAAGGTGAATACATTAGCGATCCATAGTCTTTATGCATACATGATGGTAAGTAATAGTGTTGTCTGCTGAGGGTGCGGTGGAAAATGACATGAGTCTTTAAAAGCATGCTGTGCTGTCCTGCCCAGATCAAATGGAGAAGGAGACAAGGCATAAGATCCCTGAAGGGCAAATCAATCTGACAAGTCATCAGCTCCGTGGTGCATCTCTGGACAGTTCCCTCACTTCCTCAAATTAACCTTCACCAGAGGAATGACACGCAGAATGTATGGAGTCTGACAACCTCATTTGCCCTTCACTTATGTCTTGAACCTTCTTCCTGCAGGTGCAAAATGTACATTGTTGCCTAAATTCATGACGAGTGCACAGATTTGATATTCGGTCCCTGACAGCGTATAGATATGTTAGGGTGATGTATTTTCAGAGCTGGGTTCAAGAGTTTAGAGCGGCGGCATATGTGCAAAAGATGTGTGTTCTCCAGGTTCATGTTCAAGTTAAGAGTTCTGTCAATGTGGCCGAGCCCAGAAGGCCTATGAAAGTGGAGACACAAACTGAGTCTCGGTTCGTCTTAGAGAAACCACGACACTGCAGCAGAATCCTTCTCGCTCGCCCACGCTCTGTGTGCTCAGTGTCTTGTGCTCTTGCGTGCTTTTTCTCTCTTAATTTCAAACTTTTTTTGTGGACAAGTCAGTTAATTTGATACAAAAGCTACATTTTTTTTTTTTTAATCGTAATACTGACTATTAGAAGCACCTGTTCACGAGGCCAGCTGGAGTCCAATCCCTGCTCCTGTTCTCGGAGCAGCATTGACCTAAGCCATTCAAATCAATTTAAACCACTGACTGACTTTAGGTGCCCCTAAACCTGCATTCTCTTTAAAAGCCAGCAGGGGGCGAATCAAGTGGTTTCAAAAAGAAGTCGGACTGTATGGACGCTTACGCTTATGACAAAATGATGCTGTTCCTCACTTTATGAATCAATAAATAGTTAGTTTCAAGTCATCTTTAAAGCAGCATTATCTTCATTTTGTACATTATGGTCCCATTTAGAGTGAAACTGACAGTAAAGCAGCTGATGCTTCAGGACGTGGCTCCCTCGTGACTGACAAGCCACTACCACTGCATGTCCTTGGCTTCTCCATCCGATCCAACAAGTACCCTTGCCAGCTCCACCCTCTAGTCAAAATACGGTACACTTCTGGCCTCAAGACATCAAGATGGTGACGGCCATAATGCCAAACTCGAGGCTTCAAATCAGTGGTCCCCAAACCAATGGGTCACGTCTCAGAGGGTATATCGTTGAGTGAAACACATTTCAGTTGATCCGATCTGTCAGAACACAATGAACTAAACATAGCTATGGCATTTTACTATCATATATGTATCCATAGGCTAAAATAGCAACTTTCCAAACTATGTAATAATTTAGGGTTTCTTGAATGCTTATATGTTACTGAATCGTATATCATGACATGTACAGTGTAGTCAAAACCTGCTTTATAACTAAATTCAGAATCAGTCACAGTCTGGAAAAAAGAAGTATTGCAAGTCAAGAGGCATATATAGAAAACAGAAAAAAAAAATATGTACACATATTATAAAAACATATTAACTATACTTTTTTTCACATTTTTGTTCAATTCAGTGAAAATGAAGGCGCAGAACAATACACAGACCATCAACTTTCTCTTAACAGCACCACCTGCTTAGTTACTGCCTCATAAGGCATTCGGTTTGTTAGCGGGAATCACTCCACACATCTTTACAGCTCTTATGCAGCTCGTTCCACAGACGTGTGCACTTGTGTTGCCGGTTTGACTCGTCTCTCCATTTTGTTGAACAAGTTCTGTGAGACTGAGCAGGCAACGTTAAGTCAGTATGAGCCGTCCTTCGCAATCACTCTTGACGAAAATGTCTTTTTAAAAGCGGCTTCGAGGTGTGTTTCAGGTTGCCGTTTTGTTTAAGAACTGAAATACTCCGCGGGCCTGGTGGCACGGTACACTTTTTACAAGGGGATGCCAGGATTGATTTAGTTTTGAGAAGGCAGTGACCCTGGTTAAGGTGAATCAAACATAATTCCCGCAAATGGCAGAAAGGTACACTCTATGGGGAAGCCACATTCATATGCATTGCTCTGCCAATAATAAGGAATTCAAAAAGACTGGAGTAGAGCAATTCAATTAAGCAAGCAGAGAGGAAACATCTTGATATGCTTTACACAGTCAGAACAGATGTCACATGGCATTCGATCATGTTACAATTACAGATAAATGTAATGTACAAAAAGCCAGAAGGCAAAGCTCCACCAAGGCCAACACTTGCCGAGACATGAAATAGAAGTCTTCTAACTTCAATATTATATCTGAACAAATGGTTTCTTTCCCTGAACACCCTAAAAGACGACGTGCGCGCTTGATACAGTAATCAGTGTGCTTCACTGTCGTCAAGATGTCTGTGGATGTTTTTCATTGCTCGCTGTTATTTGTTCACCTACAGACTAGCGGTACAAAAAGCTTGACGCACTTAGTCCCTCTAGGATTGTTCTTACATTACATGAAAAAGAAGGAGAAGTGTGGTAAACAAAGACATAACAACATCTAAATCCAACACTTTTGCTTACCGTTACCTGACACCACGTTTGAAAAATACACGGCTACTTCCGGTGAGCTGTTCATCCGAGCTGCTTTATCTGTCATGTGGGTGACCGAGTTCACGGGGGCAAAGGGCTCGGCTCATCAAGCCAGTTCACCCACTCCGCGTCAGTCTATAGGTGAACGCATCGCGAAGGCTGCACAATTGAGTTTTGAACTTCAGCCCCATAGCTGCGAGACTTTCAATGGACAGCCTTGGGAGTCCATACGCACATGCACGCTCGCCAAATGCTGGAACGGCAAAGGAGATCTCGCACATTATTACATGGAGCTGAAAGCTGTGTCCACGTGTCTACATGCGCACGGGCCAATTACTTTGCGGGCCGCTGAATACATTTCAAGGACTCGCACAGGGTCAGTACACTCTGTGTTTAGCCAGTACCATAAGCTCCGAACGTTGCTGCAGTGGTTTTAAATGTGCTACAGCGGAATGGTCCCGTGATAGACAAAAACCCAACCCTGTATCTGTCACTATAAGAGCAGGGTTTTAATGCACTGTAAGCATATCTGCAGGAAAACCATTATATGGAGGTAGAGCTGTTATAATGGCACACCAATACAATGACCTGCACAACGTGTAACTGAAAAAAAAAAAAAGACATGCATCACCCGGAGAACCACTTCTCCCTTAAAGCACTCAAACCCCCCCAACGCTGTCTGTCTGGTACAAGGAATGTTCGCTCTTTCCGTGGCCTGGCCTCAATGTGGCAGCCCCAGTGTTGGTCGCACTGAGTACTCGCTCCTTCATGGCCGGCCCCCTTATTTAGTCCTGGTGTAATATTCTGCGCGTTGGGAATGAACTCCATTACCGCGGCAGCTTGTTTTTCTCTGTCCCCCTCCTTCTTCTCAGTGGCTTTGCATTGCTTGTGTTTATAACACAGGGAACCGGCGACTCCCCCCAGGGGGCCCTCGGCTCCGGGCCGAGAGGTGATTTCTTTCCCTCTAAAATAACACACCATGGGGCTCTCACACCACAGGTGACTCTTGTGATTAAAAGTTGTCGGTGTCCCCGGAGGGCTGCGCGCGTGCGCAGATGTGTGCACGATGTGGGTGCCACAACACGGGCATGTATTTGCACCTGTTTGACTGAATGAGCCGTGTGACTTGCACCCCAAGGATACAACTCTGTAAAATAGGGCTCCTTTTCTTTCGTTCCGTCCTGTGCAGCCTTAAGAGAGGAGAGAGGTGCACGTTTCACAACACATTTCGCCAGCTCACCTGGCTTGGACCAGAGCCACCGCCTCTCTGACATACATGTTCATGCACATTCGACATGGGCTCAGACGTCTCCATACAGGGATGACAAAGGCAGCGCCTGGACTCCCGAAGGATTTAGCCAGCAGGCATGAAACTGAGGGGGAGCTCCTCACATTGACTTTAACAGGATTTAGCGAGATGAAAGGCCGCAGGGAGGGAAAGAGAGATACAAAGACGCAGAAGAGACGCAGAGAGAAAGAGCAAGAAGAAATGGAACGGAGAGGAGAAAGACGCAAGAGACTGGCTGGAAGACACAGCGGGGCGCCACCATAAATGTCCAGTTACGTATCGTCACAGAAGTAGCTGAATAATACCGATAAAGACGCTTTTACAGAAAACAGAGGACAGTGTTGGAAAAGGAAGTAGTAGTGGTGCGTCCCCTGTAGAGGGTCGGGCTCAGGAGTGTCACTGCAACAAGGAGAAAAGTGGTTAAAGAGGGACCACAGGTGAGTTACAGCAGAGTCACTGAGCTGGAAAGAAGGAAAATAGTATACAGCTTTGCTTGAGGGCAATTTGGACTGAAACACTAGGGGACGAGCACAATAATCCCACACAAACAGGAGGAGGTGAAAATGCACTGAGCGAAACAGCAAACATTACTGACGCACACAAACACACACACACACACTCGGCTCAGGTGAGCCTCAGCATTTCAAACTGAGACCGCAGCCGCGCCGGTGGGAGCTGCGAAGATGTTTTCGTGATCAACCGCGCGATTATGCAACAACATTAAGACATGCGCGTGAACATGCCTCCATATTTGCCCGGGAGGCGGGTCGCCCAGCTGAACTAATGCTAATGTGCCAATCTGCACCTGTTTCACCTCAGAGCGGAGCCTCGCCGCCCCGCACGCCTGCTGCGCCTTAAACAACGCCGCAGCCCCACGAACTGCAGCGGCACGCGACAAGCCTACAGGTAACAACCGCAAGCTTGTACACAGAATCACATACTGTGTATTATGTATGCACGCAGACTAGGGTTGTCTTGATATGCCAGTTAATAATATAATCAGGAAGTGCTAAATGCATTATAGATTGCCACTTGACTTTTAAGACATAATCTTTCTATTTTTTTTATTTGCCCTTTGTTTTCTTACAGTATATTTTTATTCTCCCTCCCTCTCATTTTTACTTTCTTCCACTCGCAGACACACAGAAATACTGAGCGAGAAGCAGAACATTCACAATTCTTACTCACAACAGCAGCGGAAATGTGACTGGCTCCCTGCCAACGCCGGGAGAACAAAACGCTACTCCGAGAGGAAAAGACTTTATCCACCCTCGGAAGCAGTTCAGTCGGAGTAGTTTAAATACTTTAAATTCTGCTTTTAAACGGACAGAGGATTGTATTGATCGTGAATAGAAATGGAGCTGATAGCCAGCAGACACAACTAACCTCACAATTGATCTCCACCGTCACCCTATTAGTATGCAACATGGCAAAAAATTAAGCCGTAGCGCTATTAATTCAATTTATACTGAGTTCAGTCAATCTAAAGAAACGCTTGCAAAGTCACACGAGACGCACGAGCTGCGACTCCTCATTCCTGATCCCCCCCGAGTACATGCACCACTAAAACTGTACAAACATGAAGTCATTACTTGCATGCATAGTCTAAAGACGTAAAAGGTGCAGTCCGTAGTTTTGGGGAAGAAATTTTAATCGGAAGAGAGGCATGACAGATTTTTTTTTATTCCTACACAAACTAAATAAACAAACTCTCTTTGTTTTTATGACTGAATAATCTGAATAAACAAACTGACAACACAATTTCACTTTGTTTACATGTGGCGGACCCTGCCACCTTTCTAGCTTCAAACACGTGTTCTGGGACCTTATTTTCCTCTGAGAACAGCTTGTTTATTCAGTTAAGGAAAAGATTATTACCTAATTCATATTGTTAATATTTAAATTCCGACTTTGAATTTCTTCTCCAAATCAACATAGTGCCCCTTTAATTTGTGGTTTGGATGGATATAAAATATGTGTGATGATGCTAAATCATAAAAAATGTGGAAACAAACAGAAAAATACAGTAGTGAAAACAGCTGCCCAATCAGGAACAGCCCACTAAAAAAACTTTTCTGATTAGTTCTGATTTAAATCATTTTTTGCAACAAGAAATAGTAGTTTTATATATATATGTAGCACTGGCCCTTATACAGACACACACCAACAACAAAGGTGTGTTCGAGAAAAATGTCATCATTTACTCGAGCCCATAAAAATTACAGAAAACTGCCTTAAGCCCTGAGAACAAAATGGATGTCGAGTTGGACAAAACATCCATCTGCCACTTTCTTCAGAGCACCGGCACAAGGCAATAACGAGGTTATTTGGCTGTCGGTATTTGCTGCCTGCCGCTGCTTCGTGCCTACAGGTGATGTGAGGGAAAGCTCAATAAATTCAGCCATTCCGTCAACAAACTGTTCTATACGTGGATATGAAGAAAGTGGAGCTATTTATTTTAGCATGAAAAATAAATATGTCCCCGCTTAAAAAAGCCGGGGGCCGAAATTCAAACAAAGCTGAATGGTCTAGTACACCCAGCTGAGCTACATAACATCGCACATCTCTGAAAAACACACGCCGGGCTACACACTGCTTTATGATTCTTTCTTTTCTTTTTTTTTTATGTTCCTATCATTTCATTGTGACTCTTTTACTTCTGTGTTGTTCCTATATAGTATCCCTGTTTCATCTGTTTTCTCTTCCGTGCTCTTTCAGAGAATAATAATGTTTAAGGTAATGAATGCTGTAAGGGTGGATACTGGAGAAGTGAACAAACAAGAAAAAAGGGAGGCTTTGTCATCTCATACTGCGTCTCGGCTATTCAGTGCCGGCAATACACTCACATCACTTCCACTCCTCTCAGCACAATGAGCCTGAGACATCAAAGCGGGGACTGAGAGGGAGAGAGCGGGAGAGGCGGGAGGGAGGGAGGGAGGGAGGGAGACCAAAGCGTAAAAAAAAAAAAAAAGCAGCGGCCGAGGAAGAAAGGCTGAAAGAAAAGATAGACACCAAAATGCTTGTTTTCGTTGAAACGTACGGCGTTATTACAGCGGGATATATTCGCTGCTATAGTGCGTGACTGGCCGCTGAACGCACTTCTGTTTTGTCACAGCATATAAACTATTTCAATCGACTCAGTCAAAAGTCAGATAAAAAAAAATAAAGAAAACACATATTCATGTATGCAGCAGAACATTAATGGCCTTTTCCCACAGCTGCTGTCAAACTCATCACACCAGTGGAAATAAGCGGTGCTGAAACATATGCTGTTGTTTTTTTAAAAAAAAAAAAGAGAAAGAGCTACCAGTCGTTTGGGGCTTCAGACAGTAAAACAACTGTCAATAAAAGGGGGTTGCATATTTCGAAGGCCATAACCGCTGATTGCTGTGATATTTAAGTCAAATAAGCACACCGGCTGCCTCTCTATGCCTCGCTGAGACATGGAATCAATAATGTCGCCTTGTCGTTTTCACCTAGCCAACGGCGCGATTTCAATTTCGATTTCTGCTCATACTTTTAAGTTTGAGAGCGGTAATTTGTGGAGAAAAGAGACGAAGAAAAAAAATTACTGAATGCAAATGAGCAGCTCTGTCTCTCTCTCTCTCTCTCTCTCTCGCTCTTATTGTGAAATGATTAACATTCCCTCCACAGATCAGAGCAGGTTTCTCAGCTCCCCTGGTTGAAATGCTAATGGTGCCTCCAACTCAGTTTAATGTCAATCCTATTCTACTTTTTTCCCCTGTTAGGGAGGAGCTCCCTGTCTCTATTTCCATACACAGCAGCAGGAGGGACAGACAGCAGGCTTACGCTCCCATCTGGATCTGGGGAATCAGCCCAAGACGGAGAGAGATGGAGGAACGGGAGGAGGATCCTCTAGTTCATGCGGGAGTGTTTTGGAATGAATGCAGACTTTAAAAAACCTGATTCTGCCTTTGCAGAAATCCGCCTCACTTTAAAAAGGGTTCGATAACAACAGACGATGGCCCCACACCGGCAGAGATTGACACGTCTTTGTAGTTTCCTTTCTCCCCTATTGATCACATTTCTTTTAATCCACCATATTCATTTTTATTTCCCCCTACAGACCACTGGGTTGAACTCACCTGAGACCAAATGGAATCTACACACAGTGGAAATCTGAGCGAGGCAATGTATCACCTGCTGGGGTGTTAAGGTTGGTGGGGTTTTAAATATTCATCTATAAATGTGTGCAACACTGGTCTGTTGACTGCTGTGCAATAAATATGAGGCAGTACTCTTTAAAAATGGCCCTCCCTACCCACACGGAGTCATATGAAAAACTCTACAACTGAGCATTGGATGAAATTGAGTTTACTGGAGGTGTAATATTGACAGACTATCTATTATAAGAGCAGACTGCGTATCGCAGTTAATATATCCGTATTCACAGCCCGTCCATTGTTTCTGCATGTTTAAATGAAGTACGCTAGCATTATTCTAGCAAGCAAATGTTTAGAAATAAGGTTGAGGGTGTGATATGTCGTCTGTGTAGCAGATTAGTGACCTCTACTGAAAGCTATGTTTGATTTTGGCTACTCCCACATTTGTAGATATCTTTTTAAAAATTAGTGTGGAACACATTTTTGTAAGCGTTTCCTGCCAAGTCAAATCTTCATGGGTAAATAAAGGTTTTCAAAAAACGGGTCGGGTCGAGACTGAATCGGTATCAAACACTACTCTGTATTCAACACAACCGAGCCTTGTCAGAGATGCTAACGCAGAGGCAACCGGAGATGAGCTCGGGAATGTGGGAGTGACGGTGGCGGGGGAATTAGCGGTGTGATGACTGTCAACACACAATCAGCGCCGCGGTGTCGTTACAAGGCTCATGTTGTTTAGTTTGGAGTTATCAGCTTTCTGAACATAGAGCTGGATCACTTGTGAAACACCCCGAGCTGCCACTCGTCCCGAGCTGCAAGGCTTCTCCACAGGCATGCTCGTGAGTTCATTTCTGTATTTGTGCGTTGGTTTCGAGCGGCGTATGAGCCTGCGCCGTGTGTTAAAAGCAGAGTCTTGTTGCAGAGCGCAGAGGAGTGATTTATCACGCCACTGCAACTGAATGATGGCATGTTATCACACAGCCTGACGACTCTGTTTTCCTCAGTGAAACAAGAACGTATACCAAGCTCTCTCGTTTAATGAGCGCTGTTGTGTCAGTGACAAAGCGCTAGCCAGATAGACGGGGCTTTATGAATGTGTTATGACAACATTCATGACTGTAACATCAAAGACAACTCAACAGGTGGTCATAAATAGCTGCGTTCATGCCGACTTCTTCAAAGATAAGAAAGAAAAAGGAAGAAATTGTTAAAAATGTTTGTTCCTACCTTAGGGTCAGCAGTGAGCAGCTTAAAGGCCTCGTACACCTGCCTCTCTTTGACACCTCCCCCCAGGTCCAGGAAGTTAGCTGGCTTTCCTCCATGCAGGTCAATGATGTCACACGTGGCCATGGCCAGACCGGCTCCATTCACTGTGAACATTGAACGTGTCAGTTCAGTCAAAAAAGCAAAAATATGTGCTGACATACAGAGCAAAAGGGATGCTACCTCTGAGGTGTGGGACTAATGTAGTGATGTGCACCCATTTCACATGTTGAACAGAACTGTAGCCTAGCAATGATCTCATGTAAAATGTAGCCATTATATATAATGAAGGTAAATCTGACCACTGGGTCCAGGATAAAGGTAGGTGCAACGCCGGCAGCCAAGAGCTAATTAAAATAACATTTCAGGCGTTGAAGGAAAGATGACATTTACTACAAGAACACCCACAAAGGAATCCAGCAGTGAATTATCAACCAAAGAAGAGCAAATATCTAAAAAAAAAAGAAAAAAAGTCACACTTTAAAAGCGAATCGGTTGGAAATCTTCTAATCAGGAACATTCAACGCTTCAAGTCGAGCAACACAGAGAAAATTTGATTACGACTTGACTCTCGACTTCAGAGAAAAGAGAGTTGATTAAAAGACGTTCGGCTGCGCTTCTTTTTTTTTTTTCCTTCTTTTTTTTCCCTTTTTGCGGCCCGTGTCATCATTTAGCCAACTGCCGGCGTGGCTACCCTGCTGAGCCAAGTGCACAAAACTGTCTTACCTCATTTACTTTAGCCAAGCTGCACTTGTGTCCTGGCAAGCTCCCCGACCGAGGTCTCAATAAAAGGGAAATTCGCTTTAACAGCTGTCACTTTGGTGGCTTACAGAGCTCTCAAGGAAGCTGCAGGGCCTTAAAAGCTGTTGTTACTTTAAGAGAGGCTGGGAGCAGGGGGATGCAGAATGTGTGTGTGTGTGTGTGTGTGTGTGTGTGGAAGAGGAAGAGGGGCAGCGCTAACAGACATCTAATGTGTTTATGAGGCTACGGGGTAAGTAGCAAGAGCACCTGTTAGTGCTGCCGTACACTGTAAAAGCTTTGATTTATGACAAGAGAGGGGGCCTTTAATGAGAATGCTAACAATCTGGCTCACTGGAGACTTTCTGGGCGGATTATAGCTAATTAGAACGCATTGGTTACGGCAGCATTCCTTCTGGAGTCCTCAGAAAGCTGCTTGTAATGTGGACTGGAGGAGAGCCCAGGCTGCCTTTACTTTGACTAAGTTTTAACTGTGTCCGAGCTTTACACTTATGTGACTTAAGAGACGCATTAAAGCCTTATGCCAGGAGGGGGTCGCGTATGGGAGAATTCATTTAACGGTGGGTTTGTGTGTGTGTGTGTGTGTGCAGAAACGAGCCCCGTACACACCGAAGCAGGCGATGTTTCCGTCCAGTCCGATGTATTTGAGGTCCCACTTGGCCGCCTCCGTCTCCGTGGGGTCGCTCTCCGACATGTCGTCCATGGCGAACACGGCCTTCTGGCGGAACTCGGCGTTGTCGTCAAAGTTGATCTTGGCATCAAAGCAAACCACTGGAGGGACGGGGGTGACGACAAAAGGCAGGGTTGGAAATAAAGTCGGCAGCGGAGGAGGCGTTAAGAGTGAGAGGGAAGGGAGACGGCAGGCGAGGGGAAAGGGAAGAGAAGGAGGATTTAAGACATAAAAAGCCAACTAATTATCATTTTCTAAAACCTGAAATTAATGAACTGAGCGCCGTCCCCTTGGCCTACTGGTCTTAATGATTTCAGAGGTTGGCTCACTAAGGGCTGGGTTTTTGACACTGCCTCTGAGGGATAGGCCATTATAGCAAATGGACATTTCCTTTACACTTCAAAGAGAGTGCATTTCAAAGAGACCGCACTCGTGAAGCTACCTGGAGAAACACCAGGCAAACATCGCAATAAATTAGTGGAGGGGCTTCTTCTATACAAAACACTTGTACACAAGTGACTGTCATTAAAGGAGTAGCTTGACATTTTTGAGAAGTACCCTGTTCACCTTGTGACAGAGACTAAGACGATCCACTGTCATGTTTGTGCGGTTTGTACTGGAGTTAGCTGGCGGTTAGCTTAGCTTGGCATGAAGACTGGGTGAAACAAAACAGTGTGGCTCTGCACAAAGGTCAGAACATCAGCCCACTGACACCTTTTACAGCTCACCACGTCAAATCGTGTTTGTTCAAATCGTGCAGAACCAACACACTGCAGTGTTCCTGGAGGTTACGTGCCAGACTATTCCTCTGTGGAGCGCGGTGAGTTTTGACTCGCTGTGAGGTTGTCAGGCAACAAGCAAGATTACAGGAAACAAGCGTAAGAAACAGTCTGGCATGTTGCTCCACGTGAAACTGCATCTTGTTCCTCCCATCCCCGGTCTTTGTGCCGGGCTGAGCTAACCGGCTACCTGCTGTAGCATTGTACTTTTTGGTCAAAGCAAAGCCTGCAACTTTGAACCACAAAACACATAACTTTCATGGTTGGAAGAGAAACTGCGGTCTTGTCAATAAAAACTTGAGCATCAGCGAAAAGACGGCCAGAAAACACACAAGACGTAGTCAGCAAAGGTAGCAACATATAGAAACATGGGAAATGGCTTTGAGAGTGACACACAGACGAAGAGACAGACACACAACACACTGTGGACATGCAGCAGGCCGACTGTCTTGGGACCGGCGACACACTGTGTGTCCTCCAGGTGACGTAGCGCTCGCACTACACAATTCCTTTTGTTTACGTTTTGACACATCTATTATTGCAGTCCATCTACGGAACAAATTGAGCTATTACCAAATGAGAACAACAACACATTCGCCACCCTTGAGAATTTTCCCTCGCTAATACAAATATTTTGAATGCCTGGTGGAAAATAGCCGCGCTCCCTGGTGACATGTGAACAAATCGAACCAAGAAATGAGCCGACGTTAATGTGAAGCTCGCCTACAAAGCCTGCCTCAATCACAGCCGCCGCTTCTTCTGCCGGTAGAAAAGGAGGCTCGTACCTATTGGTAAGAAGTCATTGTTTGAAAGGAGTCATTTTTTATTCATTAATATTCATAGGACATCATGAAACACAAACTTCCCTTGTCAATCTTTGATAAAGCACACTTTGAACAAGAATCTGTTTTTGAGCCGACTAAATAACATCAAAGAAGTGATGCATCTTCGGCACATTGTAATACGTCTCGATAGGACACATCACAGTCAATCTGTGTTCAGCGCCGCCGACAAGACAATCATTCTGATTTCTTCGCGAGAAAAACAAAGTTCAGCGCAAGTTCAGCAAAAGCAGGATCACAATAGCTACAATGTGCATCGTATCTATAGTATTCTGCCTTTCATATCGGAACGATGAGCCTTGAAGTGTTGCCCTGCTAACCTCCAAGTGTTTCATGTTGGGGGAATTTATTGTATTAAGTGACAATGGAGGACTGAAATTTACGGCACAATGTTTCTTTGTGGATTCAAGTGTTTTCATCTATCAGGGATTGAGGTAGAAACTGAACAGAGGCAGTCTTTAAGGCCATGGATTGAAACTGGACCCATAGTTATAGCAAACGGTGATTTAAGTGTTGATGCAAGATATTGTTTGACACAAAGGAAGCCTGGCATTGGCTTCAGATGGCAAGACCGCCCTCCTAAAAGAGAACACACACCGTTTAAGATCAGCTCTTCCAGCTGTTCTTGGCGATAATTAAAAAGAAATCATGTCAGGAGTGTTGTACTCAGACTTACATGTCAAATCTGTGTGTTTTGGATCAATCATGTTTACAAGTGAAATGAAAAGGGGCAATTCTGGGATTGTTTTAGATACAACTGGGAGACTACTCCTAACTTACACTAAAATAACACCAAATGCCAGCGTAGATCGTCAATAATCCAAAATGAATCCCACTGTTTTCCCACAACCTTTACAATGCACAGCAATGAATTTATACTTCAGTCTCACTGTGGCTATTAATATTTGAAGCACTAAGAGTTGACTAATGTTGACAATAGAGACGTTATTTATTGCTCGAGTGCACCACAGATAATCCTGAATCTAATTGCTTAAAGTTAATTTCAATAGACTGAACATGTAATAGGGTGCACTACAATAAAGACAGTGGATGGAGGTTGATTTGATTTCTATTCAAAGACACTAAATTTCTCTTCCCAGAAGTATTTTTGGTTCAGCTCAGTAAGTATCACAATAAGGTAGATTTGAAACTAGAAAAATCCATTTAATGCTCATTTAAGGACACAAACAAGAATGCAACCGCCTGGTCGTATGCCTCCGCCCACCAGTCGTGTGGCTATGGCGTTGAGTAATTGGCAGAATTTTTTTTTGTAGAATATTATGATGTCACAGTAAAGTTAACCTTCAAACTTTTGGATAGATTTCACAACGTTGTCATTCCATCCTATTAGACGTGTGTACAATTTTGTCATAACTATCATATGAATTGTTGAGTAATGGCCAAAAATGTTTTTTGTGAGGTCGAGGTGACCTTTGACCAACAAAATCTAATCACAGAAATTTCATCCACAAGAATGGGACAGGGGGATGGACAATTATTGATTTTTGAATAGGGCTTATGGGTAAGTAGTACAATTAACCAGATTTTGATTTATTGTACATGCAAAGGAAGTTTGGTTTCTCTAGAATAACTGATTTCCCCAGTTACTATCAGATCATGCTTTAATGCTCAAAAAACATGTCCTTTTTCTGTTGTACGCTAACAACAACAGAGCAGCCATGTTTAATCCATTTCGACGTTCCAAACTAGCCGCTATGCATAAATTATGCAAATGTGTGACTCAGTGATGTAGTGTGATATCACAAAGACGCGGAATTGAAGACGAGACTACTAACGACGTGTTTCAGGAGCAGTGTTTTCTGTGGGAGAGAGGAGCTTCTGTTGGTGCGGACCTTGACCTTTTTAACTCTCGAGGTCTTTTACGCGCATTACAACAAATATAAAAGACTGCAGGGAAGGAAAACAACGAAAAAGCTCTCCAGGTCTCAAGCTGGCTCAGGTTGTTATAAGATATCAAAACTAAGGATCCTGCTGTGAAGGAGTTCCTCAACACAAATTTAATTTCAGTTACTTTTAAGGCCTGATATATAGCATGTACACCGATCAGCCACAACATTAAAACCACTGACAGGTGACGTGAATAACACTGATCATCTCATCCCAATGCGATGTTCTGCTGGGAAACCTTGAGTGCTGGCATTCATGTGAATGCCACTTGACCATACCAACCACCCAAACACTGTTGTGGACCAAGTACACCCCCTCGTCACAACAACACTACCCAATGGCAGTGGCCCCCCAGCAGCAACACTGCTCAGGAACAGCTAGAGGAACACAAAGGGCCCAAGGTGTTGACCGGGCCTCCAAATTCCCCAGATCCAAATCTGATGGAGCATCTGTAAGATGTGCTGAAGCAGGTCTGATCCATGGAGGCCCCACCCCCCAACATACAGGACCCCGAGGATCCACTATAAAACACCCTGGTGCCAGACACCACAGGACACCCTCAGAGGTCCCTCAAAGGTCCATGTTTTGACAGGTCAGAGCTGTTTTGGCTGCACAAGGGGAACCTTCACAATATTCGGCAGATGGTCATAATGTCACGCCTGATCGGTGTATACAGTATGTAGAGGGAACTGAGCATTGGGCTTATCGGATATATTTTGTAGCTATTAAAAGAGCATCCCTGAGTGGTTAAATGAGAGACGAGTCCGTAGCTGCTGCTGTAATCCCTCTGGTAATTGTAGTTCCTCATTAATAGTTGATGATAGACTACGCGCCTTCAGTTAATCATCAGTAACTAAGAATCATGAACAAACATCAACATGCTGTGAATACGAAAGGCTCTGATCCCTGAAGCCATTTGGATTCTGATCCAGACAGAGTCATGCTGACAAGAAACTGACGTCAACATGTTGCAATTACCCTCCACATTCTTAAAAGCATTCAGACCCGAGGAGATGAATCCCACAGTCCCTGATAACAAGGTGGCTGCCTGTTCATGCAAAAACGCTGAATTCTGAAACATTCCGCATGCTTAACGTGATTTCAGGACAGTTAATAAAAGGTACAAACACACATGCAGAGGCGTGCACAGATACAAGTAATACACACTCAAAGACGGAGGCCACGTCCACACACACACACACACACATGCAGACACACACACAAAGACAGGCATTTTTCTATGATACAAGGTACCTTGTCCTTCGGGAGTTTCTCCGAGTGGATTGACTTCGACTTGAGTGGCGTCGACTTTCAGGAACAGATCATAGAGCCTCTTAATCTGATCTGCTGCCTGTGAGGTCCACAGAGGACAGTAATTACCTGATGGTTCGGCTCTGAGCAGCCGGCCCCACCAAGGCCACTCAGCATCCCACACAGGCTACATAAAACATGGCAAATCACCTTCAACATCACGCTGTCGCCGTTTGTTTTGCATGAATGTGTACGTCTCTGTGCTGAGGGGGGGGGGAATGCTTTTTCAGGTTTCAAAAGAAAAAAAAAAGATGTGTCTACTGGCAAATGGATTACGACACATACGAGACACTTTGATCCAATGTGGTTACATACAAATACAGCAACATAATGCACGTTTCAGTAGATTGCACCTGGCAGTCGTATCCAAACATGTGCTTCTTTTGTTATTTCTTTCTTCATACAGGATCTACATTTACAAAACAAACAGCGTGTAGGCAAAAGATGAATACAGTCAGTGAATGTAGCAACCTAGAAATGCCACAACACTTAAATCATCACTGTCAAGATAGCCATTTAAAAAGGATCTCAACTGATGTCTGTATTGCTTCAACTGTTCTTTGGTAATAAGACGGATTGACAAGAACCTCTCAATGCACAGTTCCAGACACAGTCGAGCTATAGATTTTGTTGCATTGTTGCAAAACAGTAAGATATCATATAAAACCTGCGATTATCTCTGAATTGAACAGTCAGGCAGCTAACTCGCCGCAAGCCAGGAGAAGCATACTGGCAGACACTTAACCATTCAATTTCTATTCTCTTCCTGCTCATTCAAAATCAATGGCAATTCAGTACACACAATCAATATTCACATTGCTGATATATACTGTAGATATAGATGTAGTGTGTATACGTCAACATATTTCATGTGATTCTCAGCTAATCTGATTGAACATGTCACGGTGCCGTCGCAAAAGACAACGAATTAGTGATCCGACGCCAAGAGACAAATGGCTTCGGAATGAACTCTACATCTAAGCACATTCTGAATGTGAACCATTTCTGTGCAGCTCTTTCTTGGCCTCATTTTACTCGCTAATGCTGCCTGAACTAAATTTGTTCAACTTGACGTGACAAGAAAAAAAGAAAAAAAAAAAACGTTTGTTTCACTGTCCTCCAAAATTATAGGTTGCCCGCAGAGATGAGTTTTTGTTTCTTACTGTGTGATTCACTTACAGATCCAGTGTGCGCCACGTTCCGCCAAATAATGGTGCCATTAGTGATGTTAGCTCCCCTCTGCCTGGCACAGGGCTGTGCATCACTGACAGACATGACAATAGACCACCTGGCAAGTGAGTCTGGCGTAATGACACTTCACAACTTGCCTCTGGAAAACTAATAATAGCCAAAAGTTTGGTCTGTTTGTGAATGAGGATGTATCCGTCTGCGTGTGCGTCCGTGTGCATCTTTCTGCCCGTTCTTTGCGTCGGGACTTTAAAGCCTTCAGTGCGCCCATTACCTGTCTCTGCAGAGGTCCTTTGAAACCCAAATTAGCTGCCATGCGAAGTGCCTGGTCATCTCGCACGCCTTCAAATATATCTATGACTTCCTGTGAGATTTGCAGTGAAAGTGACAGAGAGAGGGAGAGAAACGAATGGAGAGAGGGAGTGAGAGGGAACAAGGGGCTCAAACGCCGGACTATAATTTCACAAAAAGCGGATGTTCATTTCAAACTGCCGACATCATAATGAAGTAGAGGCACGCTGCCAGACATGGAGAAAAAGGGAGATTGGAACGACGGATTCGTGCACATCAGACCCTCGCATCTTTGACTTTGAGATAGCGAGAGGCTCTCTGCTAAGTTTCTTCACAGGTATAACAATGGATGAGGGATTTCAGGGTGCACACGGGTTAAGGAAATAAAGTATGAAACTGCAGCTGTCGTAAGCAGTTTGAACTGATTCTGTTTAAAGTACGTCTGGACCGTATAGATTTTAATGAGATGTGTGCGAGGTGTGCTGCGCTGCCGAGTGCGTTGGATAGCAACGCCACAGCTGTGTGTTGCATACGCAATCTGAAATCCTCGGCGGAAATAAATACTGACATAAATCTCGGTGGGATCTTTACAATCTGCTCTAACATCTGCAGACTACAGCAAAAGTAAGATATACGACAATAGGACACGCAGGCAAACTCCATCTGCAGTGTTCAAATTTTGCATCTGTTGACAACGACGGGAACCTGTTGCCAAGTAGTCAAGTGACGCCGGATTAAGCTCTGTAAATGGAATCTAAATTATAGCAATATAAAACACAGAAGGCGGTGTGTTTGTTCGCACTAAGCGTCGCTGTGTTTCTCTATGTGTTCAGCTGACGCACTGCGCATGCAGACAGGACAATGAAAGTAATTGAATTAGCAGAAAATATGAACAGAGCGCAGCTTCCATCTGTAAGACCCACCGGGCAATCCAGGCCTGGCCCGGTTTCAAGACAAATAAAAATGTTCTTGCAGCGAAGATGGCGATGGGTTTGCACTTTTTAAAGATTTACATAGTGCCGGACAAAATCGGTCAATTTCTACCTCCTGCATTTTTTGGCCTGCATGTATTTATGTATTTAAAAGGATCCCTATAAGCTAAGTTGCCCCTGGCACCAACTACTCTTCCTGGGGACCAAAAGCCAGTACATCATATTTAGGGGAGAACGGGGTACGATGAGCCACTTTTTTACATTTGATTATTTTACTGCAAAATAATAGTCTATTTGTTTCAAATAAGAGTTACTATATATGCTTCAGGGTGTTGTGTACCCGTGGAACTTGTCTAAATATGATGGTTTGAGAACAACGACCAATCATAAAAGAAAAAAGGAGTCCTATGGCATGACCTGCCCCAAGGTGGGGGTACAATGAGCATCGGATCTAGGGGTAAACAGCCACCCTTAAATATTGATATATATAAATGACAAAAAAAAACGATTTTGAGATAATTTTGAACTTTATTAATGCCATCATTTTAACAAAGGCAAAAACTCATACGCAACTTTAGAAACATCATGAATTTACTTGGCATGACAATAATATATATAGTTTTTTGCATTGCCAATCTGCTTCACTCCAACATGAACTGACTAATGTGAAATGCACTTTCTTAATTTGTGGTCATAGCACTACTTTTGTTTACGGTTACGCAGACAACGCAGATAAATGGGGTGGCTCGTTTCACTAACTGGCTTGACTCCCCTGCAATAAACATAACACTGTGTCACATCGTATGCGTCACATGTGCATCTCCAATTGTGTTACATCAAGAAATGATGATAGAATTGTGTTCAGATAAAACTCTATTTTCATGTACCTTAAAGATGAGCTCTGGGCTGCTGGCGGCTACCTCCTCGATATCCATCCCTCCCTGGGGGCTTCCCACCATGACAGGACCATTGCAGGCGCGGTCCATCAGGATGGCGAAGTAGGTCTCCCTGGTGATGTCGAGGGCCTCGGCAACCATCACCTGGACACAGCACAGCAGGAGAAAGAGAGGTCTGATGGAGGAATTCAACTATGAAACCCATTCTCCCCCTCCCCATCGCAAACTTTTTACATTACAGTGCATTATTTATAAAGAAAAGTGTTTAGCATCCAATACTAGATTGAGCATAACTACACAGGCAAATAAGC
The DNA here is from genome assembly GCA_039737535.1 of Lagodon rhomboides. Taxonomy (NCBI): domain Eukaryota; kingdom Metazoa; phylum Chordata; class Actinopteri; order Spariformes; family Sparidae; genus Lagodon; species Lagodon rhomboides. The sequence goes on along the minus strand of CM077785.1, from coordinate 11,406,909 downwards.
AGGGTCCATAGATTGATAGAATCTAGGAAGCATAGCGCTGAGAAAATCTCATATGCTGTGAATGAGACAAAGGGAGGCAGATAGAGAGGGACTGAATGTTTAGAGTCCGGCATGTAGAGGAAGCAAGCAAGCAAGCAAGCAAGCGAGAGGCTCATTTGGAAAAGAGAGAAAAAAAACATCCTGACAGGAAACTATCAGTTGTGTGGTGGTTAATGGGTTGCAGGTTTTCCTGGACGGGGTGTTTGTTTGAACATGCACAGCCGTTATGTTCTCCTTCCAGCCTATCGCCCAGCGAATGAGGATGGATAGCCTTCTCTACCCTCCGCGTGAACAGACAGCGCTGCTATCTCCTTGTCCAAATGTTGTCTTCTCCAGTCACTCAAACGTTCTCTAAAGTTCCCTGCTGTTTGACTTGCAGCCCAAATTCTTGACTCAAACTAAACATATTCTGTTCCAGCAGCGTTGTTCTTTTCGTTTCACCTCAACCCCCCCGGTTTTGTCTCCTACACTTTCCTTCAACAACCATCTTTTTTACCTCCTGTCTCCCGTCTGCCTGCCTCCTCCTTCCCTAAGCCTCTTCCCTCGTTCCTCTATCAGTGCCATGACAGCAAATCCATGTAGATGCTGTGAAGTGTTGCCCCCTTTTTCCTGTGCGGTTCCTCGCCCGTGTGCGCAGTACGGGCAGAGGGTTGAGGGTTGACGCGAGCCCTATTGGCAGGTTGACAGCTAAGGTCTGGCTGTCATCTCGCGGACCAGGTTGTGACGAAAATCCCGTCTGTGCCGGATCCTTCAGGTCAGTCAGTGGCTGCTCTTGACAGGTTTGATTTCAGCTGGTAAGATAATTAGATGGCCAACTGAAGGCTCATGGTTTTCCTGGCTCACATCTAATTCGAGTTTTGTCCAATTTGTTTTGTTGGGTTTTTGCCTTTTGAGACACAGAGCTGAATCTCAGCTTGTGAAGTTTCCGGTCTGTGGGTACCTTTCTTTTTTCATAAAAATGACAATGCGCTCATTTGTTTCCGCCTAAACTCTGCAGCAAGAGCAGGAGCGGGAGTTGGGTGGAGTTGGGGTTAGAAGGGGTAAGATGGGGAGGGTTAAAGAAAGAGAAGGGGACCCAAGCCACAGGCTGAGAAGGCTTCATCACCTGGATACGTCTGTTTTGAGGAGGCACTGCATGCAGCATGCAAGTAGAGAAAATGATATTCCTGCTTGTTAGTGGCACATAGAAACAGTTGTTTACCAAACACTTTAAATTCACAGTGGGCTCAGTTCAATTTATGCAATGAGCCATAACATCAGCCAGCGCAGACCCACAGTAAACAACAGTGGACAGCTACTATTTAAACCTAGTGGGAAAAAAACACAGAGCCAGACTGCCTTCACAGTCATTAATTTTACAGAACTGCATTACTGGACTCAAAACGCCTTGAAATGAGGTCAGGAAAAAAACGAGAGAAGAAGAAGAAGTATACGTTTCTTTTTTTGTTTAGTCTGCGCAGTGGCTCACCGTTTTTACTTTCACTCCTTCTTTCGGTGTTTGCTTGGTGGTCAGGTTGAAACCCAGCATCTTATTGGCCAGTTCGCCAACGACTGCAGGGCTGAAGGAGAGAGGTTAACGGGTCAGACAGTCATTTTGATGATACACTGACTTATAACAGGGAGAATGGCGCCACTGTCATTCCCACTCTGCGCCCTGAAGGCCTGTCCTTGCCCCATAGATGTATAATACCATGTTGTATTGATGTATTCTAGCTACCGGGTTGACCCCCAGGGTATGCAGTCCATTGAATATGTGCAGTAGAGTTTCTCCCACTGACTAAACATTGTGATGACGTCATAGATTTTTAAATCGCTTTTCTTGGCACTAAGGTACATCCATGAATCAAACATTCATAAAATGGAGGTCTAAGGGGAATGCTGTGTCAACCACTGGGCGATTTCTTGCTGCAATACTGATATAAGTGATAATATGTGACTACTGGGTAGGACTGGAAACAGCCACACATCTGTTTCCAGGTCTAAATAATACAGTCATGGTTCTTTCACTATGCAAGTTACAATCTCCCCTCTTTACCTCTGATGTCCTCTGACTGCTCTGCCTCAACTCTCGACTAATTGCTTAACCTGTTGCTAAAATAACCACTAACTGCTGCTAATGGTAGCTGTTAGCTAATTAGCTCTGCCCAGACCTGACCAGGAGCTCGGAGCCCCGAGGGATCATTGTTGGTGGTTACACCACTAGTTTAGGGGCCTTGGATCGCTGGGAGGACAAGGATTTTAGGCCCGGAGTGAGGAAAGACCCACCATGACCCACCAGGGGCTCAGCAGCCCCCACAGACATCATGACATGGGCGAAGAGACCAAAGAGGATGTGATGGAGGAAGCACTGCCTATAAAAATAGGGAGTGCTTGAGCAAATGGCCGGACAACAGTAAATCTCAGACTGGCTTTTAGTCGTTGGGGAAAAGAAACACCAAATAAAAGGCTGCAAGACAGATGCAGAGCTGGCCTCGTTGGTGTTGGACTCGTAAACAATATTAGCTGGCTTGCTATGTCTTATTTTCATTCATAAGAAATGCATTCACAGCAAATGCCCGTGTGCAGCTGTCCATATTTAGGACAATGTTTTGTATGCAATCCAAAACAATAGTGGCACCAAATCGCAAAAAAGGGAAAAATGTTTACATAATGTTGCTTTAAGAACCAGCTTTAAGTCTTATTTCGTAAAACAATCACAGAAAAAACACACTTAGAAAATGAAAGATGAAGAAAATCAGGTCAACTGACAGACAAATAACTATTTCCTAATCGCTGCTCAGTTGAATAGAGATATGCCTCAGCACTTTCTGGTATGAAACAAATTTTGACAAAGCACAGCTTTTGGAGACACTTTGTTATGTCTGCACATCGCCGTGAATGAACCTCTACTTATTCTCTCTGTTTAAAAGCAGGCTGCATGCCAGGGACGCTTCTGTAAACCTGCTCTGGTTTCACAAGTGAATAAAAATGAAGCCAGGGGTTGTACTCATCCTTTGATAGATGAGAGGAAGGTGAACTTTGCACCCATGTCACTGTCTGGGGACGATGAACTTCAGGATATCTCACTTTGAAAAACTTCCTGGCCATTCCAAACCCCGAAGTAGGGTGACGGTGATACATGTCTGGGACATTTGTCATAAATCATCTTTTTGCTGCTCAGGCTGCAGTAAGTGTGGGTACCTTTACTAATAAAATGACACTGTTTTACTACACGAAAACTGCAGCGCCTGTGCAAAGAAAAGCTTTTTCAGGTTGATGCTAAGCCTTTTAAAAAATGCACGAGATTTCAGGGTGAGCGTTCACAGGAGCAATGCACCCATCACACTTTGTAATTTTAAACTATAACAAAATAAACGTCTGCTGCAGCAAAAAAACACAATCAACCTGAGAGAGGAAACCCAGCATGGGGTGCACAAAGCCTCTGGTGACCTTAAAATAACTTTTTTTAACATTTAATTGAGGGTAGTTGTTCGAAAAAGGAGACACTGGAAGGAAGAAAAACTGTTATTTGCAGTACAAGTATACGTGACTGTGTCTTCGTGCCTCGGGATCATCTTCAGAGAGCTCTTTGAGCCTCCTCGCTCTGAAAGCCGCTGTCGTTGGAGAAATAATATGAATCTATCTCCAATAGTAACTCGGAGTGTGAAATGCACACAGGGGTATACTTACTCCTTAGTTAAGTGCACTCCACCTTTAAGGCCACTGTCAAACACACCCTTGCCTCTGCCACCGGCCAGAATCTGAGCTTTCAGCACGATCTCCTTGGCGTCTGAAAGACAGAGAGAGACAAATTGAGTGAGAGACAAAATGAGGAAAAGAAGGACAGAGAAAAGAGAGACAGAGCACTTAAGATATCGGCTCGGCACCTTCAGTCTGCCACTTATCTCTCTATGTGACAGAAGGAAGGAGGTGGGGAGGAAAAGAGAGAGGTGAGGGTTACCTTGTGAGGATTTGCAAGATCATGTGACCATGTGATCTGCACTGCACTGAATTTGTTTTAGTCCATCCATCAGTAGATGTGGAGATATTTCGCTGGATTAGCACCAACTTTAACATGTTAGGGGTGCCAGAGTCAGGGACACACCACAAACAACACAAAATTCCATGGCAACCAATTTAATAGTTGTCAGGATGATTCACTGAAATTCAGATATTTCAACCTAACGGTGGCAACAAGAGGAAAGGTCAGAGGATCTTCTCTGGAACATGAAATTCGGTGCAACATTTCATGGTAATATATGCAATAGTTTAAAAAAAAAATTCAGTCAGGACCAAAGTGGAGAACTAAACCGACAGATTGAAAATGCCGTCTCCAGAACCGTGCCACTAGCATGGTTAAAAATACATGATCCACTTGAGCTGTTTCACTGATGCGTTTCCTTACAACTGGCATCTGGTTATAGTCTCCGTGCAAGAAGGGAGATGAGCAACTGCACAACTGTTGGAAACTTCCACATGACCTTGATCCAATTATACAACCACCCTGCCTCCCCTTTGCTGTCACCGCCACCTTGCAAGAACTCGCACATCAGGAGGAGGCCCCTCAGCTGTCTATTGAGCGTCCTGCCCAGAATCTCCCTCTATTGAAATGGGGCGAGGACACTTCATTTGAGATGGTCTCTGGCTAGGTTATTATTATCTAGGTGGGGGAGTTCAGCCATTGACAGGTGGCTGCCATCAGGGTGGGAAGCGGGTGGTAGGCAGAGTGGAAGGGGATGATCCGCCGCGCGATGGCTGGAAAGACGCCTTGACCTTGAGGGCAGGAGACGAGCTCCTCCCTTGACGGGATTCTGCGAGCAAGGCAGGAGAGCGTCCAGACAGGCGCTGGAGCGCCGAGAGAGCCAAAAAACTGCGGCTGTGCTCACTGCTGCTGTAATGGACCCAGAGAAAATAGCCTCTGACAGGGTGGCAGGGATTAAACTAACACTGCATTAGTAAGACCCGCTCTCTGTGGACAGTCGGGAGCTGAGAGGAGAGAGAAAGAGAATGAGAGAATAAAAGGTGTGCTCATATGCAAAGGGCTGAGAGGAGTCATAAATGAATAAATATGTTAATAAAGAACTGCTACTGCGCAAAATTTAAAAGAGTTCAAAGCAAGATGAAATAGTGTGTCCTGCGGGCATGTGTAGCGGAGAGGGACGGCACAGCGGAAATGACTTTTGCTTTAAAGATGGAAAAAAAAGAAACAAGTGGAAGAACAAAGATGTAGCCCAATGGGGAGACTGCATTGTTTGAGGTGTGGAGAAAGGTAAGAGTATTGACATATTGATGGAGACCTTAAAAAAAAAAGCAAGCTATGGTTTAAAAGCGGAGATATATTAAATATATTAAAAGGCATGTAATGTGCCAGGGAAAGGTAATGGGGTGAAAACAAGGCAGGTGTTCATTCCTGCTGCACTAGTAATTGATGGCAAACCTGCTTATTATGCGGCACACAACAAGATATTGCAGCAATATCAGCAATTATGAGCGGGCACTGAAAGAGCAGTGTGCTGATAATGAGAGGAAACTTTATGAAATGAGGGAGATGTAATGTGATGAAGCGCATTCCCTTCTAAAAGACTATAAAAAATGTGCCATTTTCACAGAAAGAAAGAACGTGATTCTGTCGAATCGTACAATATTCTCCGGTTAACACTGAATCACCACTCCCCTGTGGAAACACACGGAGAGGATAATGATGTCCTAAAAGATCACAGTGAACATGGCGCATGGTAAAGAGCAGGGCGGCCATTATCTGGTAGTATGACAGACATCAGATGGCCTCTAACACTCAGACAAAGGTTGGTCCCTAATGAGTGCGGAGCAGGATGTGGAGTGGACGGGGAAAGGAGTAGTAGTATGTAAAATCAGAGGTAAGTCACGCTCTTATGTGAGGGGAGGGAAGGGCACATGTCTGAAATTAATCAGTAAAGACACCAGCGAGCAGCGGTGGACTGTCAGAGTTTAGGGTGTTCAAACAGCGAAAAAAAATGCAGTTTTAAATCTGTAAACTTAGAGGTCGCCCTAATGAAAGGTGACACACATCGCATTCTGAGTGTGTTCCATCAGACAGCAAAATATTGCTCATTCTGTCCAAGATACTTCCTTGAATATTCGTTTCATTACTGCGAGTGTGCAGAATGTTCATGCGCTACATGCATAATCTCTATGAACAGATCTGCATGCGGATGCAGAATCTGTGGGCGAGGGACGAGATATTGGTATCTGAAGCATTCTGGTTTCCATTTGTAGTCTTCTTGCTGTCTGAGTAGCGTTAACCAATCATGTTTGAGTGGTCTTCGGTTGCATGCAGGTAAACAGTCCATGTTGGGAGCAAAAGCGGTGGAACACATTAGCCGAACCCATCGGCTACCGTCTGAAAGGAGATTCAACTTTTGATAAGCTTTCTTAAAAAAATGTCCTGCATTGATATCTCTCTACAGTTATTATCAGTCTCTCAACTCCAACTCCATTCTCTTGTCTTAATTTGTTAGCAGACTGTAAACAATGTCGGGCACTCAGAAGAGGAACTCTTGACCAGGAAATCCGTTATCTGGATATCTGCTGGCTACTCTCGAAACCCTGAAACACAGGCCGTGTCCCCAGAGGTTAAATCGTCTCAGAAGACAGCCGATGGGTTTTAAGATTGCTCGATAGATAAAAAAATATTTTATCCTTTTTTTTTGTTACTTCTTGCAGCAACAATAATTAGAAATAGGCTGTGCAGACAGTGGTTTGGTTATTAGTTCAATGGAAACCCTTTTCTTGGGGGGAGGGCTGCATAATCAGTTCTCAGCTTACATTTGTTTCATGCATGGCCCACTGTAAAGATGCAGAGAAAGATTTTCATCTCCATTTCTTTTCTTTATCTTGGGGACACGGGGGAGGACATTAACATCGCACAACATCTCCAATCGCATCACATGCGATCGGAGTAATGTGGTCATCATCCTCAGGCCTTACTCATTTCCCGGTAATGAGTGCAAATCAACTCCCAGTCTGCTTGCCAGTGACAGCGGCAGGAAAAGACGACGCTGCTTCTACAATCAGTGTGTCTCGTTGCCCTCTTTCTCTCTGTGTACTTTTTAAAAAGGCCTGTCCTCTTCTTCCCCCTACTCCGTTTCCATGTAGCCCATGGGTGGCCAGCAGCAGCATTAGCTTTGGTCTGATATTTAATTAAACCTTCGAGGCTACGCCATGAGGGGGGATGCTGGCTGATAAGGGACAGATGCAGGCTGCGCGCCAATCCAGAGAGAGTAAGATGTGGCTACCATCTGCATGGAGGGAGAGAAAGATCACGACGGCCCTCCCCAGCGTGCATGTGTGCTGTAATGAAAGTAATGTGGCGGCTAAATGGGGGAGACTAATCAAACTCTTGGGAGAGAGGAGAAAACAAACACCACAGAGGGCCCGAGCCTTCCTATGGATAAATGCCATTAACACTTGCGATTACGAAAGACCCCTGAACCTCCAGCATCTGTGCACATCATGACAAAACACTTCCTGGTTGTGATGGGACACAGGAGAGCGGAGTTTGCTGCCAAACAGGCAGGATTTAGTCTTAAAAAATAAAGGTCTGACACGTCAGTCTACAGAGACCATTAAAACCATTAACGATGACGTAATTAGCCTTTTCAAAGTATATTTATGAAATTAATTCCAAGCAGCTGAAGTATAATTAATGATTCAGGGGTATTCCAGTGCTATAAGTAGAAAGAACAACAATCTGTGCTTCCATTTGCTCCCATCTAGAGGCACATGGCATGTCTTTAAATAACTTCAATTATGTTGTCAACGGCATATTGATAGCTACAGAAAGCTATTGGAACAGCTCTCGCTTTCACTTGCACTTCGCCACAGGGCTCCTTGCTGTGTCACATCAATGGCTCACTGATATTAGGAACAATGAACTCATAACCTAATATAGCAGAGTACCTTCGGCCATGCAGGGGATCAAAGACTTCAACTACCCGATAAGCTTTACTAATTGCATGAGCAGGGAGCGGAATGTGTGCACGCTCTCGCTCCTCGCATTTATAACAAAAAAGTGAAAAAGTGAAGCCGACACTTATTTCAGCAGCCTTGCCAACACAATGTGTTTTGATTCCACTTTGAAACCGGAAGGACCAGTAAAAAAAAAATGGGTGGTGTTCAGCGTTTGGACTGTGTGATGGTTTCCTTAAACCGCAGCGGTAGCACTGGTATTATCTCGGACAAGTTCAGCTTTCTGTAAACTTTTACCATTTCCAATTCTGCCAGACTGCAAAAAAGGTCAGACGGAAAATTGCTCTCCATTCAGGCGGCGATGGCAGGTGAACCAAAAGGAAAGATATGAAAATAAAACCTTTAGTTTTTCATCTACCTTGACATATAATGGCCTTGGTATTCTTAAGGCTAAATGTTTTCCTGTTCAGTTGAGGTTGAAAAGTCAACAAACATTGATAAATCCTAACCACGCTCTACATGCTCTCTTGCCGCTGGCGTCTCCGCAAGACCAAGTGTCGGGAATTGTATAACAAGGGAACAAGCAAAGAGAATTAGACACAAAAAGTCAACGCTAACTATAATTTGGCTTTTTTTTTGTTCTCTACACCTAAATATATCATTATCATCTCTCTATCTTGTCTGGTTGAGCCCACCGTCCCTGTGTCCATCTCTGCCTCTAATGATGCCATCTCAGCGCTACTCAGTGCAGGAGAATATCAGCGTCCCGGACCGTCGGTGACACCTCTGTGTGACACATCCTCCAGTTACTGCTTCCATGATGGCCGAGTCCTCATTAGAGGACAAGTCCACCTGGCTTTCAGACATAGAGAGCACTTCTAATGACATCCTGAGCCGGCCTCGGCTTCCTCTCAGTGGCAGAGAGGTGCAGTTCAAACCCCCGGCTAAGAGTTTTTCATTGCCGTACAAGCAGAGGGGTGACGGTAATGATAACGGTGTTGTGGACCGACGGGCGGTGTTCATCTATATATCCATAGGGAGAATCATTTGTGTGGAAACAAAAGCCTCTGCAAAGACATTTGCTGGCATCAGGCCACATCATGAGACGGTTTACTAGAGAAACACTACCACTGGGTTGCAGTGTTCCAGAAGAAACCTCCATGAGAATATCTTAAACAAGTGACTCTACACAAGCATGAGCTGCTCACTTCTCATTATTGACTGAATATCTTTCATCGGTTCAGCACGAACAACAGCAGATAAAAGTATTCTAAAAGCTTCCGACATCTGCTGCTGTTGGATGCTAGTGGGCAGGAGGCCTTCTCGCAACGCCATTTCCACTATAGGAGTAATGAAGCGTAGCTAATGGTTAGAGATCCACAAAAAAAAAAACAAAGTTTGTGCATTTTACTCCACGAGTACAATTCCCATTACTGAACCTGGCTTAACTCTCAACTCTGACTAATACCAACACGTCTACGTAGGTAGCCTGCATGTATGCAAAGCACCCTGACATGTTCACTTCTACTGGCACATTAGTATCATCCTAATACGATAGAGGGGATGTGTGAGCAATAATTCCATGTCTCAGCCACAACATGAATAGGTTAGGGTGCGTAATGAGGAGGTGGAAACACTAAGCTGCTTACAGAAATCAGCTCTTTGAGAGACAGGCCGCTTTACCCGGCAAAGCCTATTTACAGCTGTTAAGACAATTTCAGATGCATGGCTTTTTCTTAGCAAACGAGAGACCTAAGCGCCAGCTAATGCACCGGGTGACAACAACAGGTCCTTGGAGAGGCCAGCGTAATTTGCATCCGGGCATGTGTGTCGGAGCACTTGTACTGTCTGTGTGCTTGAGTGCGACTCTCTTAATGTTTCCAAGTCTGCAGTTATCATATAGCCAAAAACATTGGCTCAGTGATATTGTTACGGTGGCTTGGCTTAAATTTTGGATGTCATTGTATTGTGATATTTCCCTGGTTTTAAATGTTGCATCACAATAAAAGTTGTAACCAGACCTGTTCTAATACTTGCCTTTACCCACCTAGTCATTATAACCCCCCTCCTGATGATTATTTATCGAGAAGGTCATTTTGTTTCCCTTTTTTTTTTTCTCTAACAGTCCATCCTACTATATTGTCGCAAAATAGATGGATTTGGTCAAAAATATTTTGATGATTGATTTTGTAGCCAGATCCAGATTAAAATATATACCATGTATTGCCATAACGCATAAAAATAACACACAGCACCACCTACAATGCGATCTGAATGAAGCGGTTGCAGTGTATGTCAGCACGCTGCTGCGCCCATGTCAATAACCTCCTGTTTCAAACCGGCCCCACCCCGTCTTTCCTCTCCTTATCGGGTGTGTGTTCTCTTGGCAGGCTGTGGAGACGGGAAAAACTGCAGACTAACATCTGTCTTCCTGTGTGACAGGCGAGCCCTGTGAAGGGGGCATAAGCTGTTCCGTCCATCAGCAGGAGCCCTGCAGGTAGCGAGGGGGGCTGTGAGGTAAAGACACCTGCAGCTCGCTCCGGCTAACTCCCTGCACTCCTTTATTTCCTCTACAATGTGAGTGAAGTGGCAAACGAGGACACGGAGGCGCTGCTGTGGTACTACGGTTATTTTACAGGAGGGTGGGGCATAAATTGCGGGGTGTTAAGCACTACAGACAAAAGACAGAGAAAAGCGACACAGTGGATAAGTAGAGCAACAACAGATTGAAGTGAGGGGTGAAAGCGAGTGAACAAATCGGAGGGATTGGAAAAGAGGCAAGAGATGAGAGGGATAGAAAAAAAAAGAGGGACTAAAGCAACGAGGAGAGGAAAGAAAGGTCAGAATGTGTGGGTTAAACACAGAAGAAAGAGCAATGTTGTTTTGACTTGACATTACCAGTTAATAGCTATGTAAATGAACCTCAACACATTAGCGCAGAAGTTATTAACATAATAATATTTAACTCCGGCCACGTAAACAACAGCAGTCGGGCTAATGGTTGCAAATTTGTCAAGTAATTTTCCTGTATCGGTGCGCGCGGACCAGATTAATCTCGTAAGTGCTGCGAGTAAGTAGTATGATACCCAAATATTCCAAACAGCGACGAGATTCTCCTACGATTACGTAACTTTATTCTTCTGTAAACTGCACATTTGCACCGCACAGCACAAAAGACAGAGCGCAGAGTACAGCGTGTACCGTGTACGAGGTGTCCAAACACAAACTAGCCGAATGTCAATAGCGTAAAACAGAAGTTATTTCAGTGAAAGTGGAAGCAAAAAGCCCGAGACATCCAAACAGAAGCCTCTCCAGGAGACTGAAATGTGCAGGGCATTAGTCGGAGGTTGTTTATGAGGCTCCGTAAACACAGAGGCAGCATGCATAAACACAGCCACCTCTAATACTTTCCATCCGAGTCCACGCATATCGACACACAGCGCCAACACCGCCGTCATATTTTTCAGTGTCGATGGTGGTCAGAGCACTTTTTTCTTTTTTCCTCAACCACTCAACCGGTAGATAATGACTGCTGTTATCTCTGTGAAGTGAAAGAACATCTTCTGTCATCTCAGAGCTCTCACAATGAATGGGGAATCGTATTGTTGAGCTATAATGGTACCCTGACCTCCTTGGCCTCTGGGTCTAGCGTTATTAAGATAATAATAAAGAAGAAATTGGCTGGCAGGCCATTGCTTGGAAATTCTTTGGCTGAGTGATCAAGTAAAAATACAAACTCCTGAATCAATGGCAGCACTCTTAATCCACTTAACTGTATACTATGCATCAAGCGCCATTCTAGTAGCTTAATGATGTGAGCTACTCAGCGGCATCGGAGTTTTCTCCGTTCGTAAGTACACTTTGCTTCTGAGGTCATCTAACTGGCAACCACCGAACACGTTCACAGCTATTCTGACACTGTGACTGGGAATGTTAGAAGTAACCTTACTATTAAAAGAGCTAGTTAACTTATCTTGTCTTGTATAGTTGGATGACTCCATGACATATACACTCTCGGGTCTCATGTTGCAGTCACAAGCTTTAACATCATTAAACAGACCACCTTTCTCCTTCTCCGCTCTCACAGCCAGGCCACTGTGACGCTCACACTGAAAATAGAGGAGGTCGGGATGGTCACTGATGGAAATGGAAAGGCCGACCAAAGGCGCATAAAGATGGCAACAACACAAGCGTGACATCCTTTAATACCGAGGTTGCATATCCGTTTGAAGTTCAAGAACCCATTCTGGAAATCAGTTTCCTCAATAGGTGAGCAGCTGCCCCCGTGGCCTCCGTCCAGCAGCACCAACGAGAAGACGAGGACGCAACATGGGCTCCAGCTGGTGTACGTACACACACTCGAACGCACAAAGCTCTAAGAGGGTCGTCTTCTCCCTCACTACTTCAGACAAAGACAGAAGTGAAAGGGCCGTGGTCGAGCCAACTCTCAGCACTAACTGCTACTGTCAGCTCTTTTCACCAGAGACTCTGCTTCATTTTCTGAAGGGGGAAGATGAAAGTGGTCTTAAAAGGCGCTTGAAGTGTTGAAGAGCACGAGGCGGCTCTAGTGGGGACTGTGAATGAGAAGGGAGGGGATGCGCGGCGAGCAGAGGTCTGGCCATGATCCATGTTTTAACCATGTTTGACAGTTACATGTATTTGTCTGTCCCTAGCTGAAACGGAAGCGGGTCCCATGTGTCCATGAGGTGTATAGCACAGCTCTGACTTCTCCTTTTCACATCCAACAAATGTTAGGTTTGTCCAAACATTTTCTTAATCAATGACGACACAGGGCTGGCTTCACGCACTGAGAGCCAGGCATAATAGAATTTGATAATAAAAGGACCTTTCAGGCTCACGCAACACTGTTATCAAAATCCAGGTAGGCAGAAATTGGAACCGGACTGGAGCGCATACGAATAAAAAAGGCACGCGGAGGGAAAGCATTTGGAAAAAGAAAAAAAAAAAAAAATCACTTCATTGCTTCTTACAAATTCACTGCTCAATGAAGCATGAAATAGCCTTAATAAAACATGCAATTTAGGGCCACTATTATCCAGATAATGGCTTTATCACCGAGCAAGTGTTGGGACACCATGACATAAAAGAGGAGCTGAAGCATGAGTGATGCTAATGTGCCACAGTAGCACATCACTACTCGGCGCCCACGACAGGACTTCACAAACTGGCTTTGATTTGTGAAGTCCTTCCACACCGAATGCGTGTATATACATATATGTATAAATAATATGTGATGTATTAATAGTGCATATTGTATATCAAATTGTATATAGTTAGATGGGAGCGCACAAAGGTACACATGTCCAGGGATGGAATAAATATGATTAATTAGTGAGTTGTGGAGAAGGGGTAAGATTAAGTGTTTACTTCTTCTTCTCCTTTTTTGGGGACAACAATGGAACCTACTCTGTAACATGCTTTTCATTTTGTTATGCTCATTTGTCTAACTAATTTAACTTTTTGTTTTGTTTTCACATGTTCACAATAAATTTTCATTCATTCATTCATTCATTCATTCATTCATTCATTCATTCAACATCTTACAACAAAGAAATGAGAAACACAAGTACAGAGGCATTTCTTACTTTACGAATAATACTAATACTTTTACCTTGGGAGAGTTTGGTCATGCTCACTAGTAGCTGTCTGTATCTATGTACCATGTCCTATAGTACCAGGTCAGTGACTATGAAAACATTTCTGTTACTTTTTAATCGAGTTTAAAGAACTAGCATACAATTATTTCAAATTCATTTCTCCGCAACCTTCATAGATTAATATTGAACCGTGTTGTAGAGTTGCCATATTTTCAGTGATCTCTGCTACCAAAGCAACCAAACAGGTGTTTCGTCCATGCAGCTGCGGTAATGATACTGTAAGGCAGTCGCCTTCTTAAAAAGGTAGCAAACTTTCTAACTAATCTTTTTATCCTTGATTTTTCTACTGAATCTAAAATACTCACACATAACTTCTCAGATTTATCACACATTCAGCACAGCTTTTGGATAAATGAACTGAGAAAGCATCGGACAGCAACTCCACTGGCACATGGGCCGGTCAGGAGATGAGGTCACGAGAGAGGGGAGCACGCTCGCGTGAAATGCAAACGTCACGTACGGATACGGAGGTCCTCGCGGCGGCTTGTGGTGATGCCCGTGGTGGGGAGGAGCATTTCTATGACAGATGGTACAGGCGAGGCAGTGTGTTGGGTTAGTGAAGAAGCATATGGTACTCTCTAGATGATCTCATACACCAGCGCCAGGCCCAGTCGGAGGTGTAAATGCTTCTCTGCACCCTGCCAGAAAAAGCGGAACAGTTGATATCACAAGCAAAAAAAAATAATGTGGAGGCACACCAAGTGTGAGCGCGTGTGTTACGGCGTAAATTATATGTGTGAGTTTAGCCTTTTATCTCACATTCTTACAGATAAACCACTCGGATGCATGACCACAACAGACAACTGAACATTTTACACAGTGAGGCAAACGTCCAGATTGGTATTTAGGATATTCGTCCTTCAATGTTCATTAAATGCATCAAGGATCAGGATTTTATGGCGGGGAACGTCCCGTCTCTCCTCCCAGCTGCCGTCACAGTTACGGCTGCCCTGGCCCTCCACACCACTGTGTCCTTCCAAGATGCCCTTTGGCTCAGTGTCTGGTGTATTCCATGTCTCTCCACACTGTTAGTGATGGGGAAATGCAGCGGATGTGTCTGGGAGTCCATCCAGCAGAAGCTGTTGGGCAGGGAGTCTCCTCTGGACACCTAAACCACCAGATTCCCCCAAGTTTGCTGGTAATTTATTCTACTCCTTAGCGGTTTCGCTAATTTCTAATGTAATATTAAATAGATTTGCACTGGTATCATCATACACATGCTATGAGGCTGCTAGATTCTCCAATTGTCTCCAAAGTTGGCTGCTCATCCGACTTTATATGCAAGACATTATAATCGATAAATCATCCACTTACTCCACCTTTAAATCATGAGCTGCATCTGAAACCAACCCAACAAGCTCAGGTCTCCCCGAGAGGACAGGCGGGAACACTCACAGCAGAAAAAATGGCGCAACACACTTTAAGCCAGTATTGTGTGAAAAGATTTGCAGATCACAGGGCCAGAGGCATGGAGGGGCTCTAAGCTGCCACAGAGAGTAGACAACTAAATAAGCAGACTGAAAACAATCACTTTAAGATACACACAACAAGAGTGTCCTTGGCCTTGAGCTACTTTTAGTTACACATCATCTGAGGCACAGTGTGAGCCTCATTGACTTGACTTCAGAGCGCTAGAAGATCCCCGGTAGCCAAAGAGGAGCCTCTCTCTCCTTTTTGAAAATAAATAAAGCAGTGTACAAAGCACGGCCAACGAAATGTGTATGTTTTCGATGTAGGAACCAATGCTTGCCTCGGCCAGACTACAGGTACATTCTGAGTTCTCTCGAGCATGTCGACATAACACGGCAACGCGTGGCAGATTGAAAATGATGGAGATGCGTTCTTCGGATAAGTAGTACCTATAGATCTCTTTCTTTCCCGCTCCCTGATACACCATCGCAAAGCGGACGAGCATAACCGAATCTGCACGCCTGCACACACACACACACACACCTGCCTCATCAACGAGTTAATGTCAAGGTAGCTCCCTGTTATTCAGTGAGCCAACATATCAGGTGAACTATCCCTCTAATAAGCTCACATGAGATTTGACAGCCATGCATAAAAACGGCTCTGTTTACACTGAATATTCATAACCGAGTGAAATAAATTAAAATGCTTCCTACCGCTGATAATTGTCATTCTGGCAGCGGGGCTGTGCTAAGCACAGAGAAGTGAAAGAGCGTAGCAGAGGTAGACTGAGGTGAACGAGGAGGGAGGGAAATTGAGGTAACTTGAAGAAGTGAGAACAAGACAGAGTGGACAAAAAGCAGGAAGGTAAAGAAAATGTAATTGCAACACAATTTGTCAAAAGGTAAGTCAGGACGATGACAATGGCACAGAAGAAGAAAACGTCGCGTCTCATCTGATATGAGGTGTTCATATACACAAGTATGTGTTGCTCCCATTCATCACACGGGCTCAACATGCGGTGGAGATAAGAATCCAGAGCAATGTTTTCTTCCATCGCCGCTTTGTCAATGAATGATTGCTGGGCGAGGCAGCAGGCACGGCAGACATGAAGGGCTCTCGCAGCAAGGAAGGGGAGGGAAAATGTGGTTTTGATTTAGAATTCAGACTGAAAATCCATCAAGATTTGCTCAACAGATGCATCTGTCAAGCGGGTGGCGACACACAAAGTGGACTGCATAATCACATTCTCTTTGGCTGCAGCAGGGCACAGGTATTTGTATATATGTGTGTGTGTGTCTGGTGTGCATGGCCGTGCATGTTTGCTTGGAAGGCGAAGAAGAAGAAATCTATATTCATTACTGGACTTGCTCTGATATCTCAAAACTGGTAGATAGCAAGCAGGTCTTTGTGAAATACCTGCATGCACACATGTATATCCGCGTATATATGAGTGGGCTCACATCGACGCAAAAGGAAAAGCAATTTAGTCTTGCGCTTACTGGAGCTATAGACCATTATCAATAACATACAGATAATGCTGAAAGGGATCTTCCAAAGGAGAAGCCCCATATGTTTTTCAAACATGAGGTGTGAATCTGAATAGCGTTTGGAGGAACTAGTGATGCATGGAGACTCGCAAAGCTCTTCCAGGTAATTTACTGGAAGAAGCTCTTGCTCCATTTCCCAACCACTTTTACAGTCTTGTACACCTCAGGGCATGCAATGAGACGTGTGTATTGTTCCACGGAGGGCTTTACATGTGTTTTCTCATGGAGAAGGATTGATGATGTGTCTTAACTCAAACTTTTTACTAGATCTTTTATTTGACCATCTGATGGCCTTATGGCACCTTACACCGAGGGGTACTTTGTTAGCAGTACCTCAGCTCCGTTAGTTTGTGAGCTGAGGTACTCTTTTAGTAAAGTCCTTGGTTGTTTCAGAGCCTGAGCAAGAAATTAAATATGCTAATACCTTTTTTTTTTTAAAGTCAATAACGAAATAATTTGCTAGCAAGCTGTGTTTACCAACCAAGGTTTTATGAAGTGTTCCTGAGCCCGTGGAGTAATATCCTTCATATAACATGTGTTTGACAAAGTGTTGAATCAAAGTGTTTACCTGTGGAATGTTCCAAACAGGTGTTTTTGTAGCATTCCTCGACTTTCCCAGTCTTTTGTCACCCCTGTCCCAACTCGTTTGAGACATGTTGCTGAGATCAAATTCAGAATTAATGATTAATCATGAATCCATGAACTACATTTAAATTTTGTGAAGCCGCAATCACAGAAAAGTATAACTGTAAGTAACTATATCAAAATAAAAATACCAGTATGAGAAAATGTATTCCATTAAATACAAGTAATTTGTCATTAAAACGTATTATTTTTTTTTTTTACAAACTGTTATTATAACATTTTAGCCATTTAATACCTCAATATGATTTGATCTTTCTGGACTAGTTGTTGACTAGCAACAGACGGAAGCTGCGCAGTTAGAATTAAGTCAGTCAACTAGTCTAGTTTATCATTCAAGTAACTTGGTGTTTACTTTATTTGCCTGTTTAAATACTAACGTTGAACACTCTGATTTTGCATCACATATGGATAAAGTTAGTGGTTTAGAGAGTTTTCTAATGGAATAAAATGTCAAACAGATTATTAATGATTAACCGATAATCGATTGATATGGCAGCAAACTATCAATTGAAAAATTGCTTTGAATCTGTATCCCTATTCAGATTCAGCATATATTAATGATGAATGTTAATGAGGTGCAACACTCACATTGCATTTGTACTGTTTTCAGTTCAAAAAGGATTAGCAAATTATTACATTCTGTTTTATTTGCTTTACACAGCATGAATCAGGGTTTATATACAGTATTTCTTGTATGTGTGTGTATGTGTGTGTGTGTGTGTGTGCTGTGTTACTACTGAAAAAAAAAGTATATAAATTTTTCAGACCTCTTTTAGGTCACGTTTTAGAAATCACGGTAATAGAGGTGCTACTGAAACCTGACTGCAGCGTGCCACAGTAGCATTGCATTACACACATCAATTATTGATTCTGCCACAGAGGCTTGTGCTTTCCCTATTTACCGCTGAAGAGCATGAGTACATTTTTGGAGGCATAAATGAGTATTGTCTGAAGCTATAACCAAACAAAAGGACTGCATACCTGATTGTAGAGACAGTAAATATCCGCAAGTGTGACAGCTCAATTAAAGAGGATAAGTATCTTCGACAATTTTAATAAAAACTTCTAGAAAATATGTTGTGTCACTTCAAGGTCTAAAAGTTTGTTTTTCAAAACTACAGCTTGGCACTGTGGCTGTCACACACACACAACAAAGATTAAAAGCTTGGGCATGAGACTAGTGGATCTGGGTCATTGGTTTTGGAAAGACAGCAGGAGTTAGCGTGTCACTCTCTCGGTGTCCCAGCGGAGCACACATTACAAAAAACTTTGGACTTTCTGATCACTCCCTGCACAGCTCACTCGGTATGGGGCCTCGGAATTCAAATCCCGCTCTCCACGAGCCATTAGCTGGTTGTGAGTCACCCATCTGCCACAATGTAAACGCTCCCCTAAGAGTTGTCAGTCAAGTTAAAGGGAGCCAGTGGTCCATGTCGGATATTTTTTTAAATGTTTTGATTGAGGAGGAGAAAGATTTTAAGCTATTTGTCCTCGGCGGTAATAGAACAAATCAATCTGTGTCCACTTTGGGAGAGTTGGACCACTTTTCAGCACATGAGAGGAGCGAGAGGACTTTCTCTATAGCATAGCTGCAATTGAACTGTCAACTTAACCACTTCATGGTTAAGTGAGTGCAGCAGAGAGGAGAATACCGGTGGGTGTGTATATATATCTGTGTGTGAGAGAGTTTTTTTGTGTTCATATGGGCAAGCTTACCCCACGCATGTCATTCATCTGTGTCTGCGCGTCCATGCTCGACTGCTTCTTTCTGTTGTGTATGCGGGGAACCAAGGACTCACAGCGGGATATCAGCACCGCACAGAAATCCATTGGAGTCGCTCCTGGTCAGCTCAGATACCCCAACCATCCATATCCACTGCGCAGAGCCATACCCTGTGTTCATTACGCTGGAAAGCCATGAAACAGAGCTCCATCCGGGGCCGGCTTTACACCCCGCTTCCCCCCCTTTGCACCCCTGGGAGTCAGAGCTCGCCAGTCTCAGTTCACATTTCAGTCCAACAGATCACTTAAAGAGATTACTGATCTCCCTCTTTGTTCTCGTTCTCCATCACGCTCATGTATGACCTAACACGGCCCGAGAGTGAGCCGCACACATGCGCCCGAGAGCATGAGGGGACACGGCGTGTATCTGAAGATATTAAGCGACAGTAGACGCTCGCTCGCATGCTTAAATGGCGAGCCAGCCGCGGTCGCAAAGTGTGAGAAACACACACACACGCACAGCACAGGGACACTGACCACAGCTTGGCGCACAAATGGAGATGAGAAGATATAGCAGCTCTGAAGTGCACCGTGGGAAACAGAGAGGCTGATTTATTAAGCCGACCGCAAATTACTGTAAGAGTTGCAGAAATTTGCGTCGGCGCGCATTTTCAATTTAGCTGGGAATCTGCTAAGTGGCCGCAGCCACAGTCGAGTTCAGCTGAACGCACCGCTGCTAATTAAGACCTGACGCTGGGCTATTTAACGCGTGTCTTGTCCATTTCTGGAAAGCAACGGAGCGCAAAAGGAAAAGTGTAAGTTCTCTGCCGCCGAGCTTGAAATATCGGTTGAAGAAACCAATAAAGATATTTCTGAACCGCAGTCACGCAGTTACCTCTACTGCAGCGGACAATCCGCAATGATAAATCATTTTCATCCTCCATTTGTTTAAAAACTTCCTTTCCCTCTGCACGTGCACCGTTCTGCGCTTCAACGCAGAAAATGTCCCGAAATAGATTTTACAATAACCCAAACGTGCAATTTTGTGCAGTGCCACGTTTCATTTGCCAGGAGAAAAACTTCAATAACTTTGTCATAACTGTGAACAAATTCTATCTGACTTTTTTTTTTTTTTGCGTCTAGAAAAAAATAAAACAGTAAATCCCGAGAGATAAGTAAATCAACTCTTGAATGCGGCCCGGGTTTTATTAAGCTGTCTGCTCCTACTTCCCAAGTTTTCTGTCTCTCCATTTTCTTCCCCCACCGAGCCAGTAGAGGTAGTGTCATGAAAATATATATCCTCTTCCTCCTCTTCAGTTTATCTTTGTCTGCATCGTAACCAGGGCCAGTGGAAGCAGCACCCCAGGCGCTGGAGCCCGAACGCAGCGGCAAGAGTGGCACCTTCCTGGCTGACAACCAACCTGGACGCACTATCAGAGAGCCACTGCTGTAGTTGGAGAGGACACTGAATAAAATATAAAGCCGAGGGTGGAAACACACACAGTATGTACAGGGCAGTTTGGTGTGTGGGAAGGAAGTCGAACAGGGGGGGATGGAAGAGGAAGCTATGTGTGGGTGCATACAAATGTGCGTTAAACCATCTTTGTTCACGCGAGCACAATGTATTTGCTGTTACAAGGATAAAAAATGACAGCTTCAGTCGCTTCCCTGCACGGCTTTATGTGGGCGCGCAGCTACAATCATTTCCAAATATAACCAATTAATAAAAATTAATAGATTAAAACAAAGAAAAACAAAATAATGTGTGTGCGAAACGTGAGAAACTGGACACGAGAGGCTGTGAAACAAATTAGCGCGCATGAGTGCGTGATGGAAAACCGAGCAGGCACGGCCGCTGAGCTCGGAAAAAACACAGGCCTCCACATCTAAGCGTACGGCATAAAGACGCGATTAAACTGGGAAAAAAAAATTCAACCCTGATTAGCCACAGCCATTTGCACGTCCTGTAGCGGGGCCGGAGAGCCGTGCAGCACAAATAGGGCTGTTAAGGTTTCACGGCGTACTGTACGGCGCCACAATTACACAGTAATTACAACCAAACACAGTTTACAAAACCCAACAACTCATTATCAATAATATCCGTAATAGAGCATCACATAAAGAAAGAAATACATTACATCATGTGTAAATCTATACGACAGAACAGTTGTGCAGCAAAGTGATGTTGTGGCCTCGTCTTTAAGGGACACGCAGCTCATTTCCCGCTGTGCGTATTTCAGCGAGCTTCATGTGTTGCCGGAGCAGAGCGCGCTGTGAAATAATGAGAACACATCTACATATCCAGCTTCGTAATGCCGTGTCATCAAAAGACTGCCGTGTTACTGGACCCAAAAGAGACACTAATCTCAAATCAACTAGGCGGGGACAGGGCTGAGAATCGACCCACGGTAGTTCTTAACTAAGTGTGTTCACAGCACTGACGGCAGCGAGTGTTTCAAACTAAAAAAGTAAAACTAAAACTGAAGAACAAAAAGTTTCAGAGGTCTGGCAAAACATAAACAAAATAAACATAATTTCCTGAAAATGCATTAAAAATGTAAATGAATGTTTAAGTGAAAGGTATGAAATGTAAGGGGAATATCTGTATTTCTCTCAATTTCTGTATTTCTCGGCCTGCTCAGTCGTCCTCCTGGATCCACACACTTTAATTATATTATATCATTTGTATCAGATATTCTGTCAGTGCAATTTGTAAATTGTGATTCTGTTGTTCTGTTCTGTACATCTACATCTACTGCATGTCTGTCCGTCCCGGGAGAGGAATCCCTCCTCTGTGGCTCTTCCTGAGGTTTCTTCCATCTTTTTCACTCCCTGTAAAGGGTATTTTTTTCAATATGGCAAGTTTTTCCTCACTCGAATCGAGGGTCTAAGGACAGAGGATGCCGTGCACTGTACAGATTAAAAAGCCCACTGAGGCAATAGCATACAATAAAATGGATTTGATTTGATAATCGGCACCTTAACTCAGATATCCTATTGACAATACAGCTGCACAATGAATCAAAATAAAATCAAAATCGCAATAACCACATTACGATTTTGATCAATCAGTTGTGCAATTCTCTCCCAAGACGGACAGACATGCAATCTGTCAAATTAATCACAATGGTTTTCTTTCCTATACTGCGTAGCACTAATTGACACCAGTATAAAACTATGTCGAACACCCTGCCCTGGATGGCCGGTTGTGTTATTCTCTATCCGAGTGGACGCAGGTGATCTGCATGGCTCCTTGTGCGTGTGTGTGTGTGTGTGTGTGTGCGTGTCGCCTCTACTCACTGAGTCTCTTCGCAGCCTCCAGGGCCTCGGAGGCCGTGTCGGCCACATAGAAGCGCTGGACAGCCACGCCGCTCTCCTGCATCAGCTTCTTGCTCTGGTACTCCTGCAGATTCAGCCATCTCCTGGGACTCAACCAGGTGCACTGGAGGGGAAGGAAGGGAAGGGAAGGAGGGCGGCAGAGTGAGCGAGCGTGACTTATAAGTGAAAGATGGTAAACGCAGCGCAATAACAGGGTATCATCTTGACGATTTGCACTTAATGATAACAGTTTACATTATACATCACTAAAACATGTCTAACACCTGCTTCTGAGTGCACGGGCTACATCCTTTCCCCCCCCTTTCCCTACTCCTCGCTCCTCGCCTCTCCCCCCCTTCTTCCATCTCTCTCTTTCCCCCCTCTTTTTCCAGTAATGAGGCAGGCAGTCGGGCCTAAGCTGCAGGACAGGTCTGGAGCCGTTTGCTCCATCAGCAGACGCAGGCCCTGTCAGCTCCAGCTGTTGTTGCTATTAAAAGGAAATTGGCTTTTTAATGTGACGGGGAGACACAAGCTGTGTACGAGTTAGAATCCCTCCACACCAGCACACAGTGCAATGTGCATGGGTGTGTGTGTGTGTGTGTGTGTGTGGGCATGTGTGCGTGCCCGCAAATGTTTTCACAGGGAAGATCTTCGGGGAGTCGTTAAGGAGAGAAAGGCCATTAAAGTAAAGTGAAAACAAGGATTGCGAGGTAAATTATGGTTCAGCATATAAATGATGCTTCGGCGTGTGTATTTCCTCACCCGGTGAAGATTTAACTAACATGATTATAACATCTGCGTCGCACCGCCTCGTGTTGCTGACTAAGTTAAACTGACCCAAGCTGTTATCCACAGTTCCTGTGCTGTTCAAGGACTTCTGCATGAACATGAGGAGCGTATGTGCACATAATAGCGCAGAAGACGATGACAACTTGTGATACTGTTAACATCTGATTGTATAGTATGCTGTCGGCGTTATTGTATACTACAGGAATATTATTAGCAAGACTGTATCAGTGAAGCAAAATCAACCGCTCGATGACACCTGCTGCTGCGCGAGCCCGCACGGTCGATATTCTGCACTTCACAACCACCGCTAGTTTTCAAAAGAGGTAGCCAGCTGCTACAGGTTGGCTCTCTGTGCTTGTCGGCAGGGAAACGTACATTTCTGCGGGGACACACGACTCACAACCTGAAATATGGCAATTGCATCAAGCAGTGCACCACAGCTTGAAATTGAATCCGCGTCCTTCGAAAACCGACTGGAAAAATATGTGGCAGTCGGGTGAAATTATTAAAGGCGGCGAAGACGGACAACCGACATGAGCCGGCGTTACGAGATAGAAAGTGTGAATATTCAGATGACCTTTGTAAGAATATAGAACTGTGAGAAAATATATAAATGGTGGTTTGATAAAAGTAATAACTCAAGTAAAAATAGTGTCTTCAGCGGAACAATTTTCAAACACAACCAAAGGTAACATTTTTGCTAGAAGCCTAATTATCAGTAATAATAGGAGAGATATATTTATTCACTCAGCCACTTCCAGTGTCTCTTTACTCTTCCTTCTGATACTCACAGCAGTGAATTTTACACTTGCATGAAGTCACACAGTGTCTATAGGCAACATGTCTCGGCTCCATTATATGTCATGTCTCATTTAGGACACAGCA
The DNA here is from genome assembly GCA_039737535.1 of Lagodon rhomboides. Classification (NCBI taxonomy): domain Eukaryota; kingdom Metazoa; phylum Chordata; class Actinopteri; order Spariformes; family Sparidae; genus Lagodon; species Lagodon rhomboides. Next base: position 11,382,947 of record CM077785.1, on the reverse strand, counting down.
GCACTAAAGTGCACTTACTAAACCAACATTTTGAAGTTTAGGGAACTTAAAAAAACAGCTATAAACATGCAGCATTCAGTGTTCAGCCTTAACATTTAAATGATGTTTGTCAATTCCTGGGTAGCATACAGAAGGTTCCTTGAGTCAACAGCTTTTTTGCTACGTAATTTGAAAGCTGCATTCATAAGGAAGCCAAAATGAACTCCTCTGGAGTGAGGAGACATCATGTAAATACCAGAACAAACTTCCAAAATGTGTCATTCTTTTGTTGTGTGTATTATATATATTTTTTTAAATTGACAGTTGTGTTCTCACGAATAGTAATTCATTCAAAATTAAGATAGCCAAAGATGACATTCAAGAAACACACTAACACTGGTACATATGCCTGCATGCGTGCAAACATAAACCACTAAAATCACTGCATACAAGGAAAGAATGAATCCAACGGCAACAAAGATGGACGAGCTGCACAAGCAAATCTCATTTACAGCGGGAACCAAAAACAGAAACTGTAACAACCGAGATGTTTTTTTGTGGATATGTGTGTGCATCCAAATGAACTGTGTGTGCGTTTTCAGGCTGCATTTCGACTCGGCGGTGCACGGGACGTGACGAGGCCACTCTGTGCCTTAAAAAGTCGTCAGCCCCTCCATCATTCATGAGGGCGAGGAAAGAGTAGGAACACAAGGGGTTGCGGTGGAGGGTGTGAGGGGTCGAAGGGCAAAGTGTTTGTTCAGTGTCCGCCGACCATTAAGTGTTGAAGGGAATCAAATGTAGCCCCCACTAACCCTTAATGGTTATTGGTGATTAAAGGCTAATGAGCTTGACATGGTCACTCTAACAGGGAACAGCCAAGCCGAACCTTTTGTTTTTTTATATATATAAAACTAAGAGCACAATTATTAACGGGACTTAACTGAGAACAAAACCGCTCGGCTGGTTATTCACGATCCATGCCAAAACCAACCCTCTCTGTGCCACCGCACACTGTATTAGCATGCTTTCACCATTCCAGCTCTCATGAGAGCCTGTCGGGAGACCTCATTAGAGCCAAAATGGCTTGTTTTCCAGGAGAACAGTACATGTTGCTCCATATTGGCCTCTTCTCTCGCATAACTGAATACAGTAATGAGGGGCATCCACGGGTCACCTCTGCAGTCTCGTCTGCAATACCATACTATTCATATGTTTCAGTTATTACAGTTTATATGTATACATGTCAGCTCTGCTTTATATTCCATCCCCCCCTTAGCACTCTATAAAAGCCAAGACTGACGATGACTCTCTCTGCGACTCTCTCGCAGGAGTCTGGAGGGGTTCAAAGGCAGGGCAAGAAAATCTGCAAAGAATGGAGAAGAAAAAAAAAAAAAAAGGAAAAATTACCACAGAAGTTAGGAAAAAACTAAAATAGGTCTGGACAACATGGTTCAGCCTGTTACGGAGCAAAACTTGGTGCGTAAGACTTTCGGCGAGCGCTCGTCTTCTGCCTGTCGCTCATTCTTACGTGTCCACTTTAGCGGAACATATCCCACAGCCTTAACAAGCCGAGCTGCAGAGCAAGTTTTCTCTGTTCGGCGGACTCATTTGACTGCTGTCAGGTACCTGCAGGGACTCCGCTCTTAAAACATCCACCTCCCTTGCCATTCAAACTGTTTGCCTTGGGAGGATCGGCTCTCTGCTGCCTGGGCGCATGTCTCCATCTGTCAGTCTATCCGCACTACATTTCACTGAAGAAGATGGCAGGTGGGAGCCCGTCACAGGAAGATTTTACACGACTTTTCAATGATCAGATCACACCGAGGCATATTAACTGACAGGTCAAACCGTTAGTGTTCGATTTTGAACTTAGTGACCTGAAACCATCAACGTATGATCAATCTTTGACTGTGATCAGACGTCGGTGAGGTGCGGAGAATAATGGACGACATCAGCAATACCGCACCCCGCAGTCAATCTCAACGCCGAGCTTATGAAACTCCTCAAGCAACTTAGCGCTAGAGACAGCGATCCATCAGTGACGTCGCATTGTCGTCACATTTGGCTTCACATTCAGAGAAACCGAGAGAGGTTTCAGATAACATTAGCCGCATAAATCCGCCTGCTGGCCACCGGCTCCCGCTCGGCTAATTCATGCATCACTAATTTTATCCGACAATTATTTATAACGTTGCCTGGAAAAGATCAATGGGATCTAAACTTTAGAGTGAAAGTTCTCAACAACATTTGCATGGCACATTCAATCACAGAAGACTATTTCAAGGAGAGGTGAAACCATGTTAATCAATATATTAAGTCCTGGTGAGGCTGAGAACAACAGAGCACGTTCACTGCCTCTTAAATATACGACCGTTCTAGCACGCAGAGCCACAAACACGGCGGGACGATGTCCTTAAACCACTGATGGATGACAATAATGTGACCTGAAAGCCGCGGCCATCAACTAAGCGGACAAGAAACGCTTCGGTCCCAATTGCTGCCAAAATGACATCGCACCTTTGTAGAGAAAGAGACACAGATGGGCTTTCACAATTTATTGTTTCAGCACTGACACTGTAAAGTGTGTGTGCACAACGGTCACACCGCATGTCGCTCAATGCCAGGTAAGGCACATCAACTCAGCTATGGCACATTTTAGATGTTGTTTTATGTTTTCAAGGCATTCGAAATGAACATTTAGATGGCAGCACTTGATAAATATTAACAATGATGGCGCTCAGTGGTTGTAACCGTTGTGACTTGCGCCTACTGACATAACTACATAGTCTCTATTGAGTTATTCGAGGCATCAAGTGAAGACTTATTTTTCCATATCACAATATATAAAATATAGCAGAAAAACAAAATACTGCAGTCTGGTGCAGTCCTAAGCAACGATAATGTGAATCTCCCATTAGCCTTCCCAAACCAGCCAACTAGGAAGCTCAAACCAGCACATATAAATTGAAATGGAATAACACAGAATAGTGAGGGTGAGGAGGAAAAGAGCCGAGCAGACTTCCCAAAATAACAGCGGCTGCTGCTTAGTGGAGAAGTCAAGTGGGGCTGGAGGTGTCCCTCCAGGCACTGACAGTTACCTTGGGCAAAACACCGGAGAATGGAGAGGCACCTGGGGCAATTTCTAGTATATACCAAACCCGCAGACAATTTGTATCAAAGGTGGCCTCTCACTTGGTACTCTAATAACAACATACCTTCCTACGTATGCAGTCTGTATGGAGCTCGTCATCCGGAGATGGATCTTACAACTGTATAGTGCAAAGTGTTGCCTATAAGTGTACACATCCAGGATATATCTATAATAATACACTTTATTTATAAAGCAGTTACTGAGTGATCTACTGTAAAACTAAAAAAGCACATCTGAGAGAAACTCAAACTTACAGGAAAGAGACAACATTCAGCACCTTCAGCTGCCAGACTGTTGAATAACTGGTTCATTATGCAGCATATTATTCAGCCCTGTTTGTGACCACTGTGACCTGTGGAGCCTAGTTTGAGTCATTTACTTTCTGTAGACACACCAGCTTTTGTTTGTTTCTTATACTGCATTCACCTTTAGTCTCTCACCTTTAGCAAGTTAAACATTAGCACATAACTACATAGACATGCAGAAACCATTCGCAGCTGAGCGGGTAATTCATTTTGAATACAAAAAGCTACAAAAAGCAAAAAGTTCTGATTCTGGTAGTGATCCTTCCCATACTTCATATTATTACCTTTAGATAAGACACCAAAAACATGTTTGAGGCTCTGTGCTACATCTAATTAGTAAAAATAATGGCATCGTACTAGACTGTAACACAAGCCCTTCTATATTTTACAGTAGACTCCTTTTCTAATTGCCCCTATGTTTGACTCTTGATATCGCTGTTTCAATGTTGTTACATTTATTTATTTAATATTTTCAGGCCTCTTGCTTAATTTCAGAAAAACCCCCATTCCCTTCTAGATAGACAGATAGATAACTTTATTAATCCCTGAGGGGAAACTGGGTTATCATAGCACATTCAAGTACAAATACAATCAAAATACAAGGGCAAACATAGAAACAATAAAGTACTTTATACAATATACAAAAAAACAATCAAGTACTAAATGCAATAAAAAAAGTAGTTATAAAATAAAATAAGATACTGAGGTAAATTAAATAAAATACTGAGGTAAATAAAATAAAATGCTGAGGTATCGAGGAGTATAAATATTAAATACTGCTGACTGATACAACAAAGGATGAGGTTGAGCCATTTTCACCTGTCTTTTAACTTTTTGAACTTCACCTGCGTTGAAATCAGTCCTGCGTGAACCCTGTGTTCTTCATTATGCTCTGACGACGGCCTGACGCCAACGTCTCGGTTACTAATGAGCAGAGGAACAGCAAAGACAACTGTTTCTTCTGTTGTTGTCTGCCCTCCTATTGCGCTGCGAAGTTATTCTGACACATGTAGGTATTCTTGACAGCTGAAATTCATCACTAGAAAGACGACGTGATGCTTGGTGTTGCCCACAGCTGGTCGTTCAAATCTGTCAAGGCAATGTCAAGCAACGCTGTAATACACCTTACATGCGGGCACATCTGGCTCAATGATCCAGAGCGAGACGAACAAAGACGGAAAACAGGAGGCCTGTTGCTTTACCCGCCAACACCTTCTGCGAGGGATGTACTCGTTATTTACGAACCCATGAAACCACGCAGCTTCTCTAATGAAAAGAAATCGCATTTGTGATATCATTAAAAGTGCTGCAATATTACTCATTTTACTTTGAGGCGGCAAAGTATGAGGAGATATTTCAGGCATCCAGGGTTTCAGAAGTTGACTGGCAGCCGAAGTGAAAATGCTCTCTCAGTAGGATGGCTTTTCACTCGCGTACGGCGTTCTGTGCGTTGCTATCACATGTACACCTGGTTTTGAGACTGATTAGAGAAACTCCAGTTCTCGCCGAGTCCTTCTCCTCTTTTTTTGTGCGGCGGATGCAACGTCTCCTTCCTCTCGAAACAGGCGTGAAAAAACACAAAAGAAACGAAGCGTTCAAATACAGGCTTGGTTTTACCTCGGCGATGCTTTGAGGCATTCAGTTCAGACCCGCAAAACATAAACCTATATCACTGTGAAATGATTCAGGGTACTCCTGCCTCTCCATCGCCAGGGTTTTCTCAACCATTATAAAGTTTCTGCGAGAGCATCAACACTAGCTGAACGACAGATCTCGTGGTTGTTGCTGGAGGCGAGTGAACCTCTTTAGCAAGTTTTCTCATTAAACTTTTCTGGTTGTTGGCTGTTGATTATTATCCAACTTGTAAAAACCAAATAATATCAAGAGGAATTTAAGTCCTGGCAACAAAGTACGTCCATACAGGGCGGCTCCTCCTATTGTGCAGCTCTTAATAGACATATAGCATAAAGAAATCCCTCGTGAGTCTCTCGTATAAAATGCTCTACTTCAAAAAATCCCCTTCAGACTCATCATGACCACACCTATGTTTCAGTCGCTCCAAGTCAAGCACTTAAAGCCACGATACTAAGGAATAATCTCTTTGACTGCTACGTGTCTGCCCTGGAAGAGCGCAGTAAGTGGTGAATGGCAGTACGGCAGCGAGGCAGGCAGGCAGGCAGCTGGTCTGCAGTCCCCTGAGACGCTCTCTCTACAGTAATTATCATCAGTAGCACTCTGGAGACAGTCCTACCCCCACTCCCTCTACCTAACTACTGCTCGACTTGTTCTCAACGCACACACACACGCACGCAGAGAATACGAGAAGACACACACGGGATGCGCTGTACACACAACAAAATTGTGTGCTCCGACATTAGCCCTTGATGAAATAAATATCCACGGCGAACTCCTATACACGCAAAAGCACTCAGGATCTTTCTCACGAGTGCATCCGAGTGACAAGAAGTGGGTCACGGCGGCAAAAAAAAACGAGTGGCGACAATGATAAACAGCATTATTCTCTATCAAAATACCGCACGGAGATGAGGAGAAACAAGGCGAAAGAGAACAGGTCTCATTCATTCTGCGCATTAAAAGCAGTCAGGATTTCTCAGCGGCGTGCCCTCAAACACAAATCGGAAAAAGTGGTAATTGGAAATGCAAGCTCACATTAGTTACAAGGATGTATGAATGGATAAGCAAATAAGCTCCGTCTGCTTTTGCTCTGCAGTTTTTTTTTTGTTCAGATAAGCCGTCCTGATGAAACACTCGTGAAAACACCGGAGGCTGTTTCCAAAAAAGGTCCACAAAACATGTACCTGGCGTTCCCTCTCAGGTCAGGGACACGTGCATTTTCCAGGAGATCCCGGAGGTAAAAATACGCCACGACTCAAACCCATGAAGACATGCAGTATTGATGTGACACAGCCCCCAAAAATAGCCCATCATTGTCTTCCATCAAGTTTTTACACCGTGTCTGCGTTTCCACTTTGATGCAGAGGCAACAGCGAAATCCTTTACAACGGAATTCAAATCAGGCAGGGGGAGGAAGAAGCCGAAGCCATATTAAGGGAGCACTTATTCCGTGAAAGAATTTTGCTTTCAGCAGGCTTGCAGCAAGAGTCTTGACATTCAAGCGAGTGATCCCCAAATGTCACGCACGCCGTGGCGGGGTCGGATACTAACTTTGTCTTCTTTCTCAGGAAAGTGCCTTTTCTTTAAAAGCCAAAAAACAAAATGTCCTACTTTCAGTCGGACCTTAATGGTTTCTTTTTGATTAATGTTTTGATCAGAGTGTCTTAACTTTGAGAACAGTCGCAGCGAGGTGCAGCCCGGTTACATTATCAGCCCGTCAAAATTAAAACATGCTGGTGTAAGAAGGGGGGGGCGACATTTGATACCCTAAATAAAGCATGGAGTAATGAGAGTCGCGCAATATGTTTTCGTTTTGATGGGTTAGCAATTGATTAATTAAATCACCACTTTCAGCTGCTGCCCTCGGGGCAATACAGAGAGTCCCCTGTGCTGAAAAGAACATCATTTGTCCCCGTTGCCATAAAACATCTTAATCAGTAAGGACAGCCACCCAGCACACAGCACTTTATATCTGGTTCAGTCCTTCACATAGTCCTTGTGCTATTTTAATGTAGCTTGTGCTCATGTTTGGCATTTTGCTGGAATTTTTTATTTTTTTTAAGTAACTTTTTGTACACGCAGAGACAAGCTATGCATGCAGAAGGTACACAACAACGTATTTTCTGTTCTATTCTTTTCAAAATTGAGATAAAAATGTCCAAATCATAAAAAAAAACATTTCATATATGTCATATGACATGCAGATGACATGAATAGGGGTACCACAATTTTGATTCTGAATCAGAAGATAGATGGAAATGAGCTATCAATCTTAGATTTCCACCATCCCTTCCTACGCGTGTCTGCTTAAACAGACCACACAGCTAGCTCAGCAGTAGCCTGCAGCTCTACCTCCAGACACCCGAACGAAGACAAACAACTGACTGGTACTGGAGTTAGAGTTTATTTTCTTTCTCAGAGATTCTGTATTGATTTGTTGGGGTAGAGGGTTTACTCTGGACAGATTTGAGGAACCTAACTTTTTGTGTTTTTTAGGTTAGGTTTTTATTTTATTTATTTTTTTAGTCTCAATTTCTTCAGGGAGAGTTCAATGAGAGTGATGCTCTCTTTTGCAGGAAGGCCCTGATCAGTCACACATTTACACACTCGCACCAGGAGGTTGCGCAGTACAATGAGCAGCTCTACTGTAGTGGTTGGGGTTAAGGGCCTTGCTCAAGGGCAACTCGGTGGTGGTAAGGAGGGAGGGGCAAGTGTATGCCTTTCATTTTCCTCCTACCAAATTTCTATCTTTTGTTGAATATTCTTGAATCCCCGAAAAGTGGTATTTTTTGTTGAACTCTGAAATCTTTATATGCGTTGAATATCATTTGAGCTTGTCTAACCTCAACCTGCAAAAAGCCACCAGGATAAAGTCAGGCTGCTGTAAAATATCTCTATATCGGGAGAGTCTAGGAAAGGCCAGTGCCGATAAAAAAAACCTTAATCTAATACATAAAATCTGAATTAAAATCTAATCATGGATTTGGAGAATCTTGACACCTCTGCTCAAAAATGTCATACAACCTTTGACATTTGAGGTCTCATCCACATTCATATACAGTATACTGTACTCATATTGTCTCCTACAGGTGATATTTAGAAGCGTAAATTGTGTTTTTAAAAACATTCAGACATGTTGGTGTGACTGTAACATTCCATTGAGAGGATTTTTGGAAGTAATAAAATATTTTAAAAAAGAAAAAGGAAGTTAATGTTTAGACAGCTAGAAAATGTTGAGTGTGAAATTGTTTGTAAAAATGTATAACCAATTGTCCAATGTCGCATATTTGCATAATTTGACCACAAACTATGTGGTGGAAAAAATAGACAAGGCTAAAGACAATACCTATTTCCTAAAAAACAAATTCACATTCAAAAAACATTCACAAGTAAAAAAAAAGAAAAGAAAAAAAGAACAAAGAAATGTGAATCATTGAAATGTGCTGAATAAACTATGTCTCCACACTGGCGCTCTCGTCACAGAGCACTCTGAGTGGCTGTGCCCTCGTACAAAGACGCTGAGGGCAGACAGTGCTACGGCAGCAGCTGCATCAGATTGCCAAGTCCTTGTCGCAGCTGTACTTATCCACAAGTGGCACTGAAGGACAAAATCTTGGTATCATCAACACTACTCCCAAAACACTTCATCGGCGGCTCCGTATGGTATTCAGCGCGGCATCGTGCAACATCAGGACTTCTCCTGCGCGTCGCGAGGCTGTGCGGTCTCGTGTTTGGTCGAGAGCAGCATGCACAATGTCAAACCACACTTGTTGTGAGAAGTGTCATCGTGGTGAGGGGATGTCTGATCTTGGCACTTTTGCAAAGTCATTCCGAGACGTGCCACTACTTTGTCGTTTGCCCTTCTGTTAAACTTAAGGAGTCAATATCCTAGGGCTAATTTAAAGCAGTTGTCTTTATCACTATGAAAGAGTGGAACAATGTCAAAAAGTCACCGTCTGACAGAGTAGCTCTGGATCCCATGGAAATTTATTAGAGCCATAAGCCTTAATTTACAGGGGAAGGTTACAAAGCAGGCAATCACCTTTGATCAGGCCCATAAACAGCAGCCAGTCAATGCTGCGCTGCTCGTTAATCTGTCACTCAAAAATTCAAAGGGTTGACACCGCAGGTCAAAGAACGCATTTGTTTCTTGAATGGAGGTGAAGGCAGACAGGATCCAGCCAATAGTGAGTGAAGATGTGATGCTGCCCTGGCAGTTGGCAACGCTAAGGGAACATTATCTCCGAACACAATCCATCTATCTGAGGACGTCAGCGCTGTCGTTTTAACAATCCGGCCAACGGCATCTTATATTAACGCCATAAAAGTCATACAGGCGATAGTTAATTTTCTATAGTAATCAATTATGAAGACATCAAGTCATTTTGGTAAAGATGACTGCAGTTATTAATTTGATTGCTCATTTGTGATGCATCCTGGTATTGAATATAATCCATAAATTATCGCTATTATAAGCTGCCAAAAGACAACTTTTCTGCCTTTATGTATCTTTATAAAGAAAATGTTAAATTAATAGACATATACAAGAATGAAACCATTCTATGTTTACATAGGTTTCCTATAAACCTCGCTGTCTGCCACCAGGCACACAGTTGCCCGGGAAAAGGTAGTTTAACTGGCGATCCATTTCTATTATGGACCAAATGAAAGCATAAACTCATGTTCAGCTATCTATTTTTACTTATAAGCCTGACCAAACAAGCCATAAGAATAGGTTACGATGGCCCCTGGGCATTTTGCTGATATTTCGTCTCAAAATTGATATCAGTACCAATCCAAACTTCATGTCCTACTGTGCCTTCTCTAGCTGTGTTTTTCTGTCTAACTGACATCGGTGTGAGAACCTGTGGTACCCAGTACTCTGCTGGATGGAATACAGCGGTGGACCTACTGGAAAAACTGCTCTGATTGATGATGTGGAACACACATGCAAAGTGGCTGCTGCTGCTGCTGCTGCTGCATGATCCAATCAATATCTTATGGGACACCTGAACAAGATCCTTCATCACTCACCACCCTTCAGAGGTCAATAAAAAAGTAACAAATTACTTTATAGAGTTTTTTTCCCCCCCAACAGTTCATAAATTATGAATACAGATGAAGCACTGTGAGGAGGAGCTGCGTTAAGAACGGAAGGGATTCAGGATTTACCTTGAGCACGAGGCACTGTCCCACTCACACAGAGCCATCATCATTAACAAGTCTCAATGGCTGGACAAAGTGCAGCTCCATTAGGGAAAACTCTCAATATGTCGTTCCCAAAGAGTCTACCCCCCAAAAAAAAAGAAAAGGCTGATGCTTTTCTAGCGACTGAGGCTAAGGCATCATTTTAAGCAGGCATATTCATGAGTAATGCAAATCGTTATTGATGTGGCCCGTGTGACACTCCTCTAAGAACAGGAGGAAGAAGCTTACAGGACTCCAATCAGTACGAGTTCAGAGGGGCCTTTGAGATCACTTTAGGACTCTGAATGTCCTCCTAGTGTCTGTCCTTCTAATGACCAGAGGGTGTTCCTCTCCCATCAAAATCTGCTTTAGTGGATTTTTTTCCTCATTCCTCGAAGAAAAGAAAAAAAAGAAAGAAGAACAAAAAGCTTAAGCACCACAGAAAGTGCAGCAGAAACACAAGTGTTAAACTGAAACAAAGCAGACCTTTAAGAAATCTTAAAACCTGATGCACTGAGGCACTTTTCACAGTAAAAGGCCTGTGAAGACAAGTGAAGACAGCTGACTCTATTTTTAGCCACGCTAGTCGTGCTGCTTTATGGATGGCAAAGCCTGTCTGTTGAACTTAGGTGCACTTTGTGCACAGTGATAATTAGCACATGCTAGCACGCCAAGAGACTAAATTAAGACAGTGAACATGATAAAAATGTTATGCTAATGCTCTGTCATTTTGTTTTTAAACAAACAAGATTTAAAACATTTGGCATTTGATGCCTCTGGTGCTTTCCAGTTTGTTTTGGTGGATTTGTCCTCTGAAAAAGGAAATTGCTCAGTGTTTTTCTTTTTCAGAGAAAGTAAAGGGTTCCTTTGCAGGATTAGTAAACAAAACATTCAACATTCAACCTCACTGGGGAAAGCTAATACTTCTGCAAGCTTACTAAGCTAACCACTGACATCTACCTGTCCAACAGAAAACAGGCCAGCTCAGCATTGCTCTTCATCCCCATCCTCTCCTTCAGTGTTTGGCAGAGGGTGAAGCCCAACCCCAGATTCTCTCTCTTTGGAAAGAGCGTTGCTGCTTGGCATTTCGCCTCACCATATTTCTTCTCAATCGCGCTGTTGCTGTCTGAATTGTTCCCATTATAGCTAGCCAGCCAACTTTGTTTCATGCCTCTGAGTTTCAACACAACTAAGTTACGGACCTATGATGCGGGTCTGAAGACCTTTTAAAACCAAGCATGAGGACGTACGCGGGGGGGAGGTGAGGGGCGACAGTTTTCTCGGCTGGGTGCGATCGGTTGGTGAGAGCGACAACAAGAAACTGCAGTGAAACACGATGTTTCACTGTTGACATCGTCACATGCAAATTCAGCAGACATTGCCCAACCCCACAGTATATCATTAAATCCTCGGAATGGCAACTAATGAAAGCACTTAATCTGATAGCCAACCTGGCCTCGACAAGATTAAATTTAAACATTTACATATTATAGACCACATTTGATATCTTTTGAACGCAGCAGGCGAACGACGGTGTCTGGAGGCACTGAATATCTCATATTACACAGCGGTATCCCCAGATGTCTGCTAAGGTTAAAATCCTCATTACTTGTCACGGCCAGACCCTAACCCCTTTGAAATGACACCGCCTTATTAGTGACGACAAATGACTGCAGAGTTAATTAACCAGAATGCTCCTTAAGGGGCATTATCAAATGTTTAAGAAAATTAACAGATTGCCAGTTCACCAATCCTGTGTAATTGATTTGTTCCCATTCAGGTTATGCACTCGCCTCTTTCTTCCCCCCATCCATTTAGCTAACCATCCGGGGAGAATTTAAAGGGGAGCTTTATAGTGTCCACTTCCATGAGCACGGGCCGAATCAGAGGGAGCGAGTACTCAGAGCGCCTATCAAAATCATTGCCGTGCTGATTGCGGTAGAATGTTTTGCTGCTAATGAGGTGGCAGTTTGCTACTTAGTCGCAACTCATAAATACGGGCCGTCTTGCAATTAGACAAGCGCTGTGTAGTAAGCCGTGAGTGGGGCGAGACGCGGTGAGGGAAACGGAGGAGGCAAAGGAGCAGAGCTGATGTGGATTTTCTGCATAAACAGCGCGGCGTGAATCACAGGCATGTCTCCACTTACAGCCAGCCATGTAGCAAGTGCACGCCTCGCGAAGCATCGGCCGGCCAGCTCAGGAAGCCTGGTCTCCTTTAACTGATAAAGTAATTGAGTATTGATGGCAGAAGTTCCTCTCTCTGGTACGGCCAGAGTAGATTTGGATGAGGAGTAATGGCAGAGATAACTCCTACTGAGTGTAACATTGGTAACACATAAGGCCATTTTAATCAAAAGCATAATGACTCATCCCCACAAACATAAAACAGGATGATCACTGCAGAGTACATCCAGGCGTTTGCGTCCATTGGCCTTTACTTGCATAATGCCCATACTGCTTTCTGATGATGTCAATAATCGTGATGAATATTCAGCTTAAAAAGAAAAGACAAATCAGGTGTGGTCACACGTGGGGCACAAAAGATGCTCTTCTTTGCTCTCGTTACTGCTGCCACGCACTTGTTGCTTTTCCACGCCCTTGCTCCTTAAAAGCTAAGGTCGTGCCCGGGCCATTACAATACGGCGAGAGAAATGACATCTGTCTGTTAGGGAGCGGGGAATAGAGCAGTAGAGCAGAGACGGAGGCGGGAGCAGCAGAGCATGGCGCCAGGATTTAGATCAGTGAGATTTGCGTCATTGGCAGGTCTTTAGGCAGGGCAGGTCTAATCTCCCGCAGACAGGCTTAAGAGAGGAAAACCTGACTGTTGTGTCTCTACAGATAGGGATATCAGTAATTAGCATAGTTAATAAGAGGGGGTGTACGACTAGGGAGTCATGTTCAAAGGTGTCGAGGCTCAGAGGTAGATAACTCCGTAATAATGAGAAGCCAATGCAAGGATGTGCAACTGTGTCAAAGTTCATCCACATATACATTAAGGCAGGTCAATATATTGTTATTCATATCCAAATGTGAGAATGTATATCATCTCTGATGTTGGATACCATTATATCATGATACGGACGTGTTGTTTTTTCCTGGTTTTAAAGGCTGTCTTACAGTAAATTGATGTCATTTTCTGAACTTACTGTTCTACTGAACTGAAACTGAGATGCTGGTCATCGCCCCCGCTAGACAGAGACACCATGCTGATAGGGTGACCGTAACTCTCGACAAATCTCATTACACCATATATTCTAACTCGGGCATTACGCTTTCAAAATTCAAGAAGAAGCTGGCTGCAGGGCCATGTCTGACCATCCTGGAAGAGGGATCCCTCCTCTGTGGCTCTTCCTGAGGTTTATTCCATTGTTTTTCTGACCCTGTTAAAAGGGTCTTTTTTCCATCAACATGGCACGTTTTTCCTCACTCGAATCGAGGGTCTAAGGACAGAGGATGTCATTCACTGTACAGACTGTAAAGCCCAGTGGGCTATATAAATAAAATTGATTTGATTTACTTGTTTTTCATTTGCCTTTACCCACTCAGTCATTACTTTACTCTGTTAATATCCTGTGAAAGTAGCAATACTCATCTCTACAAATAATACAATATCAATATTGAGGTCTGCGTGGGTTCTCTCCGAGTACTCCGCCTTCCTCCCACAGTCCAAAGACATGCAAGTGAGGGAAATCAGTCGTTCGAGATTGCCCGTAGGTGGGAATGTGAGTGTGAATGGTTGTTTCTCTCTATAGGTCAGCCCTGTGATGGACTGGCGACTTGTCCAGGGTGTACCCCGCTGCTCACCCCCTGTAAAGGATAAGCAGCTACAGATAATTAATGAATGGTTAAAAATATTGTGATACTTGCCAAGCCCTAGAATAGCCTATTTGTGAACATAGCACTTCATAATTGTTTCGTGCAAATCAAAACTGTATGTATGCGTTTTATGTATTTATCAAAAAATGTAAAAGGATATATTCTATCTATTCCTTAGAAAATTTAGGAGATTAAAAATCTGATTAAGATCCATAGAAAATAAATGAAAAGTTATTGAACTGAGTCCGTTCACTCAAGCATCTCTGTGAGCTCTAGAGGAAAATTCAAAATGTCGATATATAGACACCGATCAGCCACAACATTAAAACCACTGACAGGTGATGTCAGTATCATTGATCATCTCATTACAATGCAATGTTCTGTGAAGAAACCTTGGGTCCTGAAATGTACGTGTGTGTCACTTGACACACACCACCCATCCAAACACCACTGCAGACCAAGTTCACCCCCTCATGGCAACGGCAGACACCACAGGACACCCCCAGAAGTCTTATGACCGTGTCTTGACGGGTCAGAGCTGTTTTGGCTTCACAAGGGGAACCCACACAATATCAAACAGGTGGTTTTTATGTTGTGACTGATTGGTGTATATAGTGTGTTGCAATATAGCCTAAAATATTACAATATTATTTATAGGCCATATCGCCAAAGGCCTCATGTACATCCAAGTCCACATATATTAACTTGTTTGCAGGCAAGTACCCTGCAGCCACATTCATGAATTGCCAACTCAACCATGGCGAATCAATGGCACTACAGGAGTGATCAACTGCTGTTATCATGTGACTTGACATGTTCACGTTAGGTCTCTGAAAACTGCAGACAAAGTTTTATGCAAATGCCCCCGCAACTTTAAAAATTATCATGGAAACAGTGTCTCTAGGACAAAAAAAAACTGCGGGTCAAACTGTGACATCCAGGCAAAGTGTCTGGGGTTATGCATGTTTAATGTCAGTTGTGAGGAGACACTTTAGGCCAGCTCCATCCCTGGCGTCTTTATTGCCACATATTGTAGCAGTCGTGTTGCTCTGTCAAAAACTCACTCAGACAGGATCGGGCTGCCAGACGGATGCCCTCGAAACCACGTCCATAGGGGGCGGCCCCAGGCAAACTCGCTAATGATACGATACTTGCGATATGTTTGAAGGTCTCATTTCAAAGATGATTAATAATCTTGTACGACAGCTGAGAGAAATCTTCAAAATTCGGCACTTCCACTAAATTACAGCTGTCAGCAATCACTGACATTGTTTTTTCAACTAATTTTCACCGTCGGCCCCACTTTTTCCTCATTAGCTGCACAAGATCAACAGCACGAGTTAAGCTGAGAGGAGTGCATTCACTCAGTGCATTCCCCATTTCAGAGGCTGCCAACATTTCCTAATGACTGCAGCCCTTCTAAATTATTGAAAAAGCCTAAGCACCTCACCAGCTACAGAAATGGCTATTAACCTTGGTGAAGCGATATTCAAATCCAGTTAGAGCTAACTTCGTCCTGCAGTATCCCTTGCGGGGAGGAAATGTAAATGTGTTCTTGCTGAGACAGATGGGGAAGCCGCCCGTCGTTTGAAGTTCCAGCAAAAGAAGTCGTTGCAAGCAGAGGGCTCTCCACCCCCCGCTGTAAAATATTCAGGACCCAGTCTCATTGAGCCACCTCTCTTCCCAGTGTTTCCCTTCAAACCACGCTGGGTTTCGACACTGCTGGGTTATTACTAAGCAGGCACACCTTACAAAAAAAATGGAAAAAAAACTTAGCAAACGTTTACAAATTCACCACTGTGCAGCGACAGTGAAAAACAGCCTGAGGATTATCTCGCTGTGCAGACAAGAATTCAGGAGATTTGATTTATGAGAGAGAGGGAGAAAAAGAGAGAGGGAGAAGGAGAGAGCAGAAAAAAAAGAAACATAACATCCCACTCCCCTTTTAAGAGCATCCTGGAGCCAACCATCTGAATATTGGAATGTCCTCTGCATTGTTGTTGACAAATCATCGCAAATTGAATTCCTCAGCTTAGCTGACACACTGTCGGAGCTGATTTGATTCTATTGTAGAGATACCTGGCTGTCAATCCGTTCAGGCTCTGATACTGTGCTACAGACCAGAGAGAATCCTTCATCATTACTCTTATCACCTGGCCCGAGTGAGAGCGAGAGCGTGCACGAGAGAGAGAGAGAAGTCAAAGTAATTGAAGAGAAGCTGGTACAAAAACCAGTAAATGTGAGATTATACATTTTGAAAGCCTTTAGCTTTTAAGGAATGCCACTACATTCTATCCACCGCTGACAACAATACATTTTCTGACAGACCTCCAGATTGTTGCAGATTGCATGGAGTCTTGCATACATGCAGGCGATGTATGAACACGTGAATACAGAGCGGGTGTGCAAAGCGAAGCTGGGAAATACAACTTGCATACAAGAGGATAATTCAACAATGATAAATATATATGCATGACTGATATCATAATAATGTAATACATTTATGTGGGTAAGCATTTGTTATTATTCACTACAGCTTTTCAAAATGCTTTCATTTTAAATATAAAAACCCTTTAAATCTAAATGGATATAGTTCATTTCTAATGTGGGTGTGTAAAGCCTCAAAAGTTTTAGCCGCATTTTATATAACCCCTAAAACTGCATACTCCTTGCAATTTGTTCTCAAATATGGAGTTGTTATCTTATCCGTTAACTGCCACAATCCGAAAAAATTCCTCTCAGCCACCTAATCAGGTCACCGACTGACTTCAGAGCAGCTTTTACTTTCATACACGTTCTGAACAGTGATTTAGAGAATATTAAAAGTTGTCATTCTTCAAGAAGAAATCTCCTCAGTTGTTTGACCTACGCTGAAATCTGATACACATTCAGTCAGGGTTTTAAATTACAAAGTGCCAAACCTGGTCTCAATTTGTCTTACTTGCGTAAAAGGTCACATTCAGTACTGGCCCGTACCTTGTCGACACTTTTCAATGCCTTCAGCCCTTTCCTGTTATCACATTTTCTAGTAATCTCTGCTTTGTGCCACCAAGAGGCAGCATCTAAACTCTTGTTCTCCACTAAAACCTCAGTTTCGATCTCTCATATTAACTGTGTGTATCTGCACCAAGTGAACAAAGCAACAGAATGTGGGATGTGTGTTTCTCTGATTGTCTCAGGTCTAATTCCTGGTGTTGGATACTTAACATTTTCACTCTGCTGCTTTATTGACGGGTAATACTACAGGGCATTAAGTTGCTGGTATTTCCTGCCTTTGTTGGAATTGATTTTCGTTATAGTTAACAATGTACATGACCATGCATGCCAGACTTAGAGTAAGCTAGCCTAGTTATGGACTGCATCGACCCCCAAAGCATCATAGAATCTCCACTGTAGCGTGGGTTTGAAAATGTCTTTTGTTTTTTTAACTGTTGTTTAGACAGAAATATGTATAAAAATAAGCATTTGTCATTTTCTTCTGATAAAAAAATTGTTACAAAGCATTTTCAAATTAATTCACTAAAATAATCAGCAGGAGCTCTAGACTGCATCCTGATGACCATATTAACTTGAGTCCTACTACTGGGGATATCATGGGGAATCAGTATCAATTAACGTTTTAATTTAATGGTACTTGCAATTTAAAAAAAAAAAACAACACTTTTATTTCACTTTGGTGTTTGATGCAAACCGTTGTGTTTCAGGCACACCAGCTATCAAAATCACCCTATTCTGCTCACTTCATAACCTTATCCACATATCAAGACAAAAGGCTCCAACAGGACAACTCAGTGAAATCAGACATGAAAAAAGTAAACATGACATGAGATTTCCAACTGTCCTGCTAACACAGTGCCAAACAGTGCCAGCCTACTTGACTGGAACGATGTTTGCACTATCAACAAGTTCCTGCTCTGTCCTTTTACTAAGGACATCTGTGCGAGTGTCACAAATATTTATACAGACAGGACAAGACCGGATCTCAGATCCTGGCCGAGAAGAAACATGTAAAACCGAGGCGGTGCTCATGTCTAGAGCTGCAACAATCAGCTGGTTATTTGATGTTGATAGAGAGATTATAGATACAATTAATTAAAGTTTAAAAGCGAAAATGTCAAACAAGTACTGGGCCCAGCTTAATAAATGTAAGGATTTACTGTCTTTAATGATATTCATGAAGAGTCTTTGGGTTTTGGACTGTTGGTTAGACAAAATAAGCAATTAATGTCACTTTGGGCCGTGGGTAATTGTGATTAAAAGTTTTCGTATTTTTTGACATTTTACAGAACAAACGATTCATTATGAAAAAAATCGGCAGATTAATCAATAATGAGACCGTGCTGTCGTCTGGCATTTAATACGCAGAAAACAACTCTGCTTTCTTAAGAGTGCACTTGTTTGTTAGACAACATGGATCAGGGGGCTTTATTTCTGATTCCCTTCCGTGGCTTTGGCAGTATTTTTTTTGTTCCATTCTGTTTTTAATCATTAATGCCGAATGCTTTGCTTGCAAAAAGGATGAGAATGTAACTGGAATCATTTTCTCTTGTGTACAGAGACAAACCTAATCGGATAAACTCTGTGCGCTGTGGTTCACAGCTCACAAACAGACACTGGAGGATCAAAGTGCACCAGTTAACCATTTTACTGTGTTCTTATCTGAAACAGTCGCAATACTGGTTGCAGCCCAACTTTGCTTTAGTACTAAGCTGTGCACATGTACAGGCTGTTAATAATTGGTAATCACAGAGTAAGTCACAATATGATGGGATTCTGCAATAATCAGCACGCTGCAGGACAATCATCCGACAATACATCGCAATAGCTGTCCAACTAAAGACCACAAAATAGTCCTAAAAGGCAAAGTACAGAAATGCTCAATTTTCAATGTGTTGTGTGTCAGTTTCACAGAATTTGACATTAACTGGGGTGAGACAATGTGTAAAAAAGTGCATTGTCCTAGCTCTTTAACGCCTCTTTATCTCACACACACACAATATATAATGCCATATTTACATTTTATCCAATCCCTATTAATATTGAACCAAGTGCTCACACAGCCTGCTGTAGAGATATTAAAACTTAACACATACAATATCTTGACCTGACTTACACTGCAAGGGTTTTTAAACCATTTTAACGATTTGCCAATTCGAAGCTTAATAACCTTTAAAAATGTAATTTATAGACACACAGATAAACATGTCAAGTTAATGTCAAAGTGGCAGATAAAGGCTCAGATATTTAGCAAGCTTGTCCTCAGAAAATCTCCTGTCCAATGACAGTATGTATCCTTACAGAATGATTATGACTGTTACAGCACGGGCAGTCTCTCGGTTACATCAGCAGGCTGCCTGTCACACTGTTCAACTTTGATCTGTCAAACCTCTCTCTGCTCTCACATGCTAACCTGCTAGCCACGCAGCTACACTGACAGCTCCCCGAGGCGATGACAGCGGACACGCGACGGCAGAAACCACCCGCGAGGGCTGAGCACCGCGTTCACAGTAATGTAAGCTGCAAAAGAACCTTGAGTTTGTCGAGGAGTATGCTCTTGGAGGTCGCTGTCCACAGTCCTCTTGCTGCAGCCTGGGATGCCATGGAAGCCGCCATGTTGACACGGAAGACCAAAGAGGGATGACGTCGCGAGCATGTGCGAGTTAACACAGAGCCGTTCATAGGTCAACCGGCAGACGGAGGCGGGGCTTATAACAGAAGCACCACGTCACACAGTTCAGTGAGCATTTACTGTACTTATGAACTATACAGTACAGTTAATGACATAGTGAGTATAATCTTATTGTTAAATTATTGTTAGTATTATCATCGTTATCATTATCAGGTGTATATTTTTTACACCTTATCTTTAGTTTATTCTCTTTTTGTCTTGCTGTTCTGTTATACATTCTTATCTATAACTCAGTCACTGTTGTTCTTTTCCCTCTGCCTATGACTGATAAGCTGTTGTAACACGTGTATTTCCCTGCTGATAGATTAATAAAGATCTTATCTTATCTTGTGGTCAATAGTGGTATTAGTAGTAGTGGTTTAAAGCTAGCCTTCTTAGTCCAATAAAGTATTTGTATGCCTAAAATCCAGGCTACATTGCAATGGCATGCACAACCTTCTTTCCCCTGAAATCCATAGGTGGAAGTCACGGGGGTCCAGACCCCCCTTTCTATAAAAAAGTAGAGATTTTTCCCCCCTCAATAACTTTAATCAGTGAAAACATATTGTTGAAAGTTTATAATAATATGCAATGAAAACTCTTGTGCTGATTAAAGATGTGTGACAATGTGTTTTTAAGTTTCCAAAGATTTGTTCCCCCGCCCCCATATGCCTCACAGTGGTTTGGTCCACTGCCAGTCAACCTGCACCTCACACACCTGTCTGTGGACCGAATGTGGTGGTGCTGGCGGACCATTGTAATTAGATATTTTGCAAAAAGTTAACTTTTAAGAAAGGTGCTACTGTTTTTTCTTGGGACAAAGGGTTAGGTCCAATCACAAAAAAATGCTTGGTTTGGTTAGAAAAACACTGTTTTTCTTGAAATAGCTCCCTGTTTCGGTGGCCACAGACACCACTCTAGATGTCCTGAGGTCTTGCTAAAAACAAATGGTTTTGTTGCCGCAAGCACGGCAAGAAAATTCCCAGAGTTCTCCTTAAAAAATATTCAGGGGTGTCACGTTTACAATCATTGAACCTAATTTACTTCTGCCTTAATAACTAAAACACAATTATAGTTAGGACTGCATTTTGTTCTGCCTGTTGCCTCACGGTTGAATCTGAGCCAAAATTCATGCTGGTACTACCCTGAACTCCATTTATCTTTCACTATCTACAGTTTAATTGCACACATGGTAATCAGTGTTTCCTCTGTAGTACTAACAGTTCTTTTGGCAGCACCTTTGGTGTCCCCTTCGGGAATTTCTCCTGAGAATATTTTCTGTTTATTGTCCCCGCCAACAGTGGAGTGGAATATCCGGCCTTGTTAAAATCAGAAAATGCATCAGATTATGGTCAAGGTCTACTTTTTCATTTCAAGCTACAATGAAAGATAAAGTTGTCTTAGAAAAGTAAATTATGTGTGATGCACAATAGGCTTTTCAAAACCACAATTCCCTGAATGTTCAATTTTCACATTTTTATGTTTATTTAAATCTTCATGAGGAAAAAAAAGGCACTTTTTCCTCATAACTCAGGAACTCTTGGCAGACATGAATGCAATTAATCTTTTTTGCTTAAAAATAGATTATAGAGAATGGTAAAAACTGATCTGAAGCTTGGAACAAGAGGAGGAATTGATTGCAGAAAATAAAAGATTCAAAACATTGAGTGGATTAAGTATTACTTAGGTATGAATAATGCATGCTTACAGGGGTTGAATGGTGAATGTAGGCTTTTGTTGTTAATGTTTTGGTATTATGGTTAAGTTTGTTTGAATTCCTGTCACTTATTGTGTTTATCATTGTTGAGATCTTGTGAGATTTTATAAAGGCTAAATATTAGATTGTCTGTGTATGTTTAATCATTCATAAAGCCAACATGTGCTGTAATATGTTAGTGGGTATACATATGAGAATTTTGTTTCATTGCTGATTGATGTGCCTGACTAGACCCATTGAAGAAAGGTCTGGCTGCACTAGTTATCATTCTTGTCCAGTGGGAAAAAGACTCTGGCTTGTTTGTATTTCTTTAAACCAATCACATATATCTTGGGCGGGGCTAAACCTAGGATGCAATGGGGGTGCCCCTGCAAAATACATCGGGGACAACTTGTTGTGTAACCCCTAGCATTTAAATGGCTAAATCATGTTCATACCGTTAATCACCAGGTTTGTGTTGGAATAACTTGCCATTTTCAGCTTGGAAGTTGCTAGCATTGAGGTTGTTGTTGTTGTTGTTGTTGTTGCGACAGAGATTTTGAAAAACAGTAACGCACAGATAGCAGAGAGGAGAGGTACATTGCCTGAAACAGGCACCCAGCAGCAGGCTTATACCAACCATCTACATCAGCTGAGTCAGACTATCCTCTCTCTGAGCGTACCGTTTTAGTGCCTGTCTCTAAAGCTCAGTCTGCTCTCATTGGTTAGCTCTCACAGGCCTGAGCAGAGCAGGCCCCGCCCACTGTGTTTCCACAGCAGCTCTGCCAGTTTGGCAACCCCCGCTGTGCTGGTGACATGGCTCTGTACAGTTGCCATATCACAACAATACGGAAGTCCTAACGACTCAATCACAAATTAAGCATTTTGATACTTTCACAGTATTTACATGGCAAAATGGGAGCTTTAAGCTGTCTCTCTTGCCTTTAAACTCATGTAAAACTACATCTTTACATCTTTTTATTCGTCAGGGGGATAGAGTGAGCAGAACTGCTCATTTTAATCATGTGATGGACATGACCTGAGTAGGCACTAAAAGAACATGGATTTTGAACATCTGAGCTGCCCCATCCAGTATGTGACCTTGTGAGCGGGACAAACAATCACCGTGCTCAGCTGAGAGGTATTGGTCGGGAGCCGAGTTAAAGAGCGTGGGATGTGTGAGCTGATCTTGTCTGAATAGCTAAATAGCCCACTCACACAGTCCTCCAGAGCCCTCATTACATGCCGCATCTTGAAAGGGCAGAGAGGGCAAACCGATCATAAAGAGCAGTGATTATGACAGAGGGGGAGAGAGAGAGGGATGAGATACTCACTTAGAAACCATCAGTGTCAGCAGGCTGGGGAGGACAAGACGGAGGGGAGGCAACGATGATGAACAGCTACATCCAAGAGATCTTTTTTGCAAGTCCCGTTATGGTCAAATACCTCAATCTACATTGTAAAAACCTTGAAAAACTTTTGATATGTGCAAATGTAAACCCCTTTAATGTCAGCTGGGAGGGAATTTATCTCATGTTTATTTGATGTTTTTGCTCTTAACCCCCTTCTTTTGGCGAGAGCTTCGGATAGTCAGTGATCCATGCTCCACACAGCGAAATATTCTTTTGACGCTCGCCGTCCTTTTGAGACTAACCGTAGTAAGAGCACAAATGAAGTGAAAAGTGCTGCACTGGCATAATACTCCGGTATGTCAACAAATCCTGTCAAATACATAAAATGCCTGCCCTGTCTCTTTGTGTCGGTGAAGAGTGGCGCGCTCAACTAAAGTCGAAGAATTCACTAAGAGCCAAAGCAAGCAGAGTGACTAAAAGATGATTCACTTGAACATTCCCAGGCTTTTGTTTCTTTTTTTCCCTTTGCCTCACCAGGGGCATTTTCTCCTCTCGAGGGAACTGATATTCAGACAGGCCTGTCAGAATATCAATGGCCTTTACTAATGCAATTCAACTTTTCTCATTTTGGATGTTGTCCTGTCTCGCAGAACAAAAACGCTGTTTTTGTTCCGCAGTGATAGCAATCATGTCATTATTCTGCCGGAATACAAACAATATAGTGCCGCTGCTTTTTCTTCTTCACAAAACACTTTGCTGACATTTTGGGGATTTTGAAATCGGTGGGCACCTCACGAGGACGCAACAGTGATATTTTGGATAACATTATATGGTCTCATCCACAGAATCATGATTGCTTTTCCAGATGTATGCTCATTTTCAGAATTAATGGAGTGGGAAATGATTATGCATTAAAACAGAGTTTAAATCCAAGAGTAAAAGTCAACACTCTAAACACCAGACTTCAAACTTAAAGCTGATATATTTTTATTAAGATAAGTGTTGAACAGCTCTATATTACAACAGTAATCACTGTCATAGAGTGTTTGGGCTGTGACCCATGTCAGTAACTCCTCCTCCTGCTCATGCAGTATAAGAGAAAAGACACATTGTGGTATCCCTGCCCACTTTATCCAATCAGGACAGAGAACTCCACAAAGAGGTAATGGACATGCAGAGAGCAGGATCCTGCCGTCTGCTGTTATGTCCGGCAATTAGCACAGTGCCTTCATGTGGTGACGTAGAGAGGAGGGACGGGATTGATAACGGCTAACACTCACAGCAGCTTTAAGATTTTGGACAAGGAGTTATCAAGCCACTGCCGAACATCAGCTGTTATAAAAATAGTTTTTTTTTTCCTTGAGCACAATTAGATCACATGAGGTTTAGAATTTAAATGCTGCATTCATCCTTTCGCTTACATGCATTACACCCTTTTAAGATATATTAAAATGGTGTAATGAATCCCGTCCTGGAGAGGTATTCATCAGCAGGGATATGAAAAAGGAGACACCGCAGAATTAAAACTAGAGATCATCTCGCGATTGGATCACGCCGGCTACAGCGCCCATCCATATCCCGACGTTCCGACCCAGGCGTGCTCATTACTCATTACTACATTATTATATTGCTGAGTTATTGTTTTTATTCAAACTCAGCCTTTATTTTGATCTCAACTACACACCTGTGAGGTTTGGTGACTGCATCCTGCGTGGTTGTGACACAACTGCGGTGCAGGCAGACAGACGGATAGACATGTGATGGCAGTACACAGATTTAAGCTTTAAGGGCCTCTGAATGGGAGTTAGTGGTATGACACAGAACATACAAACACATTTAAAAACACATTACAGAGACAAAAACAATAGCCAGGAGTTCTGTTGCAGTCATCTTCGGTGTCATCACAGGTCAGGCAGACATTTAAAGTGCTTGTCAACATTTATCACGAAAATGTTGGAAAAATAAAGGGTTATTATATTGTAAATCCCCCGTTTTTCCTTTTATTTCACATCCTCTGGTCCATGTATGTCACTTCTAAAGCTCACGTTTCTTGTTTAATTGAGTTATTGCCATGGTAATGATTAAGTTTTTCTTCCCTGTTGATTCTGATCTGGGGTATCTTTACACAGGTGACACAGGTCGGCCTGTTCCCCCATGATTTTCCCACAGTTCCTCACAAATTTTCCTAATTTGTTTCTGTGAGTGATTTTAAAATGCTCATTACAGCAGACAGCACAGAGTACCCTCTCAATTAAAGCATTTGTAAATAAAGTCAGGGAAAAAAAGTAAGAAAGTAAATTAACTACTGACCCTCATTATGAATCAGATCAATAGGTGTCTCCAGGACCACATTTTGCCATGATGAAGAACTAACACACACGAATACACAGAGACTCACAAGGTGAAAACTACACCAGCCACACTGTTTTTAGCTAGTTATCAAATGACACAGAAAAACAAGCTGTTCAGATAATATACACAATACACAAATAAATTGTGATGCAAGAGAGTCAAGGCTCAAACTGAAAAGACCGTATCTCACCACGAACACACACACAATGTGTGGGAAAACTGCTTTACTGTAAGTGTGAAAATCAGGATGTTCAAAAACATGTGACAAGTTGCACTAGAATGCATACATTTTCATCACACTTTCTGGCTAATTTCCCTACACTCTAAATTGCCCTGTGGGTAATAATAATGTTGCACATCCCATCTTTTCTTCCTTCGGCTCCCCTCCCCTTGAGGAAAATGTGGAGGCAGAGAAACTAATTTGAGGTTTCTCTCAGTAATTTATTGTCAGCTTCCGCTCACTGAGCTGCAAGCCGTCAGAGTAGCAGAGACAGACAGCCGCAGCTCCCAGCAGGCCGTGTGGTCAGCGCTGACCCCTCCCTCGCACTTTAATAACAGCGGGGCGCTCGGCTAACAACCCGCACGCGCTCACAGCTTGGGGCTGACACCTTCAGTCTGGACCACACTGTCGATCTCTGCTCATCTGCCATCGCCCTCTCCTTTTCTCTGTTCTGTCTCAGGTGTCCGTCTCTCCGTCTCCGTTTCCGCTCGCTGTGATGCTTCCACTCCTTGCTTGCCCTCTGTTGTTCTCCCCGCGTCTCTTTTGTTTCTCGCCTTCTTCCCCTCCGCACGCCTCCTTTTCCCTGACCTGCCTGTTAACCACAATTCCCAGATGCGGGTCCAAAAAGAGAATTCAGCACGGTCGGCCCTCCTGACTGCGGGGCCCTCTTCAAAAGTCATTGACACAATGACAGCAAGGTTTCTGCCCATCTAATTAACGTGACTGGCTTGACAGCATAGCAGATCACCAGAGGGGAGAAAAGGAGAATTCACCAGCATCTGAAAGGCTTTGCTTCACCGTCTGTCCGTCTCACTCTCTCACTCTTTCACTCTCCCTCTCTCTCTCTTAAAAGAAGGCCTGGACACTTTAATGACCCTTTTTCTCGGACTGAATGCAGATGGATCCATTTTATTTTATTCCACCAGACATGCCCAAGCACCGACTTACTGGTTTGACCTCTGTGAATAAATGTATACGATGCACTGAGGCCAAAAGTACGGCAGCGCATACGGGAATGAGAGCACATCGGCGGCG
The DNA here is from genome assembly GCA_039737535.1 of Lagodon rhomboides. Taxonomy (NCBI): domain Eukaryota; kingdom Metazoa; phylum Chordata; class Actinopteri; order Spariformes; family Sparidae; genus Lagodon; species Lagodon rhomboides. The sequence goes on along the minus strand of CM077785.1, from coordinate 11,356,551 downwards.
CATGCAGAGTCTGAAGGTGGCGGCTCACCTTCGCAACGGCGCCGCGACTCCGCTCAAAGCTACAGTTTGAGACTCTGTTTCATCACATGTTTACATATAGATTTACGTGGCATTAGCCAGCCAGAGAACAGTTTTGTTCTCTATCCCACAGAATACCAAATGAGTTAGAGAGATGGGGAATTAATGCACTTAACTGCTGAGTCAACAAGCGAGGAATCTGGCAAGCTTAGTCGCACAGACAGCGAGCAGACTGCCTGACGGGGAAATTAAAATGGGCGAGAAGGACGCCGCGGAGACCTGAGAGTGACGGAGAGCGCGCGGACAAAGGCGGAAAGTGAAAGAGATGGGCAGACGTGGGGACGGTCACTGCCACCCCGTGCTCAGCACATCTTTTGATATGACAGACGGCAAACATAATTAGTCATCGTTTTCCGCGCTCACCCTCAGAGTTCACAATGTCACCGCCATGCATATGGATGAGGCTGAGCCCTTCCTTTCATCCTCCCATTTGCTCCCGAAGAGTTTGGACAGATTATGACCCAGTAAACATTTTTCGCTCCAGAAAGCAGTGGGCGCGGATGACTTTCCCCCGGTGCCGACTGCCATACCTTCGCCTCGCCCCGCAATAACTCTCACTCTTCCCCACCGTGAAATCCGCACCAGCCCAAGAACATAAGATTGTCAAAGCCTCGGCTCGTGTGTGCTCTGAATGTCAGCGCCGGAGAGTGAATCAATACAGCGACAGGAGCTGCCACATCTTAGCTATCTCTCTCCCCCAGATGTCTGACAGCCACACTCAGCTGGAGGCCCTCCATTAATGTGCTGTGGAATAACATAGTCAGTGGGTCTCCATGCTTGTAGACAGATGCATCAAACGGGGCTTGTGAAGTGATGGGCCTACAAGTGTGTGATGCTCCTGCAGGTTTTTTTGCGGCAGTTCCCTGGATGGAAATAACCAGCTCTGATCAAAGCGGGGGAGACATAATATTATGATATCACATGAGAGAGGCACTCGTGGAGGTGATTGATCTGTTAATCATGTATGCATGTGCACGGCGGACCATTGGTGGGCTCCTCACTACATCTGTACAGATGATACCATATAGAGACATCACGCAGCTCATATTCATTTGAGAGTCTGGCGGCGCTGCGGAGGGGAGGGAGTCCGGTGGCTTACTCGAACAAACTTCGCGACAGAGGACTGTTGGCTTCAATAGATGGCCATTTGTTTTGTTTTTTTCCTCCAGGCTTCCGCATCACACACAGCGTGGCGCGCTGCACCGCGGAGCGCGGAATTCATAACCCAAACAAAGCCGAACACCGCACCTGATAAACACAAATACCCCCGCACAAACAAACACAGGGTGGAGGCCGGCGCAGGCCTGGCAAAGTGCTTAGATGTGCATATGAGAGAGTAAGAGGAGCCAGAATCCCTCACAAGCCTCTCAGCACACGCTGAGCCACCTTCGTCACCAAAGGGCTACTGGGTCATGCTTTAAAAAACTTTTAGCTGCTCCTCTGCCGCCTTTCATTCCCCTTATAAACCTCCAGCACATCGCCGCCCTCCTTGCCTGTGACCTCCAAGAGGCGGCGGGGTGCCTCTCATCCCTTTCTCTCTGAAGGCGATGTCTTCACATGGACAGGGAGATGCGCAGAGACAGACAGGGGGCGCGCTGGCCAGCCTCTGAACTCATGGAACATAAAGTAAACATGATTGTTGCACATGAAACTCCAGGCACGCTATGAGAGATATTGTGTCTTTTTTTCTCTCTCGCTCTTTCTTTATTTGACTGTTTTTCATGATCTGCGGATGCACGCTCGCCGTCCCCGGTCGAGCATGAAAAATGCATGCAGGTGGGGTGGTCGTAAATGTCAATAGAGAAATCAAACAGTCAGGATGGTGCTGAAGGGGATGCTGGCGCGATAAATCATGTTGCTGCTGACGGAGGTCACGGGGAGAGGAGGAGGAGGGTCGGGTGAGGCACGGCGGGCAAGGTGCAGCTTACCCAACCACGCGCCCGAGGGAATGGCTCAAAGACACACTTTATTCAAGGGTGTGATTCAGAGTGTGACTCTCGATGCAAAGTCATTTGTGACACGGTGACCTTTGCAGGGCCCCGCTCTCTCCCAGAGTTATTTCTTTGATTTAGGCCTCGTGCTACCGCCTCCCCTCTCGTGGGAAATGATGACAGATGCACCCATGGGCGCGAGATTAGCTCAATAGGACATTATTGCCTACATCAGAAAAGCTGCTACACGGGCAAGATCACTGATGGATGATAGTTCCTAAAATGGTTTTCCCGGCGAAATGATATCCAAATGCATTTTTTAGTAGCGAAAATGTTTCCCGCTCTTGCTGTTTCTGCACACTGACACGCGATGATTAAACTCCTCGGTTTTCATCACATAATAGAGCTGGAAATAGCAGTTGGTTATTTACCATACTGCCATTTCCCATTGCCAAGTGAAGTATTACTTAAATAATGCAATGACCGTAAGCAGATGTGAATGTCATCTCAATAGCCAATACCCACAGTTCAAGCTCCCAAGGCAGCCAGCCCCTCCACCTTAAAGGCAGATGAATAACTAAGGCACAGTAACACTCTCCGTGTGGATGAAGGGAAGAGGAGGAAGGAGTTATCTGAGGCTCCATTAACCTTGTTTGTGTAGAGGCACCTCCACTATCCTAAGCCCACATCGCGTGGAGAACCTCAGGGGACCCTCCACTAATTAACCTTGTGGAGACACCCTCAGTAGAGGGAGGCTGGGGCCGGAATAATAAGGAGGCCTTTGCCAGGCCATTAGCAGGAAGATTAACACATCCAACTTTCAAGTAGCTTTTTGACACAAAACCAATATTTGTCTGCACTGGCTTGGTCCGGGCTGTGACACCGCTGAATTCTAAGTGACACGTGTGTTTCAGCCCCTCGGAAAGCTCAGCCGTCACACAGCCTTTTTCTTTGGCAGCTCTATAATGAGAGGGCCCGCTGTGTCGCTGAACATCTGTATGTGGAATGTGTGTAAATATATATTTTAACCATGCATTCTTGAATCATCGTTCTCCTCCCGCAGTATAAGCGTCGAGCCAAGGGGAGACTGCGGGATCTCCGTGCCACATGCGCGACGGGTAATGCGCTTCGCATTTGTCGTATCACATCGCAGGTGCACGGAGTTCACATTCATCGAGAAAGGCAGAGGGACGGACCTTGATCGATTACGGTCCAACACGAGAGTAACACGGAAGCGGGGGGAAAAAATCCCACCTTCACACCTCCAGGCAGTTTACATTCATTAATCCTCCTGACCTACACGTCTGGACTGTGGGTGGAAATCAGCATGAACACAGGAGGAACATGTAATCACAAAGTGGGAAGCAAAACGAGGAATACGACTGTGGTGTGCTGTGAGATATAATGGGTAGCCGCTGAACACCATACCCTATACGGAAATGTAATATATGACATAAATGCCCCGATATCAAGAGTGATGTAGCCATGTATGTTACCTATAAGGTAATATATGATTATTGCATATCAACCTTCTCTGGGTAAAATGGGATATACTATGGGTATACATGAAAATACCCATTGTAAAATTTGCATTTGTACATGAATACTTATATGGTATTATATGCCGCGGCTATACATGTTAACAGTATATATGTAATTCATATATGTAGACCATGTAGGTTTATAGAAATACCATAACATTTGTATATGTACATACATACATATGTATACATGTGTATGTATATGTATGCGTAAATCTATTTCATATATGGGAATTCTATATATGTGCATATATTACACTTGTAGGTAAAGTACTGAAGTTTCTGTACGAAAACTTTAAACCCAACATTAATGAATGAGTGCATCTCTCACCAGCCTAATTTGCACATATTCAAATGTGGTGTTATGTAGAATACATTTCTCAGGTTGGGTCCATTAGGAACAGAGCATCTTTGATCTAAATCTTCTGTTGTTGTTGTTCTATGATTAGTCAACAGTGTCTTCTTAAACCCTGAGTCAGGCCCCGCGTAGTCCACATTGCAATTGCAGTCTTTTCCTGTGTGCACTGTTTACTTCACATTCAGCCGGACCATGTAGAGACGGCTGTGGTGGCTAGAATTCCCAAATATATGACTGACACTTTATACTTCACGGAGGAAAGACACGTTTGAATAAATAAAAGACAACAAAATGGGAAGAAACTGTGTCATTTCCCCCACAGATCCAGATGTGCAAAAAGGTGCATAAATGAATTTTATTCATTTAATTCCGTAAACCAAAATTCATACATATTGCATTTTAAGGTGTTGAGGAGCCAACTGAGGATGAGTCAGTCTGTGTCTCACATCATTTTAATGTTTTCTCACCCTTTCATCGTTGCATTGTTTAGGAATTAGCACGGTAAAGACAGATGATCCTTTCCATCATCATAACTGAGATTCTATCACGGTATGTTCAACAGGGGCTGAACACGAGAGCGAATCAAAAAAGCATTTTCCGTTGAGCGGTGCGGATAAATGCAGGAAATGGAGACGAAATATATCCCTCGAAGATTTGAAAACTGTCACCGTAAACATGCATGTCTGCTAGCAAGTGAGAGATCTCCGACTGCTTTTTATCTCACGTCGCCTGACATGCTGGGATTTGTGCCAGTCGTTGCGTTTAAAATAAAAATAAAAAAATGCACACAAAGGTGAATGTGGCTCTGTCTCACCAGCTTTTCATCGGGACGCGCCATCACATGGCTTGTTCTGCGTATGATCTGTTTCAGCCTTTATCTCCCTTCTTCATTTCCCCTCCCTACAGTGTGTTATACTCTAACTTTATCTGCAAAACACACCTGCGCAATGTTTGGGTGGTTGCCACGTCCCCATCTTGCATCCCCCTTCGCTAAACTTTACAGCCGAATAAGGAAGTTTTGCACTTCTACCCAAGAGAAAAATCCACAGAAATCGGGAAAAAAAATCCAAGGCAGCACTTTGAGACTTCAAAAGAAAAAAAGGACACAATGCATTTGAATATCTAACTCCCCCATGCCATTTCTTTATTCCGCGTCCACCCACAGAGGGAGAGAGATGTCACATCTGAAAGGTGACTGGCTGTTAGTCACACTTCAATGGGTAGCGCCGAGGAGGTGGTCAAGGCTGAAAGCAGGGAGAATTATCACCTCTTAACCCCTCATTGATTTGGACGTATTTTATTGTGTTACGCAACGTTGTGAATTCCCGAAGAAATGGTGTCGGAATGACTTTGTATAGCGGAGCCGGGCGACAGCATGGTGCGTGCTCGGAGACCTTCTGGGCTTCATGCATAATGCTCTTTGTGTTTCCTGGGAAGGATGGACGAGTGACAGGGAGGACTGAGTCCCTTCCAGAATCTCAAATGGATTACGCTCACTTTCTCTCCCTCCTCGCCTCGCTCTCGCTCTCCCCCTCTCTCTTTTATACCGTTCGCTGGAAACAGCCAACGTCATTGATGTGGCCTTTTCCTGTGTGTGGCACGAGAACAAAGGAAGCGCGGTTCCTTAGCATGCTATAACCGTTATCGTTCTCCCACTCTTTCTCTGTTTATCCTCCCCTCTCTACTTCCAATCGCTCCCGCTACCTTTCTTTCATCTCGCAGTTTTAATGATTTATTTTCGCAGGAGCGTCTGACCCGTGCTCTCGCTGAGTCGAAAGTGTCACTTCAAAAGAGGGACTCGTGTCAGTTATTTCCATCTGAGACGGCGACAGTGATAAGACACGACTGGATATTTTCACAATTATGTCTGGCAGTTTTGTTTATAATAGCACTCGCTTCGTTTCAAGCCGGCAGCCGGATACGCATTCTTAATAAGCGCCTCACCTTGAACAGAGAGGGGGTCGCCTTTCATTACAGTGAAATGAAGCTATCTTGACACGTGTAGCCATAACTTCCAAATTCATTAGAAAAGCCTAGTTCCTATTACAGTGGTCATACGATATTCCCAAATTTCATTAGGCCGCGTTTCATTACATAACGGCGCAGGGCCCATTAGCCCGCTGCACCCACATTTACAACTCCATGAATTATGAATCAGTTTCCTTTCATCACAGCTGGAACGCTCTCCCTGATGTGCAAATTACACTCAGGAAAACAACCTCGGCCCAGGCAGAGTTACTTTATAGAATCCCAACCTCCAAACAAGTCTGTACGGACCGCAGACAGGCCCTGAAGAAAAGAAGCACCATTCTTTTCATGCACTGGTCAATCTTGAGATTTTAGGCTATTTTATATAATCTTTATATAATAGTGGAAAGAAGATGTCAAAATACACAGCTGGGGGTTTATTTTAGCTTAGATTTCTGTTGTGGACATTTATGCAAATCAACGCATATTTAATGAGATAACCTTAGTGTCATGTTTAAGCAGAAGAAAACCAAAATCGGAAAACTCGGAAAACCAACACAAAAACAACAATTGTCTTAATCTAGGTCATAAACTGCAGAAGCTTCATGATGATATCTAAGAATATTTGTACCCAAATCACTATTTGTTTGTCAGAAATGTGTGGAAATCTAAATCTTTAAAGGCCTTTTTTTTCTCAAAATGAGTTGGTAAAACTTAATAATAACCGTAGCCTAATTATTGAATGATAAATGTATAGTTGATTAACTTTAGTAACTAATATTTTCACTGTTAACAAACAGCTGTCTATTGTAAAGTTGCATGTGTGCTAAATGGTTAGTAAATACTGTGAAGCTGACCCATAGACATTAATTGGAAGGCCATTATAAAATCACAAATTATGTTTATAAACATTAAGATTGCTTTATTAATGGTTTATAAAGAATTGAATTGCTTGTTATCATTGAAATGACTATGAAGTTGTTTAATCAACTATTCAATTACCATTTATTTATGATTGATGTCATAAAGTGTTATTGACAAGGTTTTTTCTCATACTCTCAGCAAGAAATCTCCACACTGCACTTAAGTTATTGCTATCTATAACCTTATTTATTTATTTAGATCCCCATTTGCCACTACAGAGGTAGTGTCATGATTTAAACAGACAGGGGACCCAAATGAAAGACACACGTGTGGACAAGTAATTGGACGAAAAGACAGCTTTTTATAACGAAAAACCAAAATCCATGAATGCAAAATGCAGGGACCGCACATGAGAGCTAAACAAAGCACAAACCAACATACCAAATCAAACGGCAAAGTATCAAATCAAAAGGAAGCGGCACGAACCATGAATAAAACGGGGAATCAGGATGTAAAAAACGGCAGAAACACATCACGGGGAGACGGGAACGGGAGACGCTGGAACAGACGAACTGGCAGAGAGCAGGGAGCACACAGGCTGTATACCCGAGGGAGGCAGGGATAATTGGACACAGGTGAAACACATCAGGGAGGGGCAGCCAATCACAAAGGTGGGAAAATGGACAACGGGAGGAAGCAGAAAGTGAGACATGACACAGGGGGATATAACTTTAAACAACAACAAAAAACAGGAAGAAACATAACTACAAACTCAAACTGTGGCCTGTGAAAAAATAAAAAAATGACATCATGATATAAAACAATGAGAAAAAGCACAAAGCGGACAGAAAAAAAGGACAAACCATGACAACAGCACCCACAATATGCTGACAGTCATTAAAGCATTTCATAAAGCTTGACAAGCACAGTAAATGATACTGCATTGATCATACAGTCAGATATTACGTATGGAAACCTGCCTAGAGAGTGATAGATAGAGAGTGTAGAGACGCTGCCGTTCTGTTCTATTAGATATTTTTTCAAACTCGTTTCAAAAACAGTTTGACCATATAAGATGTCCAATGTGTTCCTGTGGCCATTACTGCTATGCAAAAGTTCATGGTACGGAACATTCTGGATTTTAAAAATGAATATTTCTTATTAAACAGATCAGAGAAATAACCATCCTGTGGTTCTGACGATGTTGGTCCTCCTGTTACAGTTCACAGCGAGACGTACAGCTCCGTTCTGGACCAACTGCTTTTTTTCCCCAAGTCTTTATTTGACCGCACCACCGAACAGTAATCCAGATGAGCAAAGGTCTAATGTTTGAACAATGCTTTGTTGTGGTGTAAATTCAATAACTGCCAGCTTCTCTCCCCATAGCTGTGACAGTTTTCTACAATCTGCTCTCTAATGTTACTCCCGGGAGTTTGGCTTCCTCTCACCTGCTCCACAGGCGCTCCGCGTACGGACGAGGTTAGCTGTGGCTTATGTTTAAGTCTGAAATTTGATCCGAACACAGCACTTGTTCTTTCTGATAAATCAAGCACTTGTCACTCAGTTCCCACATTACACCTGATTGTAGTCATTTGTTTTTAAAGCACTAGACAATTTGAAGGTTTTTACAGAGGGGTCTGTTTCATTCATAGCCTGATTTATGTGACAACTAATTCCTAAAATCATGGCAAAAAAAAGTCAATAGAAAATCTTTTTACAGCTTTGTGATTCATGGATTAAAAAACAGATCCATAATTCAATCTGTAAAAACCTTTGACTCTTATACAGAGTCGACAAGATAACACAATCATTTTGACCCTGGCACAATGGAAAATGTTTTGCAAATGAGTGCATATTTAATTAGATAATAACTCATTTGCGTAAATACAAATACAATTTCAGAAAGCTTGAAAAACAAAATATAGTTGTCTTAATGTGACTACTCAGCTACTGTATCCATTGGTTCTAAATGTTACTCTGTTCACCTGTAGTGTCTCCAAAATTACATTGACTCCACTGGACACGTTCCTTGAAGCCCTTCTCCTGTATACAGTAGATACAGTCGAGTCAAGACAGCTCAGCCCGGTTTTAATATTCTGCGCTTGACTCTTTCACTGACAATAAGTTGGAGCTAATAGATAGCTGCAGCCTGTAACGCTCCCCTAGAGGTGGACTTGAGGACAGAGGACATATTAACAATAGATGTATACTCACAGCACTGCCCCGTCCACACAATTTCTCAAAGCCTGGGACTCCCTGTAGTGCTTTATAATGCTCTCAGATATCCAGGTCAGCCGCTAGCTACATTCACACTGCATGCAAGCCCATGAGCAGAGATTAGCGAAACATAAATCAGGGAAGCGAGAGAGGAATGGGCCCCCGGCGTAATGCAGAGGCGATTATGAACTCAAATGTGCACTCTTTTCAATAAAAACATGAAATATGATCTGGCTGCCAGAAGAGTTGCAAGACACTTACAAGAATGTTAACAAGACCTGTTCGCTGAGGTCAGGCCACGGCTACAAGACCGGTCCTGAATCATCCTGAACCGGCGTCGTGTCGAGCTCGCGTTTATGAGGGTGAAGGTGGCGTGACGAATCCCTGCGTCATTTTTATTCCCATGGCAACACTAAGGATGATGAGGAAGATGTTTTGAAGGCACACTGAATTGCCCTTAAGCACCTGGAAATATACTGATTTTATGCAGCATCTCCGGTTTCAAGCTAATTAACATCCATTAACATTTCTGTGTGAAGAGAACTGACTATTCGATTGATAGACCGGGCTCTGAGGATGAGAGAATATTGACAGGGGCAAGGTTTTCTGCACATGTTCTATGTGGCCACAAAAAAAAACACAAAGCTCTCAAGTAAAAATAGAGGTAGAGGAGGAGGACATTCGTCATAGATGCACCATAACAGCCACATAATGGGCCTTCTTCAGGCCTACATGCCCTTTTATCCACTGTGCATGTACAAAGAAGCCTCGATAGTTCAAAGCACGGATTTCCAATCATTTCAGCATGGACCAAAGGTACAGTCACTGTAGTGATCAGGGAACCTGAAAGGAGCAGGGGAACAAAGTAGTCACCCACCGGCACAGAGACTTGAGGTTCGACCCACGGTCAGTGCTTCTGGGTCGGCCCCTTGAAAGCAGATAAGTTGGTGGGAAGTCAGTGAGGGATCACGACCTATAGATACTGTGTGCACAGACTGCTCTACACTCACTGACTTCCTCCGTCTTTACCCAGGCCAGGCTAAGAAAAGGGGCACTGACCCTAACTGGCTGAATTCTCGCTTTCCATAGTATGGCACCTACAGTGTGGTTAAAGGATAAGTTCACCCAAAAATGAAAACACCTGGAAAAAAAAACAGAAAATGGCTCAGAGATTCCAAATTGATTCGAAAAGACAATACTTACACCCCTGACATGCACTTGTGCGGCAATTTCACTTTTATCTTAGCAGCTTCAGAGAAGATTTCAGCTCTAAAAAGAGTGTAAATATCAAAATCAAGTTTTGGATCTTTTGGACCTTATGAGGTGTATGGTGCCATTGTTATCATTATTTTTTTTTTTTCCATTTATAAAAAATCCCCATCTACTTTAGTTATTTAGGAGAATACTGCAACCTTTTTTTCTTTTTTTTTTTTGGCCTTTATGCATTTATTGATAGAACAGCTTGAAGACATGACAGGAAACAGGATGAGAGAGAGGGGGAGTGACACGCAGCAAAGGGCCCCAGGCCGGGACTCAGACCCGGGGCCGCTGCAGCGAGGCCAAAGCCTCTGTACACGGGACGCCTGCCCTACCAGCTGAGCTAAACTGTGTCCCACTGCAACCTTTTTTTTGTTGTGAGGCTCCAAAAAACTTCTTCTGACTGCACAGAACTTACCATTAACATGAGGGTAGGTACTTACTTTTTTTTAGTTTTCCTTTCCTTAAATAAACTATGGTTTAGGTATAGTTTGGGGTAAGCAGCCAAAACATCTAATTAAGGTTAATATGTAAGATTAAACATTTGATGAAACCGTGAGGATTTTTGCAGGTGCACGGTGCTTCTTCTATTTGCACTGAGCGAAGGCACTGGACCTAACAAGTGAGGTGCTGACTTATTTAATAGGAGCAGTTCCCAGGGTTACCAGGCTGAAAGACTGGAGAGGAAACTGGCTTTTTGTAAAGCATAGTGTGAATTAATAAATGTGTAAAGGTGGGACATTTATTATTTTTTTTCAGAACCGACTAATTTGACATTGTAAGTGTAAAGGAACATTGGACAGACAAAGGATTGTACTTTTGAAGGTATAATAGCGAGGTTAACAAAAGAAAAGGCTATTTTATGTATAAGGTTGTTCCACAAGGGTAAAGTCCTGCTATATGTCCCCCCTGACAGTGTTAAATCAACCCCCTGATTCATATTAATGGACCTTTTGTATTTAATAACTATGTCAGATTTACCGCCATTCAGAGATTTTCACAGCCGGGCCTACAATCTCCTTCTTATCCATGACGCAGGGCGAGATGGATGCTGATGTGTGCTCACAGAATCTCATCAGACACGGCGTTCCACCTCAGCTCTGCTCGTCTCTCCCGTTTAGCGCTGCTCTGATTAGGCCCCTAAATTGGATTCCGGCGCGGTTCTATCATTTTTATGTTGTTTTGTGTTTGTGCACCGTCCCCTCCCACTCGCGCTCCACCTCTCGCTCTATCTGCCTCCATTTCACCGCTTTTCGCTGACATTTCGGTAGAATTGTGCTATTGTAAGGCTACGGCGTGCGGTTCAGAAGATGTGACAACAGAGCAACTTTTTCAGCCATTGTGTGGGGATGATGTGGAGACGTTTTTTTTCCCTGTCTTTAATAGCGGTGAATTCCTGCGGAGCCAACAATATGCTATCATGCCAACTGAGTATGTGGCACACGTCTCTGTACAATACCATATCAAACAGTTCCTCATCACTTAATCTATGTGGAGCCTCTTCTAATTAATATACAACATAAAAGGCATTAAAGACAACCGAAGGAAGGCACTATAGTAGTACAAGCTCTAAGAGCACATTGCAGGGCCTGTAGGGTAATATCAAATTAAAAGCAGCACATAAGTAGTAGCTCCCTGGTTGTATTTTTATTAGACTTGCATGGGCCGATTGTCTCTTCGTAGTGCAACTAATTAGTTACTTCCAGGGTACCTCTGCATTCATAATTCATAAAAAACCTGATTTGACGATACCATCGAAGGCACAATTGCAGTGTTTACCATAAAACACAGCCAACACCTTCGTGTATGTTAAGCACAGTGTGTCACTTCTGCTGCCAAGGGCCTCTTAAATAGTGCTGTGAAGTAGCGTGGGATCATGGGAGCTGCTGTCCTCGTTGTTAAGCACCACCATTGCCGGTGAAAATGAATAATCCTGCTCAGTCCACAGAAACAATAGTAAACAACAGAGTGGCTGTCTAGCTGGTTTGCCAACTTTCATCCTCACCGTCTGACATGTCCTCTGGTGTTACCCAAGATGCTACAGGAAATCTGGGGGTTAAAGGGGATAAGACGCCTTTGACAAGAGACCAAATGAAGCACACCATCACCTTGAGTAAATTTGGCATTTTCCGTGAAAAACAGGTGTAATCCTATAATTCATTTGAAAAGACAGAACAATCTTTTGCCAATCAAGAGAGAAAAGATAAAGGAAGGAATAAGAGGTCAGTTATATTTGTCTAAAGTCATCAACTTCATTTTAAAGATAAAGCGTGGTATATTTCATTTACTGACCGTGTAGATGTGTCCAGAAAAGTTCAGAGAGTGAACAGAAAGTTTATTAAATCATAACAGTGAAGCAAAAGTAACTTTTCAGGGAAATAAATTATCATTTGAACACGAACACCAAAAGTATCTTGGCAATAGCCATCGCCCATTGGTCCAGAGGACGAGACTATGTGGGTCCCCTTGATGAATCAGTGCTGCGGAACCTGACAGCGTCACCATGTTCACTACAAAGCCCCCGAATTCCCAAACCAGACGAGGCAAACCGCTGAGAAGCTGAGAAACTCCGCTGTGCACCTCTCAGAACGATAGCTATTTTTAGCCGCTTTCAACCATCTCGGTGTTTCAGGGTTAAGTCTTGTACCTCGCATCTCAACACCCCAGAGGCATAAATACGTCACATGAGCTACGTCTTCTACGAACATTTACCTACTTACTTAGCAGAACTTAAAAACAAACGACCCTTGACTGCTGGTCACAAACCGGATGTGAACGCTGGTCTGTGGAAATAAAGTTGAACGAATAACTCATCCAATCACCACAGCCATCCTCCATCTTTTTTGCTGTTTATACCACAGTAATAACCTGCCACTTCAAGAAGTGATGCTAATGGGGTACCTACACGTCAAATTTAGAAGCTTAAGGCCACCGACCAGCCTGCTGTATTTGATTCATTCAGAGTGAGAACAGGCTGTATTTAACATCAAAGTTAATTCTGTCTATCTAACCATCAGATATTCACTTGCACTTTGCTGTTAGGCGCGTTACGACACCTCTATCCTTTCAAACAACAAATGAATTAAGGACTGGAAAAAATGGCATAATCCCTACATTAATATACAATATGAGTATGACTGAAATGATTTCCTGCCATGTGTACACACAGCCCACACCGACACAAAGCTTACATAAATCTGAACGTTTCTAAACCTTTCATGCTGCTAAATCGAGCGCTTAATGCATTTATTTTGGCCATACGCGCCAGTTCTCCCACATACAGATACGTTATTAAACTTGGACTGTTTCTGGGCAGCTGCCAATCCGCGGCCCACTGCTCGGAGAGGCAGAGTAAAAAGATTCTATTGTTTTTTCCGTGGAGGGAGAGCCTGGAGGTAGGTGATGAGTGGGGTCACCAGCTGAACAAGCCAAGCGTGCTGTCATGTTGCCCTCGCCTCCGCCACTCTGCTTCCAGTGCACGTTTTCTCCTGCTCCGGCACAGAGCGCACGCACATGCACAGCCACACATTCTTGAACACACGAATCCGCCGGATGGAGGAAGAAAAGCGCATCTACATTAGAGTGGGCCCTGCACATGCATGCGCCCTTACAGAGAGTTCTACACCCCGTAGCTTTGGATTAATGTCGATCATGAATGATGGATGATGTAGTTGTTTACGGCATCGATGATGTGAAGTGCTTCTTTCATGGATTTACCGAGAAAAGTGCAAGAAATCAATGCACTCCCTCTCACTGTGTGCTCTAAGTTCAGTTTGAGTTTTTCCAACCTTTGGGTTCAGACTCTGTGTGGGGACACTTGATACAGCAATTGTTTTGCTGGGTGTTACTGCGAGGAAATGCGCACTTAAGTGGCAATCCAAAGATTGCATCCAAAGATAGATTCGCTCTGGCAGCACAAAATAAGGAAAAGACCTCAGTTGGTCCGGTACATCTGCTTTGGACTTTAAGCTTCTCGCTATAACGACCTCTTTGACTGTTTAGACTGCGAGGTGCTACATCGATTTGCCGGTGGGGAAAAAGTCTGAATATTTTATGGATGGAGGCGAGGATGTTTCCTGATTCTGACCGGTGCGCTCAGAGGAATCATTCAGCTCTTGTGTGAATCCTGCAGTGTGATAAATGGTCAAATTTGGGGATAAAATCGACATCTTCACACAGCATCTTCAGTTGGCGGCGACATGACTCTGCAGGTCAATCTTCCCCCTAGCTTCTTGCATGTATCAGCTGAATGTTTTTGGTCCGCACTGCCCAGACCATGGGCTGTGTCTTGGCTTGTCTGCACAAGACGGTCCTGATTGAACACAACTCCCCTACAGATGAGACAGGGAGATCCTGCTCGCATCTCCATCTGCTTCAGAGGCCTGTTTGGACTCGTGCCACTCGGTGTTTGCTAGTCAACAGACAACAGAGTATGTTTCCAGTGCAACATTTTGTTACATTTTCTCTGAAAGCTCCACCTTGCAAGCTAATGAAGAAGTCTCAACAGTTAGTGGCAGCAGGATGGCGCTTTAATGATAGATCCTTCCAAGAGCACACGAGGGAAAGTGATATTACTCATCCTGCTACAGGTGACCCCTCGCAGTATCAAAGCCTGCTTGCCACCAGCGTGATTTTTCTTAATCTTCTCCTCCTAAAAGAAATCCCACCAGCAGAAAAAAACGAGTGACCTGCAAAGCATGGCCCCGCCGTGGCCTCATATTGCTCAAACGCACTACCAACGCGTGAACCCCCTCTGGGAGCTGGCAGCCATTACTTTGTCTTCGAGAAGAGCTGATAACTAAAACATCTTACCTCACCTGAAGGGTCGTAAAGAGCACCGAAATCAGTGCACAGTGTCTTCCACTGTCTTCCACTCCTGTACGCAGGAGTGTGTGACAACAGATGTCAGCTATTTTTGTCCTCAACCCCATCTGCTCCATGTGATGTCACCAGGCAGCAGCGTGCCCACAGTTAATAAATAGCGCTCTTTCTCATCATCTGCCACCACTCTTCACTCCCATTCCACTGTAAACACATGACGATATGTTTAATGTTAATGAGCAGTACTGTTCAGCCTATGAACATTTCTATACTGTCCCTGGATGGGGCATCAGACTTGACTTGAATATTTAAGAGCCGGAGAACCCCTTCTATCAGAGAAAATGTAACCAAGAAAAGGTTTGACTTACAATACCTGCTATCTTAAAGGTGCAATATGAAAGAGTTTTGGTTGAAAACATTCCAAACTTAACTCAAATGATCAATAGAACATGCAGGGAAAACAGTTTTGCCGTTATGACGTCTGTGTAGGTGTTGCAAAGCATGTTTAGCATGCTAATTGGCTAGCCCTGAAGCCAGTCCTGTTCCAAAGCTTATGTGCAAGCAGTACAAGCACCAGCACTTCCCCAATGCTTCGGGCTCCCAGTCCAAACTGCTAGCTGCACAGCTAACCGAGCTATCAAGCTAATGGCTGCTAAAGTTAGCCGTTACTTTAAAATGCTGCCCCCTATTGGTATTGAGAATGCATTCCCCAGGTGGTTCATTCTTCCATATTGCCCCTTTCATGTTCCAAAATTACTGAGATATCAGGAATCATGTTTTTGGAATAAGTTTTGTATTCTAAGAAATAGTTGTGATAAAGGCTCATAACAGAAGACTGTTGTGAAACAATTCTGTGTTGAATTTGATGATAATAAACTCCTAAAGGTCTCACGTCGTAGAAAGAGAGATTTCCATCAACTTAGAACTGCGCACAGCTGCTATTCAGAAGCCTTTTCTTTAAAAGCCGGCAGTGCTGTCATTAGTAGTGCAACATACACGGATTGGAGAATGAAGCTGCTCTGTAGTCTGGTGGTAAGGCAGCAGATACTTCTGTATCTTTTGGCAGATTGTGGCTGGGCTGGGTATAGTCTTTGAGTATCCTTCGGGGTCAGTGCAGACATCTCACTTCACCGGTGTCACTGAAGCTCTGTGGATGGGTACCACTGATGTTCTGGGCGGTTTTAATCACCCACTGTCGAGCACAAACCATGCCAGTTTGTGATGTTTCCAGTCAGGATGCTTTCTTTTGCTCCTCTATAGAAGCTGACCTGAATCTTGCTCCGGAATTCAGCCCTCCTAAGTTTCTGGAGGAAGTAGAGCCTTTCCCATGCTTTTTTAACCAGGGTGGAGAAATGTGATGACCAAGGTCAAGATAAATAAATAAACAGGGCCTTTTGCACTGAAAGTAGAATATAATCTCTAACAGAGGCTGAAATGTGAAGCTGAGCAAATAACATCACACTGGTAATGGTAATAATCATGTGAATTGTTCAAATCCTCTTAGAGATAATAAAAAACAATGATTTCCACCACAGCAGTGATAAATTAGGATTCAGGGGAGACCATCTCATATTTAATGTTTTTTAATCATGTTTACTGATTGCCAGCACAGAATTCACCAGGTGTGTAATTGTAATTCTGTGACTCTTCCAGGTCCTGAAGGGGGGAGTGTTCAACTCTGAACACAATCTATTTCCTGTCTAATAACCACCTGCCACAAGATTTGATAAAAACCCTCTCAGCTAGACCTTTCTAATTAAGAGGCATTACCATTGTGCTTTTCCAAATCTGCCTCCCCGTTCATTTCCTCACAGTGTGCGTGTCAGCCGCTGGTCAGCGGTTGAGGAAACTGTGCCTTTCGTCCTCTCAGAGCACATTTCCTGCCCATGACAGCTCCTCTCGGGGGAGTGACACTTATTCTAGTCTGGTGGAGTGAGAGCAGAGCCCAGAATACACTTCTCGCACTGTAGTAAAGCACACGCCAGGGCCAAAGAGACTAGCGCCTCACCTTTACTTGACCTTGTGTGGACTGAGTTGCTCTCAGCAGGCTGCGGCCAGTCGCTGCTGAAATACTCCACGAGAGCTACCTCGCGGCCCCCGGGCAGCAGCCGTCACCGCTGGACAGCTCTGACACCGACAGTGACACACACATCCTCTCAGGCTGGCTGATGATATTACATGTCGGGTTCAGACGCAGGTGACAGTCTGTTTATAATAAATAAATCATCACAATACAGATGTTAAACATTGAAGGCAACATTAAAGGGAGCCGTTTTTCACCTCCAGACATAACCCACGTGAAACTGTGACCAGCAAACATAGTCAGTGAATTGCCCCAAGATGAAACGTGCTCATACATTATTTTACAATGGAGCTGTGATTTTGTTGAGGAGTCTCCACATGAATGCCCTTTTTGACTTTCAAGAGAGAGCGCCGCAGACAAAGGTAATTCACGCCAAGGCAGAAAAGAAAGGATCCTTTGTGCAGGCAGGAGAAAGTGCTCTGTGACTCACATCCTGCTTTTCCCCACACACACAAAAAGTGTTTTTCTTACCTGGGCACAAATCACTAATGAACAATTCTATATTCCATAATCGGGTCATAACTGGCTTGTCTCGTATAGGCTGCACATTATGAATGATTGTGTGAAACGATCAGCTCTGGGCCCTTTGTCAGCACGCTTTGGGAACAAAGGCAGATTGAAAGGTTGCCAGTCCATCACAATGTACACAATGGCAATGAGTTTAATAAATAGGTGCAGGAAGGATGTGAAGACCTTGTCAGCTCTGAGCACTCATGTTGTGATGCATCAGTGCTGCCCAATCAGCCAACGTTCTTTGCTCTCATGAAATTAAAAC
The DNA here is from genome assembly GCA_039737535.1 of Lagodon rhomboides. NCBI lineage: Eukaryota > Metazoa > Chordata > Actinopteri > Spariformes > Sparidae > Lagodon > Lagodon rhomboides. Next base: position 11,338,658 of record CM077785.1, on the reverse strand, counting down.
AAATTCAATGAGAAAAGCAACCCAGGCACAAAACCCTCTGGGTTAGGGTTAGTAAAACAACCTGTTTTGGCTTAGAATACCTGCTTTGGTGGCCACAGGATGTCCTGTGGTTTCGTTAAAAACACCCAGTTTTGTCACCACAAACGCGCCTGCAGAAGGCCAAATATTCCGTCAAAAATATTAAATCTTGTCACCACAAACACGACTGGAAATTGTCCGGAGATCGCCTTAAGAATATCCAGTGGTGTCACGTTTACAAATGTTGAAACGCTGTGGTCCCTTGACAAAGGTATCGAGTCATTTCGCACTTACAAATGTTGAAACGGCGCCTCGAACTGTGGTCCAACACCGTCACTTCCACCTCCAGACATGTCAAAGTCAGGTTAATTAGACATTTAATGTTAACATGATATGACATGTTAAGTAGAGATGTAAAAATAAAAAGGGACGTAGCCTCTGAAACGTACAAATTTGAACATATAATGTGAAACACGATATGTTCGCAGAGACGTTAACTGCTGACATTTAATCCCGGTGGAAAAAAGTCAGTTCCCGCACACACTTTTCATGCCTTTATTGATTCGTTGAAAAAGGTCGTTTCACGTTTCAGTCACAAGGACCTTTCTCAAATCAAGACATATCAATCATGGAGTGATACAGTGCTTAAAAAAAGCCCATAATTGGGTCCACAGCTGTGCTGAGAGGTGAGTCTGTGACAGCATACAGCAGCTCATTAATTCAAACTTCCCATGTCAAATCATACTCACAGTCCCTTTCATACCACGGGTAGGAAGGAATTTTTAAAAAAAAATTTGATAGTATAAATACAAAACATAGCCCAAGTTCATAGCATATAAATCTCTCATGAGGTCATTCATCTAACAAAATATGAATATACAAATCATAAATATAACCCAAAACACGTTTTCAGGAGAAAAACAAAGAGGCAAAATAACATGAAAACTGAGTAACACCCATTCAGCCCTGCACAACTTTCTCTGCCTTCGCGCTACACACACGTGAACGTTAGCAGCTCACGTACACGCTGACTGTTGCTTGGTTACATCTGTACTTAGTTTAGGCTGTGATACTGTTTTGTCACTGATAGGCTTTTGATGGAGATTTGATGTAAAGGATTATGTTCTTTTTCTTCGCGCCGCGCCGTGAGCTCGAATGTTGTACTTTGAATGGGAGGAAGCTTCTCTCACACTTGGCCTTTTTTTTCCCTTTCTTTCGGGTGTAAATCTCCCCGTCTTGCGCCTGAGGTTTGGAACAGAGAATTTAAATGTTCAGCACAAAAAAAGGACGGCGCGACGAAGCATTTCACAAGGTTGTGGAAGAGAGTCCGGATCCTCCAGGCGCTTGGTAATGTTCTGACCCCAATGTAAATCCATCAGTGCCATTTTGCTAATGAACTGATCTATGATTTACACTGTCAGTGGAGCTCGTTTCCTGCCGCCGCCGCCGCCGCCTCGTGCAAAGTGCTGACAGCGCCTCTCTGTATTCGGCAGACCTTTTGTGTTCTTGTGAGTAAGCTGATTTGTGTTATTCATCTTAAATTCCTGATCCAGTCTGGTTGTCGGTTGATAACTTTGGCTCGCTGCATACACAACGAGAAGAAATACTTTGGGGGGGAAAGTTTTATTACATAAAACCAATTACTGAGCTGCTCTGGGTGTGTGGTGCTTGCATACAGATCTTGTGCTTATGTGCATAATTCATGCCGCATAATCGAGATGCCTTATGCAGCACATTTTCTAACAATAACCGAATGCATCGAGCGCTCTTTCCAGCTTAAACAATAGTGTTATTACACTTGATTGAGTGATCATTAATGGCAAAAACAATAAAAGAATGCATAAATGCAAAGGAGAATTTTTTTTTCTTTATTTCCATAAGCAAAACAAGCTCCTGGGTGCGACGGGGGGAAGGTACGAGCTGTGGGACATCTGCGGCGCTGAGTGAACATCCTGAGGTGTAATGAGGCTTAATGTTACAGATGCGTGTCTCCAGCTGAGTGACGCCCACCTCACACAACCTGGCGCTCTCTCGTGAGAGGGGAGTGCACGATGGGGGAAACAAAAAAGAGGGGAAAATGGGAACGGAAATGCAATCTAAATGTTGCAGAAAGCTAAACTAAGTTCTCTGCTTCAATCTGAGCGAAAGCCAGAGAAATCTCACGATGCAAAGTGACGTCGCTCAGTAAATTAAGCGCAGCACCGTCCACAGAGGACATCGTCACGTTAACACACGCTCAGTGCACGCGACTCCAATCACAGCTTGGCTTGCCTGTCTTGTCAAGTGTTTCTTAATCGCTGAAATTGAAATGTCCGTCAGTCTCCTCTGACAGAGCGTCTAGGGCTTAAGGTGTTGAGAAGGTAATTACAGTGATAATCATGTGATTTCCCCATATGTTTGGGCTTTTGCTAATCTTGTTTTGATCATGCGTTACTCATGTGGTTATGCTTTTGCACAGTGTTGGGGAGTAGTGGACCACATGTTATGAAACTATTAGTTTAACTTATACATGATTTATATATTTATTATACATGACTTTTCTTTTTTACAGATTTTCCTCGTATTTTTGAAATACTCAAAAATATCTATAAAATAGAAACATCACAAAAAAGACTGTGAATTGACATGTATAATGTAAAACGACATGAAAAAACTGTATCTCTGAATAACCATCAAATTCCCATTTTTGTTCCACAGAAAATCCTTTTGCAAAGTTTTTTTTTGTACTGAAAATGTGACATTCTAGTTTAGCACTGTATTAGCATTTATCAAATTAATGACAATCAACAATAAAAGAATCACTGGGTCTGTTGTTATATTTACAAGCATTTTGTGGCCATGGATGTGTTTGTTAATTGGCAGATAACTTACATATAGAGAATAATTACGGAACTTTTGTTTTTACGAACTTTCTAGCGTTGAATTTCACAAACTAGTTAGCATCTCAGCCTTGAGGGCGTCACGTGACTGTGATTCGCAGGTCAAGCAGCCCGATTTTCCCATCATGCACTGTGCTGAGCAGTTTGTTAAGTCTGCTGTTTTCTGTTCCAAAATGCAAATAGTTATTTTGTTATTTTTTTGTCATCTTCAGAACATCCTGACTTATATTGGTAATTTAAATTGTTTGTGCTGGTTTGTAGTTTTTACCAAAAGTGTGTTACAAGCTGTTGAATGTTTGGCATAGCGGTGGTCTCAACACAGACTCTGATAGTGACATATTGGTGATGAGCTAATGGCTAGTAACTTGGTCAAGCACTAGCACAATGTTGTAATTACACCTAGTTATCAGATATACAGCAATATTTTGACATTAAAAACAAAAATCAAATGTCTTTCAAATTGTTTCATTTTATGACATTAAATATTGAGAAATCATACAAGATATTCTACATAGAAATCTACAATAAAACCCTATTAATAACACTACTCTTCTGCAATTCCATATTTGACCATATTTAAAGGTAACTGAATTTGCACACACCTTCAATAAAACATTAAAACGGCAAAAACACATTTATTTTAATTATTTTAATTTTTTCACTGTGTACATTTTGCAGTAGCTTGCTGGTACTTCGTGATTCAAGTCAAATCCCTTTTTCCAATTTTGGTATTACTAATTACTGAAACAACTTTAGACCATAAAAGGAAAGGGATGATTTTTTTATTTCTATTTGACCTGTGTTTCCCTGCCCTGCCTCCTTTCTCTTCCAGCCTGATCACTTTAACAACGTGATTTCTCACTAGGGGAACACTGCTTTACCTGGATGCATCTCATAAAGTATATCCATCATGATTTTGTTTTGTTGAATGTTTGTTTGGAAAGTTCCCAAAAGTGTACTCATTGTATGACACCAAGTAAAGAAAAGTGAAATCACATCCTGTTTCTGGCTGTGTGTGTGCTTTGAGGACTGAGGAGAGGCTGCTTCTCCTCAGTCATATCTGTGTTAAGCCGATGATGGCTCTTGCTGGCAAAGAATTAAAGTCGACTAGGTAAATGAAATATTGTGCCGAATGGTTTTTGAATACCCTTTCTCACTGATCCTAGAGACTCATTTTCAGTTTTAATGACAGTAGATTTAAGCAAGAAGCAAAGCTCATTTTCACCTTGCGTTATTCATTTGACAGTAGCAAGTCTGGGGGTGAGGGTAAGCTAAAGAAAGAGAGAGAATGACAGGCCATTTAAACCAAAATCAGTTCGTATATACAGTGTGTATAGTGTTGGAAAAACCTTCTGTGCTAACAGATCATACTAACAAGAATCTATGTGATTATGTGGGCAAATAATGCTAACAATAATACATCAGTATGGATTTCTGCTATAAAAATTACAACCAAGTAGAAAGAAAATCATTTAAAACCACAGAATGATCACCAGAAGTCCAGTCAGAGCTCTGAGGTACAAAACAAACACTTTATGTATGTAAATATCAAGTCCTGCAGCCTTAATCATAGAGTGAAAATAAGTAGCTCTTGCACTTGGCTGTTTTCTTGAAGCAGTTTTTATGTGAAGTAATACAACTAAAAGAAGAATTACTGGCATAAACAGTAAACAGAAAAAAAAAACAGTTAAGGAACACTGTGGTTTATTGTGAAATGGCCTCAGCTGATTCCTGCCCTGCAATCCCCGTCTCTTAGGCAGCACCGATTACAGCTAAAAAGTTGGAAAATTACTTTGGAAGAAATTTTTGGTTAAGTTCTAAACTAAATCACTTTGACGTAAGTAATCATATTTTAACTTCTAAGTGCTGTAATGCCTTAGAATATGGAAAGTAAAGCACAGGAACAGGCTTCATCTTTTGAAAAGGTTTCAAGGAGAGATTTACTGAGAGACTGCATTGGGATACAGAAGCCATAGTGGAACAGACGTGACGTCCTGACTTTGGACAAACCTACGAGATTTATACACAAGTTGTGATAAATCAATGAGAATAATCCTTTAAAGCTGCTGTAAGTTTTATTGTCTTATTTAAAGGTGCAATTTAAAAAAATTAACCTAAATTATCAACAGAATGTGAAGAAATAACAGATTTGATGTCAAAGATGTGTCTGTATTGTGTTGCAGAGATATCTACTGAAATAGCATGCTAACCAGCTAGCCCTGTGCCTGAAAACCTAGGTCCAAAGCTCCTGCGCAAGTACCTGGTACCTACACCGGCAATGGTGGAACAGGAGAAGCTACCAATTCCTGCGCTGCCGGGGACAGTTTCTACTACCAAACAGGCCAAGTGAAGAAAAACGCCTGCAAGCAGTCGTGGCGACGTAGAGAGGAGGGACGGGATCGCGAACAGGAAGTTAGCTGAAGCGACGGCAATGCTTACAGCAGCTTTAAGCGTGTGCATGCAAGAGAATTTGTGTTTGCTCCACATCATTTTTTTATATCAGCCTCCCACATGTTCATTAAATTATTTAATTCAAACGCAAGATATTTTTGAATGGCAAGTACAAGCTCAGGGCCAATATCAGCATTTCCATTTCTCCGCTCTCCCAAAGCAGAAGAGAGGCACACTTTCCGCACAATACTGTCCTCAGATCTGATTTCATGAGGCATTTCTCATCGATTGTTTCGTTCTCAGCCACAGAAACACGGTGATGAAAGTTAATGATGTGTGCCTGGTCTTCCTACAACACTATTAATTATTTTGAGACCGTGGGTGGCGAGGTCACGGTGTGAAATGGCACCGCTCCAGTCTGTTTGAGCGATTTCCCTAATAGACAGACAGACAGCGCTGTGAATTTTAATATATGCATGTGTATCGCTGTGGCGATTGCATAACCCAGACAGACGGATCAGTGACGGGGGAACGAGGGAACCCTAACTAAATTTCGAGGTAATGGCAGATGCTCCGCTGTCTGCCAAACGTCTCCGGAGAGAAGAGGAGGGTGTCGGAAGGGTCTGGGTGAGTGGTACGACATGGTGTCTGATGGCATGTCTTTCTCATGTTGTTGTCGGATAGCTATCTTCACCCCCGCCGTCCGGCCACTTCCAACCTCAGTGCACCTCGAGCTGAGACGCCATCATGTCCACCACTGCACTCACAGCCAGAGCTCCACGCTGCTCGTCTGAAGGCCTCGGGGACAAATGGTCCCGAGTGTTGACAATGGCTGTAATTTTATAAAGAGGGTGAGGAGCCATGTCTCTTTATTCAGCTAACCTGATTACAGACCTTCATTTTGCCTGTGCGAGCACACAGTGTAATCTAAAAGCAACACCTGGGCCACTAGGCAATCCAAAGAAGGCATTCCAAAGTACTGGCACACCCCCAAAATGAATTAAGGTGGGCTATTCAGGTCTGTCCTGACCTTGGGGAGATGTGAATACTGGTTTCTGCTCTCGGAGAAACAAGCTGAATACAGTCTTTTATTACAGAGTCACTGTGAAATGTGTAATGTATGTTAATCCGACTGGGATTGGGAGGAGGAGAGCCAGGTTCTGAAGGGACAAAATTATGGCGTTAAGAGAGACGGAGAATGAAGGGGGATAAGAGGTAAAGAGAGCAGGAAATTGGCTCAAATAGGACAGTGAAGGAGACGGGCGGAAGGAGAAAGACGTGGAGAAAATGATAGAGAGCTGACAGGCAGACACAGGTTAGACAGACAGAGACACCAGCGGGAACAGGTAGAGAGAGCCAGGATAGACAGATGGAGAGACAAGGGCACATTCACACTGCAGCTGAAATACCTCCTGATTCTGGGTCCCCCGTTTTCTCTCCGTTCACATGTCAGGTGTAGCTCAGATTTGATATTTTCCAGTCAATGTGACGCAAAGAGCAATCTGACATCTACTTTATTTTCCAGTCTGGAGCTGTGGACCACCGAAAAGATCTGGCCCTGATGCATGTGAGAGGCATGCGACCTGACAGCGCTGCCATGACGATAGGTAAAGCATATAATTCACCTGAGGCAGCTGACATAATGTTTCTCCGTGAATGCTCGGCTGAGGTATATGTACCTTTCGGAAGAAAAAAATAACACATTCAAACTTTTATATGAAAAGTTGAGCTCATAAGCTATTGAATGCCTCAATACACAGAAGGTTTTTGCCGCTACATGCCCTGTGTATTGAATGAAACAATCAGAGGTTTATACTTGACATGCTATCTGGCGCTGTTGACTAACTGTAAGCTGTCTTGACAGTGCTGACCTCTGAGGGAGCAGAGGGCCAGAGAGGATGTTACTGTAGCATGTTAGCACATATTGCATTATCCACTTTTTATCATAGGGAGCAGTGTCAGGTTGGAACGTAACTGATGATGTACGAGGGTTCAAGGGTTGTCCCCTTTCACAGGGGGAGATTTCAACTATTACCTCTAGTAGAGGTAGAGGTAAAACTTGGAAATGGGTTTGGGCTTTAGTCCAGTAATTACACGAAATTCGCACCTCTTTTCCCCTGCTAAACAGAAAAACCATAGGCCGTCTTAATTCAGTTTTTTTTAATTTTTATCAGACTAAAATATGCTTAACTGCCTCTTGAACTCATCATTTAAAACTCACCAAAACAGTCTTGTGGTGCAGCGACAGCACTGCCAGCTAATAGGCCCCCTTAGCTCCACGGCTGACTGAGCTACCTGCTAACGGCAGCTACTCGCTGCAGCCAAAGACAGCTACAGCAAAGGGTACAGTGAGGATACTGAGATAGCTCCACGCTCCTCCTTTGGGTCGAAGAGGGCCGTCACATGGAGTATGAACTGCCCCGCAAAAAAGGAATGGTTTGAAGACAGTTATGAGGAGTAACAGTTTATGGTAAAAAAATAAATACAAATCTTTTAAATAAACCTAAGTACCTGTTAGTGACAGGAGAGAGAGATATGATGACTGACTGGCATGTTCCTGGCTGGCTAGCATGTTACCAGTTAGCTCACGGCTACATGGCTAACTTCTAGCTCTGCGAATAGTCTCTTCATCACCAAGCCTAAAGCGCCACATGTTTTTGCTGCGCTACTTCCTCATTTGTACAGAGATGTGCATTAAGCAGTTATGGCATATACACATGTAGATGCCATATGCAGTGTGTGCCTCCTGAAAGATTTAGCTGCACAAAAGGGCTATAGTTGCTACCGACGTAGCACGCAAAGTCAGCAAGAATTGTGATTGGTCACCTCAGACCGATTGTGCTTTAGCTGAGGAGCTGAGGTTGTTGAGAAAAGTTGAAGAAACATGGTTTTCGGTGACTACTTCAACGAAAGAGTGTAAACACTGCTCGGCAGTTGTCTCCTCTGCTATAAGACAGTAGGCTACATAGAAGTTAACTAATGTGACACCAGTTAGTCAGGGGTGTACGCTTAAAGCTATTTTTAGGGGCTGTTAATAAGAAATAACATGATGTAGGTCCATTTAAAACATTTAGTATCCATAAGACGTAAAGGAAAACTGACTCAACTAGGAGATCCCCGAAACATGAGACGCCCTTGGCACTGGAATGTGCTTTATTAATGCTTCCCCTTTCAAACAGCGCAGTCTAATCATTCGTTTCAGGCTTTTGAATTTAGCCTACCCAATGATTTTGGAACGCCATATTTTGAACATGCTTTTCCTCTTGTACCGAGTGTTTTGATCAATCACTCATTGACTTTTGACTCACCAAGGTTTTTATTGCACTTACAGCAGCGAGCGTTTTGTTGTTAATTTGAGTAAGACGTTATTATTCAAGTCTCCCTGCCGCTGCCTCTGAGTGTGTGTGTGTGTGTGTGTGTGTGTGTGTGTGTGTGTGCGTGTGGAGGAGCTCAGAATAGTTCTCAGGCAAACACCATCACAGAGAGCTGTGGGGAAAGAAACAGAGGAGTGGCTGCATGTGTGATCATAAATTACACCAAAACCATTCTGTGATCCACTAATCTCACCCTCTGCTTTCTTCAAGTACCGAGAAAATGCTTGGGGCTCTTACAAATGTGGAACCGGTTCCAATTTAGTACCGGGTCTTGATGGGTATTCCCAGGAGTCATTTGCATACTCTTAACTGATGTTTAGTTGCATATTTGATCACAAACTATAAGTGCATGTAGTGCTGCTGTGGCGCTTTCTGGGTTGAAATCTGACACTGTAAAACAAAATCAAAACCTACAAGTATCCACATTGGGTCTCCGGTTAAAGGAGAAGTTCACTCAGTAATGAAAATTCAGCCATTATATACTCCTTGGCAATGGAACGTTGGGTAACTCTTCACAGCAAAACAATGTTTCAGCATTCTCCTAAGCAACCGAAGTAGATGGGGACTTGTTTTAAAGTGTAAAATAAAGAGTCAAAAAAAATAAATAAATAAATTATCCAACTGAGAAGTAAAAAGAATCTGAAAAAAAAGTTGTTTTTATGCGTATATAGGCATAAATCATGCAAATGTATGACGTGCTGATGTAGAAGGAGTCACAGAATTAGAGGCGGGACTACTGACAAGGAATTTCAGGCACTTCGGGAGCAGGGTTTTCTGTGGGAGAGAGGAACTCTCGTTAGAATTTTTAACTTTTGAGACCTTTTACATGCACAAGAACCACAAGAACAAGAAACACTTACGTAAAGGAAAAACGAAAAAAGCACAATAGGTCTCTTTTCAGTGTGACAAGGATAAGTCAGTTCAGCACTAGGGAATGAAAGTCATATATCAGCAGATTGTGTACTAAATGTATAGTTTAGTAGGATTAATAGAGCAGATGTGATGACTTTTGACAGTGATTATATAATTGATGTGAGCATCTCTTCCAGGACAGCCAGATGTGAGCAACCGAGGTGTGAACGCAGACACAAAGAGCTGACGGGAGCATAGCTCGCGCTCCAGTCATGTCCCCCGGCTCGCGCCAGCCCTTCCTGTCTCCACCTATCGAGTGGGAGAGTGAGAGGCGCCTGGGCTGCACCAGCAGCTGTGGGATCAGGTGGCTTTTCTTCTCCGGGCCATACGATCCTGTCCTGCCCTCCTTTCTCCCTCATCTCTCCCACAACTGATCAGCATGCACGCTGTCGCACGCCGTCCCGCCTGCCAAGAAGAGTAAGGGAGAGGATACTCTGTAATCTACGGCTGCCATGATGACTTTGAGGAGCCCAGTTGTTACCTCCCATTCTCTCCCACCTCACCCTCTTCCCCACAGTGGTAATCCTGGAGCTGTCAGCGGGCCGAGAGTTATGGTCTGACCAGGGAGAGGGCATTTTGTCATAGAGATGAAAAGTGGGGAAAAAGAATGTGGGCAGCGGAGGCCTATAAACTTGTTTTATTGCGTTGCAGAGAGGCGCTTCCGTGGAGCACATGCTTTTAATTAATGATACCCCCGCCTGACCCTGCGCTACTTCACGCCGTACATCCAGCAGCCTTAGCGCCGTGAGCCTCGAGCAGAGAACTGCCTTGGCACTGCATGAGTTTACCCAGGCCTGAACTAAACAAATGAAGCACAATTTACAGCGGCAATATTTTCCAATTATTCTCACTATATCAACCTGTTAGTTTTAATAAGTTGTCAAAACTCTCAGGGCAAAAACTTTAACATGCCGGGGTGCTTTGCTTTTGATTTTAAAAAGGCAAGTGCTGTAAAATTGGAGGTTTTTGACCTCGATTTATATGATTTACCTGATTCATTGTCCTTTGTAACTGCTTAAAGGGTAAACACCACCAATTTAAGGTCTTGAGGAGTGCTTCTGCATGTTCGAAAGAAAGTAGTATAAAAACTTTTGTGGCTCCAGTGATGTCACAGTGACAACGTTACATTGTGGGTAATGTAGGCACCAGGTTTCGCAAAGGAAGAATGTGCAGAGTAAAAAGGTGATATCTCTTCTGCTGAATCGATTAATTAATTTTATTTTTATTTATTTGTTTTTAATCTGTATGTGTCCAATGAGTCCAACAGTTTCAGCGCAATGCTAGAACAGTGGACTGCATGAAAATCTTGGCCTACATTACCCACAGTGCATCTGGCCTGTGACATCACTGGAGGCAGTTTATAAGACTTGTATTCTTATAAACTGCCTCCAGTGATGTTACGGGCCAGATGCATTGTGGGTAATGTAATGCTTCCTCTGGAGCCACAAAAGGTTTGATACTCAATTTTTCACCTATGCAGTCGTACTCCCCAAGACCTGTAAACACACTTGTATGTATATAATTGGTGGAGTTACCCTTTAATTTCTTTGGCGTTTTCCTTCTCTATATGAACAGGACTTTATTATCATAAACCTATACTTTTTGACGATACAATGGGTAATGCATTGTGAATACTTGGCTCCCTGTCAGGGAGGATATGAAAAAAACATGGGATTCAGGTAGGTAAAAAAGTGCAGGCTAACATCAAAGCCATCACACAAAAGACAGGGAGACCGGCCGCATGAAAAATTGATGAGGCACTTAAAACTGAGATTAAAAAAGTCTAGAGGAAAACAAAAAGGAATCTTTTATAACTCATAAACAACAGAGGGGCTTCGCCTTCACAAGAGAACTCCTGAAATATAGATTACTGGATTTGCGACCTGGAATGACCGACGCGCCGTACCAAGTCTGTCGCTCTCAGCTGTGATGGCCCTTCACAGCGGGTCATGTATAATGGATGTTACAGCAAAAGGACGTGGGAAGAGTTCCCTGCCCTCTATTGTTTTATTAATCCTTCAACATTTGATCTCACACCTGTGACCTGGGATCTCTTTTTTGAGAGCGTTTTGGAGAGGGCGTACAAACAACCAACAACATATGATGAATAAAGGAGGAGGCACTCGCCTTGGATTGATGTCAGAAGCAATGGTTCTGTCTGTCAGCAAAAGCTTTTCAAACAATTAGAAAAGTCGGTCATCGATTGGATGGGTATGAGTCTCTGTTGGAATAAGACAGAAGCTTTATTGCTGCAAGGGGCTTCTTTTAAAGTGTTCAGACAGTTTGGTGCCTGGTGTGAAATCTGTGATATCAATACTGAAACCAGAGTCCGTCTCTCTCTCTCTCTCTCTCTCTCTCTCTCTCTCTCTCTCTCTCTCTCTCTCTCTCTCTCTCTCTCTCTCTCTCTCTCTCTCTCTCTCACACACACACACACACACACACTCACACTAACAGATGTGGTTCGGCTTAGATCTGTACCTTGAGCTTGAATTGTTTATTTATGAGGCTTACCAAGACCAGTCTGTCTGAAGCAAATGTTTTTTTCCTTTATTTTATTTCCCGTCACAATCCACAGAGTTAATAAGAATTTTTAGTTACCATAGCAAATTGGCTCTGGGGATGGCTCCGTGGGTGTGTGTTGGTCATTCGGTGGGTCTGAGTGAAATATCTCAACAACTCGTCCTGACATGGAACAGATATCCATGGTGCCCGGGGGATGAACCTTAGAGACTTTGGTGATGCTGTGACTTTGCAGACAGTCCAAACTTCTCACTCATACAGTGAAATATTGCTTCTTCTTCTAGGACAATCCGAGGATCCCAGACCGTGTTGAGGACATTGGTGATATCCAATAGTAGTTATAAGTTTCAACTTGTCTTGTCACTAATCTTTGGTCTGAACAGGACCTTCATTAGCCTATTTATCTGGTATTGTGTTGGAGTCTGAAACACAATTTTTTTTAGGAGGATTATTTGACTGGTGAATAGACTTCAGCACAACATCGGCTCACAATCCTGTATCCGTGTCAGTGACGGGATCAACTGATTAAAAGTTTGGATGAGCCCAGAAAGATTTCCCAACGGTTGTTGCCCTAAACTATAGTGAATGTGGTAAACTAAACATCAGCTTGTTGCTATTGTGAGTGTATTATTGAGCTTATATTAGCATTTAGCTCAAAGTAAAACAGCCAGCATGACAAGGGACTTTTTTTTAATGCTGCTCCCAATTTACCCCTCACCGTCAGGTCCAGCCCAGCTATTGACACTTCTATAGATGTGTCTAATCTCAGACCCATCTTGTGTTTCTTCACATTATGGCCCCAAAACTGACTGATTTATTCCAATTTGTCTGTTATACTTATTCAGCTACTTATGTGCTTGTTTTCATTTTAATTATCTAAATGTATTTTTTAATTTCTCTGATGCATTTTGACCAGCATGTGTAGCATTTAAATGTGCTCTGTAACCACGTAGAATGCCTTCACTGTTTGGAAGAGATTCACAACATTATTAGCTCAGTGGATTCATCCCGAGAACACAACTGACACAGAAGAAGATCCGTTCTATTTATATGTACGGCTTTGATTAAACTTTTAATGTCCCGATTTAAGTTCATGGTACATTTAACATGACATCACACTGCTGGAAATACTTCACTGTACATATACATTCAGTGGCCACTGATGAGTGGCCGCTGACGAGTTGCCATCATACTGTGATCATGTAAATCCCCTTGAGGGTGGAATTAGTCATGTTAATAGCAACTTTTTAATTCCATCAGATGGTAGAGAGGGGGGGATAGAAACGCAGTTATCCAACAGCCAGAGCCGGGATGCAGATCATGCATTTTTAATGAGCTCATGGTAGGATCAGACATTGAGAAAGGCTAAACATCTCTGGGATATTTAGTTCCTCTAAAAGCCACAAATGAAATGAACAAATGTTTTGGCTTATGAAGCAAACAGCGGTGGAAGCAACATCGGTGTACAGCGGCGGCTCTGGAGGGAGGGAGGTTCGGCTGGCTGTGACCTTTCGACGGCTTTCATATCACCCAGCAGGGCTTCAGCGCGTGTGTGGCTCTTTCCAAAGGCTCTTTCTTTTTTTTTTCTTTACAACAGAAATGTGTAAAAGCCTACAAGAACACAAGACATACGTATATGTTTTTAATCTTGTTCTTTAAGCACTACAGACACACGCATCGTACAGTCCAGGTCCGGAGGGAATTAAAGTGGCACTCTTTTGTGTTTTCAGTCAAAAAAAAAATATTATCGAACAAGTGACAGGCATTCAAAGAAATCTCGAGAAAGGAGGAAACATATTGAGGTTGCACAAAGCTTTGCCCGGTGCGCTGTAGTTCTGTCGCCGGAAGGTTATGTGAACAGAGAGACGCCCATGAATAATAAGAAATTCTGAATGGAACTGTACAACAATTTCCTTTCACTCATGTTCTTTTGAATGTCAACAGTGTGTGTGTGTGTGTGTGTGTGTGTGTGTGTGTGTGTGTGTGTGTTTCTGCGAGACCAAGGCAGAGTGTCCTCAATATTAGAAGTGAAATGTGTAAAATATAAAAAAAAAAAAAAAAAAAATGGAAATCTAGGCTGGCTGCCCATTGGGACAATAAAAGGCAGAGAAAATATATAACATTTATTCTTCTTTAAGCAGTTTCCTCGACTCGAAGCTGAGTGTCTGCTGCAGTCGTTCTCACAGCTGCGAATGTACGAACACTGAAGCCAGACTGTACAGTAGGTCGCACGACATTATAGGTGGTAAATGATAGCATTCGTCTTGAAGTGATATTCAGCTGAGTGTGTCTTTTGAGTGAGAGACACTCGGCTCCTGTCGATCTGAAAGGTGAATTAAGAGCTTGAGGTCACGTCAGCAATGCATAACCACAAAGCATCAGAACATCCACACTGCTTTTCTTCCTGCAACATCGTCCTCTCCTCTGTCTGTTCAGGATGTCCCTGCCATGTTGAGCTGATGAGCAGCACGTGTGCTGGTATCTCACACTCATTCTCTGATCAGAAGAACAGCTCTGTCACGGCTTTATTTGTTTGACAGATCGAGAGGCGGAAGTGCGTTAAGGTTTCTGTGTGGCCATTTTTGTTCTCCGTGAAATTGCAAACTTTTCAAACCTGCACGCGGAGAGTGTTTCTTAACTTTATTGTTCCCCTTTTTGTTCCCCATGTACAAACCGTCGTATTGTTGCAAACCTTCACACAAAACATCTGTTTATGAAGAGGACTGTCTTCAACCTAAAAGCACTAGAAAACATTGAAAAACATAGAATAGTCCTCTCAATCGCCATCGGGCTTTTGTGGCGGGCAATTTCAAAATTGGATGTTTCAGCACGCATGTCTACAGCATATACGTGTGAATATTATGTGTGTTTATGATTACACGCATGCTCGTGACGCTCCATGGCCGACAACACCAAATATCTCGAGCCTGTAATTTCGCTGCTTTCTTTGTCATGTTCCTGTGCATACGTGATGACTTTGTCCTCGACGAAACAATTTCAAAACATTCGCTACTGGGCCTGCGAGTTCACTATCAGCATGAGCACAAATGTATAACCTTTTAAACAAAGGCTCACTTGCTCTGCCTCGGGCTACACTTGCCAGTTTGCTTTGTTGTCAAGGCAGAAAGGAAACGCTCATAAGAGAGCAGCGCGCGCAGATGAAGAAGGAGAACATTGGTGACAAGTCAAAACTCTGACAGACAGATGCTGAGCGGCTGATAGCATTCTATTTACATGCCTGGAATACACATTTACACATCAAACGCTCGCTTGGTTTATATAAAAGCCATGCGTTTCCCTAAGATGTCTTCTGTTGCCAGCTGTAAGGGAAAGAGAGGGAGGAATTGTGTCTCGTAAGCACAGAATGTGCACAAAAAACACAGTAACACAATGAGACCGTGCGTGCACAGAAGAAAAATGTGTTCCCCGCAACACGCACAGGAAGACGCGCACACAGGCATAATGAGCGAGAGACGACAACAACAAATACCTAGCTTTGATGCAGATATCCACACCGTCAGTGAGCCATCTCATCGCTCCATCTCAGTGCTTCATATCTACCTGGTATCTCACTGCTGTTGGACGGATGTTACAGACTGGAGCTGCTTCACACAAACAGAGGCAACTGCTGCCTGTTTTCAGTAGAGATTTTTCATTTTTCTTCACGAGTGAATGAATATATCGTAAGAAGCTGGTGGCTACTCTCTGAATGGATGTGGTCCTATCTGGTAAGCAGGTGGAGCATCTGTGTTTAAGCATCTCGTGGCCTTTATTTTGCTTTCAGCTGTCTGAGGAGGCGGCAGACGAGCACCACCCTCTTGTTACTCATCCTTTTCTCCGAAAATCCTTTTTCTTAAACCAAACATGCTAATTAGTCTTCTGTTATCACACCTGCCCAGCCTTCCTCAATTCAATATTGAACAGAAATGCCAAAAAAAAAAGTGCTATTCATTTTCTCATAAAGCAAAATATATTTGAATAATGGAAGAGGAGCAGGTAATTACATGAAAATGTTAAAGTGTGTCCTTCAAATTAATCTTACCTCGAACTGCCCCCTAGAAAAAGAGAAATGAAAGCACTTTTTTTGAATTGATCAGCAGGAAGACATCATTTTTCTGTCTCTTAAAAACCATTAAAATAGCTGTTGAATAATAAACAATGATAATAAACTGTATTGTAATGTGACAACAGGTTGGTGAAGGTTTGGTAAGGTTCAGATGCTAAAATGACTTGGTTTGGTCTGGGTAAAAGGTAAAGTAGGCACATTAGTATGAGATTTTTACAGAAGTAATGTCGTGAATGGAATCCAAACCCTGATTTTTTATTTCTAAACCGAACCAAAATGTGAGCATATGAGGAAGTTCCGGTACATGTTTCGTTGTAATGCTGCAACGGCCGAGTGATCGTGTCGTTGTTAGACCTGTGATATGTGTGACAATCGACCTGTTCAGCTGTTTAAGTATGAGGAGCTCCACAAACATAGGGGGCAGCATATCACCAGAGTGACCAACAACTGCTGCTCTTTGCTAGCTATCCTTGGCTATATCAAGCTATCGTTAGCTAATTACCTCATGGCCCGAGTGGAGTTCATCTGGACTGTGACATCAGATCACAGGGGTTTGGCTGCCTGACGTGAGAGTAATCAGGGCTGGACATCGGACTGGGATTGACAACAGGGGATACAGTACAGAGGTGATTTACAGCAACTCTAACCAGGACTATGACTTCAGAGACAAGCAAAGAAGTGTTTAGTAAGTCAAATAGAAATTAGACCATTTCATTTCTTGACATTTGGTGTGTTTTGTTTTTTTTAGAATATTGCCTCTAGGCAGTACACAGTGGTATTAAGAGACAACAGGGGCTAGCTGGATAGCATGCTAACATCAAGCATCAATCATCTTGGTAAAACAGCACATAGACGTCTGACATAATGTCAACACTGATTTTCTTCAACCTCATAAAGTTAGTTAATGTTTGAAACTCAGATTCTGGCCACACAATATACTTACAAATCGCTCCTTTAAAAGGGCCTTTGTTGTCACGGTTCCAATAATAACCATGATTTAGGATTACTGAACAAACACGGTCATGGTTAAAAGAAACTCATGGGTAGCAGGAAGAAACAGGAAGCCAGCAGTGATCTCTCTGGACTTAGAGGCCAGAGTTTTCTTGACCGTCTATCCAACCTGACCTCCTCCTTACACAGACTTTCCAGCTCTATCATAATGACACCGGATTGTAAGAGGGCTGCAGAGTCATTCAGCAGATTTCTGGGAAGGTGAGTCCAAATGTTTATTTCTCGTCTCAGGTATGCGTTTTCTCAGCCGGTAAAAATGTTGTTTTTTGCTGTTTAACCTCGCTGCAGTGATGAGTGGTCAAGTATTCTGCGACAGCACTGTTTGGTATGTTGACATGTGAGGCAGAGCCCACTTCTGACCACGACACAGAGACTAAACACAGCTAAGGAATTCAACAAGTTACTTTTAATCCAATTAACACTTTCTGCAAGCATTCGCTAATTACTGTTTGCATAAAGACATTTATACATTAATCTATGCCACATTTGCTCATTAAGTAACGCATAATGTCTTGTAAACTGATACAAACATTTAAAATGTTACTAATGAACCCTACAATGAATTTAAACAAATTAAAATTAAGTGCACAGCAGGGTGGATTTATTGTTTTACAGCTTTTTCTGAAGAACGTAATCAGCATAATTTTTGTACATAAGACCATTCTTTGGCGAAATTAGGATTTGTGAAACCACACATTTTCATCATCATACCGCCCCATTTCAAAGAAATGTATTTGGAAGCTTTGTGTATCTTTCAGCCATGTGTCTCTGCTCCGCACTCTCATATTGATTTCCCTCCTGAGGCAAAATTGTTTTGGCACAGCATTCTTCAGCCATGGACTAGAGTGAAAGAGTGTGAAAGCTTGTTTTGTAGCATGCTGTTCTTGTATTTAAAAAAAAAAAGAAGAAGCTTGACAGTGTAATGTGGTCAGCAATGCTGATAGTTAAAGGCAGAGTGGGGAAGTATTTACAGCAGACATGACAGGCTTATACATTTAAGTCGTATAGGATCCAAAGTTGGGAAAAGGAAGCACGTTTAAAAACCTGAATAACTGATTCGGCCAGAGGGAAGAACTCCTGCCTCTCATTGTTTTTGTGCATGAGCTTCTATCGAGTCTGTTATAGCCTGATCAATATGCTTCTCATGGAGCTGAGCCGTGGATATTATTGCACGGGGCTCTTATTGCAAACTGAAATAATCCAACGTAACGTGCGTGTCAAACTACAGAATCATCCCTCTGACATTTAGCAGACATCTGCCCTTAACCTCTGGCCTTTACCGTAAGGAGCGCGACCAAGCTAGGTGGGGTAATGTTCTCCTCACGCATGGCCGGTCTCAGATCACGACAGAAAGAACCTTTGTGACTAACTACAGATCCGTCTCCTAATGGTATTCATGTATGTTAGTTACAGGAATTCATGCCTGGCGGCCATCGATTGTAAACCAGTGGGTCCGGAGGCAGAAATGTCTTTATTGTATTTCACCTAACCAGCCCTTTCATCTTACTTACAGTATTGACAGCCCACCGAGGGAGAGAGAGAGAATGAGACGTAGAAAGAGAGGGAGAGAGAGAGAGAACAGCTTACTCTAGCCTGTTTTGTTTTTTTTCCCCTCCCCTGATCACTCGACTCTTCTAAAGCACATCTGTATTCAAGAGGACATTATGCGCGACTGTCCCTGCATAAACAATGGGAATATTAAGAAGTTGTAACACGACAATTCATTTGCGCGAGGAGATAAAACATTTCAGTTGTGATAGAGGAGGAGAGCGTGCATGAGAGAGAGAGAGAGAGAGAGAGAGCAAATAGAGGTTTTATTGCAACGCATCCAAATATATCCGGGCGATGTGTTACCAAATATGCAGGACCTATTTATGTCAGTGAGCATCAGTGCATCCCACTTACAGACAGAAAGTGCTGCTTCGACTCCCTCAGCACAGCCGGGCGTACAGCGCGTGTCACATGCGCAGAGGGAGACAGCCTTATTGTTTATGGAGCTGCAGCCACCTTTTAACCCAGATTATATGGCTAGATTACGGCCCTAAATAGGCTCTCCATTTCCGAGGCCAGAAGACGCTAATGTGTAATGACCAACTCAAATGACCCGTGACTGAGCTGGGAGGGAACACGCCTGCGGGGCAGACAAGAATCTACAGTGCGGTCCTTATAGTTTGAGACGTTCAATTATTTTCCACTTAGTGTAGTGATGACTGCGGGAAAGCGAAAGTTTGGCGAGATTTCCAACATCTGTGTGAAAGTTTGGTGTTATCGCATCGTGTTTAAAGATAGTGAAGTGTTTGCAAAGGGGGAGGGGGGGCGAGATAGCGAGATCGGGGAGCTGCCGGGGAGGATGGAGGAGGAAGGGGAATGTGCTGCATTATAAAGTCTGTATAGTTCCTCACAGGTGTGAAAGAGAGCAGCAGCAGAAGGAGCGCAACGCACAGACGTCAGGCTGCGCTGCTCGATGCTAACCACAGTTGGCAACGAGGGGGCTTGCCTCCTCCCACCCAGGCTCCAGGCCGGGTGCCTCCCAGGAGGCTGCCGGTGATTGAAATGGAAATTCAGGAAGTAATGCTTCAGAGGGAGGAAGTGTCTCGCTCTCCCTGCCAGTCAGTCTGTCTGTTCATCCTGCGGTGCTTTATTACTGTCACTTTCTGCTCGCATTAACCCATAATCATTCGTGGCACATAATCACTTTCGGTATTCTCGGCTCCGAAATCCACATGCGAGCTCCAAAGTTTAAAAAGGATGCACAGAATTGTAAAAATACTCCACGAAGAGCAGCTGCGGGTCTCCTTTCCTCTTGTTGAACTCCGAAATAATGCTGATATTGTTGGCATAACTGCTCACGCTGTTTAAAAGAATCAATTTCGTATGAGTAGTTCCCATTTTTCGAACTGTAACTCTAATCACCCTCTATCCAGCCTCATGGGAAGCCCATAAATGTTTACAACATACTATTAAGTCACTTACTGAAGACTATAAACTTGTAAATATGTTGTAAGTGTAATGAAGCTGCTAATAATGAATGCCTCTCCTCTCAGGCTACTCAAGAAAAAGCCTGTTTGAACATCTCTCTCTTTGTTTGTTTGTTTGTTTGTTTATGGCTACCGGCAAATTACACATGCTAAATATCACAAACCGCACAGCGGCTCTGCTCCTATTCATGCCAGCTTCTGTCATTTCTGTGTTGTTGTTAAAAGGCAAGATATGAAAAATCTTTAAACCTTTGATTTATGCAGCCCCGAACACTTCAGAGAACAAAGCGGCCGTAGGCTAGCAAGAGGTTTGACAGTGCAGCCTCGATACATTGTATTCAGTCTGTGTGTTTGAAAAGGTCATTAATGATGGGCACGGACCCCCCCGGTCAAAATCCCGATATCTCTTTATAGGGCAAACGGGCCTCAGTCGGTGCCTGCTGTGCCTCTCTGTCAAACCCCGGCGTGTGTCACTTTCCAAACAATACCAAACAAAATCACACACGTCATCCCTCATCTATTTTGTTATAAAAGACCAGACGCCCGCGAGCACTAAAGAGGAGAGGAAAAGGGTAAATTATATGCAAAGTGAGTGGAGTAGGGGGGCGTTTGGTTCAGTGCGCTGTAACCTTGTTTCCACGCCGAACAATGCGCCTCCCTGTTCGAAGCGAGGTAGTGGACAAAGCGAGGAGGTGAAGTGGGGAGAAGAGGCGGGAGGCGGGAGGTGGCCGGCGCTACCCGGTGAGAGCCGTTTTGGTAATTTATAGGTGAAACAGGAGTGTACAGCCAAGCTAGCAGCTCCGTATGGCTAGACAGAGAGGTGCTTTACGCTAAATGAGAATGTCAGGATGCTAAGACGCTGATGGTAAGCAGATATAACGCTCACCATGTTTACCATCTGAGTTATGTTTATTGGCATGCTAACACTTAGCATTTACAATTAGCTTTTAACACAAAGTAGAGCTGAGGCCGAGGGGAAGGTCATTAGCTTAGTGGATTTTTTAGTCATGAACCAAAGTATCAGCCAAATTATCATTTGAAATGATGACTTTTTGGGGTATTTGTGAATTTATAAGATGGTGCCAGGAGAGAGATGACAGGAAACCAGGGGAGAGAGATGTTACAAAGGTCCCCAGCCAGACTGATGATGAAAGTTAAGGGACTCGTGTCGAGGCTAAAGTCAGGGGATCACCAAAGCCTCCAGGATGCAGGTAGGCAAAGGATAAAAGTTTGATTAATTATGAATCCTTGGAAAGTGAAAAGAGAGTTTCTTCAGCTTTCCAGTACATAGACTATTATGTTGTTGTGCTTTTTCTCTGATAAACTTGTTTGCCATTTTGTCATTTCACCAACACGATTCTTCTTCAGGGGATATTTTTTTCTGGTGCCACACTGGATGTGGATCAATTCGTGAACAAACATCATGAGCACTTAATTTCGAGTGGCAACGTGTTACTGGCAGCCTGGTCTCACTCCCAATGCATCAAATACTGCAGCCTGGCCAGTGGTCTTACACTTCTAAGTTTGACACTGTAGGTGACCCTCTAGTGTGACTTGCAGCACCCCTCTATGGAAGCAGAGTAAAGAGCAAGAAAAGTCAAATAACTTACGTTATGATGATTCACTTAAGTCACTCAAGTTATGTGACGTGAGTTACGTCGCTTACGCAACTTTGAGCCAAAGTATGATCTTTTCCTCTACCTAACCTAGTAGTTTTGGTGCCTTAACCTAACCAAGCTGTGATTATTATTGACAACAAGTAACAACGTTAATAATAGTCCAAAAGTCAGAATATGTCAGAATAGGTCTTTCCTGTAAACAAGCTTTAGTTTGAAAGTCTAACTGCGGATTGCTTATTATGTATTGCTGCTAGCTTGACCATCAAGCCCTTCGAGTCTAAGACTTACTAGAGAGGTAGGTAGAGTGTCACATTTTGAAGCTCAAGGCCACTGACCAAGCTGCCATATTTGATGAGTTGGGAGTGAGAACAAGTTATTTCTGGACATAATAACTGTAAACTTAAAGTAATATATTACTGTAACACGTAACTTTTTTAGCACACTGCCCATCAGTGACCGTATAAAATATGGATGGAGCTGATGTGGCAGTGCCCTGAATCTGCATTCTCTTCTAATGGCCGGAGGTGACTCATTGGTTTCAAAAAGAAGTTCAATTGTATGTAAGCTTATGAGAAAATTACCACACTTCTCACTTGATTTATTACCTCAGTAAACAGTTTCCTACTGAGTTTATGGCCTCAATCGCTAGTGTCAAGTCTTCTTTAATACAGCGTGATGCTCATTGTATTAGTCATGGTCCCATTTAGAGTAAAATACTCCATAAAGCATAGCAAGCTTTAGTGCGCGGCTGCCCTGTGATTGATAAGTCACTACCAGGGCGTGTTGTCGGGCTCAGTCAGATCCGATCAAGATATCCTTCCCGGCTCCACCCTCTCTTCTGAATAAGGACAGCTGGTTCCAATCCATGTAGCAGATGTTGAGATATTTCACAGGATACATGTGTTTGATCTGTTTGGTATATAGTGTTAAGTTCTGTTAAATATCCACCACCGTTTCAACAGCAGCTCTCTGCTTATAATTCAAAGTGTGGTTATTTGATATACAGTCATTTAAAAGCTGTTATACTTAAGGTAATAAGTCAATCTAGAAGCCCTTAGCAAAGTTTTCAGACCTCTGCAGAAGCCACTGATGAGAGAATGATTAGACAGTAAGAAAACAGTGCAGAGCAGAGCTAAAACTGTAAAAGAGCAGAGTTGAGAGCGCAACTACAAATGAATAGTGTGGCAATGAACGTGTAGTGATGCGAAATCACTGAAGTATCCATGTGAAAAGAGAAGACGGTGTGGTTTTCACCGGCCTTGAGTACAGCTCCACTGATATTTGCAGCTCTGTTGATAACCGCTTTCCCGCACGGGTGTGTTCAAAAGTCCAAGCCACACTGTTCACACCGTCTCACTCGGCCGCTGCCTGACGAGATCATCTGGCTTCCCTCGTGAATGAAAAGTGACACTTCATTACGAAGATGCCAGCTGTTAACATCAGCCGTCATGCGGTTTCAGTAGGAGTCTTTGCCGCCGTGGTTATCCGCAACTTCCACTGCAGTTGCCGCTCATTATGAAGATGATAATGATGGTGCTGATTAGTGATGGAGTTGCTGGCTGTGGTGGTGATGGATGATGATAATTGGTGCAATAATTGGATCTGATCACAGGAAAAAACTAATAACATGGCAGTAACATGGTTGTTGATTCAATTAAGAGTCAGTGACATTTTCAGGAAATGTCAGTTTGTTACTTTGTCACTGATTATAGACAAAATAGTGATTGAGCTTATAGATATGGTAATTACACTGTGGCAGAAGGAGAGATGAAACACCATTTGCAGAAACAAGCTCTTGGAGTGACAAGCTCTCGCTGTAGACAGCAAAGTCATCACAGTAAGAGTTTCTCTCACCGTGTTAAAAGAATAAAAAATCTGATTTTCCAGATGATCACCTTAGATTTTATATTCTGTCAGCACCGGGGAGCGATGCAATCTTTCTGGTGATTTGTACGAGCCCGGCCATGGCCAGGGGTTCTTTACAAGTGCTCGACTTTTTCCTGAATTTGTACCGATCGCGAGCTTGTTAGCGCGCACGCCAATAAACAGCCGCTGCCGAGATAACAAAATGGAACGTGACAACACCGAAATAAGCGCTCTCACACCAGAGCAGCGTTCACAGGCTCTCGAGGAGCTGATGAAGTGTTAACAGTATAATGATATTAATTAGCAAAAAAAAAGCTAAAAGAGAGGTGATGGTGTGATGCACCTAGAGTACAGAGGTGGAGGAGGGCGGGCCCGGGAACAGATATAGCATCTCTGGAAGAATGAGACGGGGCGGCGGTGAGGGGGGAGAGCTGAGGGATAGGAAAATCAGCATTTCAATTACATGAAAGCAATTGTTTTTTATCTTGAGTGCGAGTTAATGAAACTAATTAGTCTTTGCAGCATGAACCCTCTGGCACGTCAGATAATCGCCAGAGGCTCAGATAGTGCCAGTCAATTTTTAGCTTACTGCAGTGGAGGGGAAAAACAAACAGGGCTTTATCGCTCCAGCAGGCATTACACCTGGGGTTTACATCAACTTCAGGACCTCTTTTCACCTTTCCAGGTTACTTACTGGCCATTTACATGAGGTATCCGCAACGCAACGCCTCTATCAGCTACAAGCCTTCGGGCCCTTAGAACAACTTCATTAGCATTTGATTGAGAGCTCCAGCAGGAAATTTGAATATCTATCTGGACTAGTACGTAGCAGCCCCTAGGAAGCCCAGGCTTTTATCTGCTTTACAAAAGTGCGTGCTTTTGATGCATCACTGTGCAGTACAGGTGGACCCAAGACCTGCACATTGCTAAAACACTATAAGAATATTAGGTTATTACACCGGAAGTCTGGATTGGAGACGCTCGCAGTGACTCGCAGTGGGCTTGTTTGTTGAGAATCACACAAGGCAAGAAAGAAAGAAGAAAGAAGAAGAAAGAATTAGACCTAACCCTTCACCAAGACGATACTGAGTTCGCCCGCCTGAGAGAGTCAAGTGTGGAGGAGAAAAAAACAAACAAACATGGATAACCTCTTATAGATCGGCGCATGTAAGGAATGAACTCATCTTGGTTAAATGTCTCTACCGGACAGGGCAGGACTGCACTACTCCAACCGAAACATGGACTATACTTGTTTTTTATTTGTTAAATTGTTGATTTTAACACCTTACAAGACTTTCTTAGGAGGGTTCAGGTGCAGTAGACGTACACCGATCAGCCACAACATTAAAACCACTGACAGGTGACGTGAATAACATTGATCATCTCATCACAATGAGATGTTCTGCTGGGAAACCTTGGGTGCTGGCATTCATGTGGATGCCACTTGACACGCACCACCCGTCCAAACACTGTTGTGGACTGAGTACACCCCCTCGTCACAACAACACTACCCGATAGCAATGGCCCCCCAGCAGGACAATGTGCCCCGACACACAGCAAACACTGCTCAGGAACAGCTCGAGGAACACAATAAAGGGCCCAAGGTGTTGACCGAGCCTCCAAATTCCCCAGATCCCAATCTGATCGAGCATCTGTAGGACGTGCTGAGCAGGTCTGATCCATGGAGGCCCCGCCCCCCAACATACAGGACTCAGAGGATCCACTATAAGATGCCCTGGTGCCAGACACCACAGGACACCCTCAGAGGTCTTAAGTCCATGTCTCGACAGATCAGAGCTGTTTTGGCTGCACAAGGGGAACCTTCACAATATTAGGCAGGTGGTCATAATGTTATGCCCGATCGGTGTATATATAGACTGCAAGGAAAGACCAAAGTGTTCCAGTCGAGCCAGGACACCAACAGGAATGTTAAAGTAAGCTTCAAGGTCTGTGATCATGATGGCATGTAGTCACGTAGCAGGCAGCACAGAGAGGAGAGAGAGCGCGGCCGTTCATGTACTGTGAAAGCCGGTGTGAGCTGAGGGAGCTGTCCGTGGTGCTGAACTCCGACTGCTACATGAAATGGCAGCTGATGGAGAGCTGTCCACGTTGCTGAACCGCGATGCCCTGGAGCGTCCTCACTGGCAACAGAAAATAAAAGATGCTAACCCTCTTCTCTGACATCTAACATGAACTTTAGTTTATAGCATATTCATAAAACAGCTTTCCAAAGGCTACATGGAGGATTCATGAATAATTGATCCCCTTTGTTGTAACCTAGGTTCATCTGGATTGTTATCCATGAGTTTTAATGTGAATGTGTAAGAATACTAAATAAGCTTCGAGCAAATATTTTATGCATTCAGTTTAATTTTTAAATTGATGCTTACAGAGAACTTGTTCAAAGCTGAAAATGGGGCGGAAAAGGCGCCGAGTGATCCAAGGAGATTTAGAATTTAATGGAAAAGGTCAGAACTTTGTGGAGTTACAGCGATAGATTGCTGGCACATTGATCTGACAAAGCATCACCTTGTGTTTCTTGTTTTAATACTACTATTGATTGGCTGACCTTCATGTATATAAATGGACACCACCCTCAATGTGGCCGGCATGGATTATTTCCACTTATATCTGTTTGTCAAAGCTCTTAGAACCCCCGGCTTGTCAATCAATAGTCAGAACTGCATGGGGATCTTTCGATCCACATCAAAAAGCAATGAAAAACAGTATTAGGTGCCTCGGCTTCAGTCTTCTGGAGTGCATTCGGGGAAACCACTCTGTTTCGAAAAGCTTTTTATATAATAATGCAAGATTTCGATCAGCAACAGTCATCAGCACGGGTATTCAATTTTTTAGATGTTTACTAACTTGCTCAACAATGTATGGCAGGAAGTATATCAATATGTTGTACATTTTCTATGAAGACCACATATGTAATGTGAACGACTACATTCAAGTAATGCTTCCTGTCAGCTATATCAACACTGTAGATATAATTAATTATAAGTTCTCATGGCTTATGACCAGGCTCTTGACCAGATATAAACTAGAGGTTGACAGATGAGGCTTATAATACATTATGACTGCCTACAGTACACTCACTTTTACACACCTCAACAATCAAGGGCTCACATTATGCAAAAAATAGTCCAAAAGCAGACAAAATTCACTTTTAATGCCCTGCAATTTGGCATTTTACATAATAATAACTTTACTTACCACCAAC
Source organism: Lagodon rhomboides (assembly GCA_039737535.1). NCBI lineage: Eukaryota > Metazoa > Chordata > Actinopteri > Spariformes > Sparidae > Lagodon > Lagodon rhomboides. Next base: position 11,311,798 of record CM077785.1, on the reverse strand, counting down.
AGTGAAACATAGTGATCCAGCATGTGTTTTTATAGATGCATCAGTATGCACTTCAGTTAACTAAATGATAGTTGTGATATAATATGTAACTAGAATGTCTCAAAACGACTGGATTGTAAATATACTTTGTTGAGTTCTGAGGGTACATCATCCCAAAATGTTCCAACCCAGAGAAATCCACAAGTTTATACGAGGTTAAAGGTGCGTTTTATCTGGTCGCCCATCTCTGCTACCGAGATAGAGAAGTCAGCGAAGGAGACTGAACTGAAAATGAACAAAACATTACCTCATCTGTGAATATTTGTGCCTGAGTCACGTCAGATAGACTTTTCATCCACAGTGTTGTGTTGTTTAATGGTGTGTCAAACAGTGTGAGCTGGACCGCAGCCTCACTAGCGCAAGTGTTTATTCGCCCCCAGCCTGATTACTGTACTTTAGCCTTATTAAGCTAGCGAGCAACGGCACACACAGAGGGTGTGAGTGTCTGTGTGTTTGAAGTCGGGTCGACCTCTGACACTCACCAGAGACTGCGGTCCTCAGTCTTCTTTTTCTCATATCTGTAACGTCATGTTCATTAAGCAAAGTAGCTCCACCTCCAGTCCGCAGGCGGCAGGCTTTAAAGTCAGGTTGATAAGGCCAGGTGAAGATGAATCGATTTTTTTATCCTAAAAGTTAAAAAGTATTCTCTGAGCTCTCCTCCCGTCAGTAAATGGCTTAGAATAAGATGTGAGTGTGATGTGACCCTGAAATCAAGACAGCACTCAGGAATTGTCTCTTTGTTTTATTTCGATTGAAATCTGCGAAAATGACATATTGTGCATTTAACACATGTAATGTTAATTTACGATACTACATGAACTGTTTTTAGCAGAGTCCTTACTACAGTTGATTGTTGAGGCGTGTCAATGTGCGTCTAGGTCGTTATAGTGTATTATAAGCCCTGTTAGTGAATCTCAAGATTATAACTAGTCAAGAGGATCCATAAAACATTTGACCTCATCGTTAATTATAATGAACCTTTATATTGTTTAATGACTGTTGCTATAGAGCATCAGAAAGTATTATGTCTGTTAATGTGTGCACCGTAAACGCATTATACTCAACTACGAGTGTCTCCATAAAACACATTAGATGCGGTCTTCATAGAAAGTGTTACTGAATCTGTTTTCAAAGTTTCATTACAGAGTCATTAAGCCTACAGTGTATCTCTCTGTATTCGAGCTTGATTCATGGCCTGCTGTGCAAGTGCTGCCCTGCTTTGATTGGACCCATTTATGTAAGCTCAGCTACAGCCAGTAAAAACTCGGTACTTATTGAAGAAACCTCCATACAAACTTAAAGGGTGAAGTTAGCAAAGGCATTTGGCCCTAGCACTCGCTGCATGGCAACCCAGAATCTAGAGGGAGACAGAAGTTTGATGGTGAAGTACAGAAGCTCCAACTAGGTCAGAACTATTCCTGGTCTCCCACCATATGCTAAAAGGTGCTCCAGTACACTGGCGAGTGTGAGTAGAAGAATATCAATGCTGCTGCAAATTCATCAGCTGGCACTGTGGGTACACAAACCTCGAGGTGTTTACTGCAGTGCAGCCCGTGTCCAGCTGGTCATCCATCCAGCCCTCTAATACTGGGCCTGGCTAAAACCCAGTGCCACAAAGAGGAGAGAGAGAGAGAGGTGGCCAGCATGCATATACCACAGGCTGGATGAAATATATCTTCTATGAAGCTGAAGCTATTTAATACCAGGCTCGGAGCTTACTCTAAATCAAGGTAACAGCATCAGAAACATGTACCGAAATCTATGAAATCTAAAAAATGATTTCAGCTTTATCTCTGGATTCATGTTTAAAACCTGACATTAACCAAAAACCGCTGCCGCCGCTCCATCTCTCCTGGCCTTTAGCTTTGAAACACACACATCCACCCCAAAAAAAAGGATTGGACTGGATCAGATTGGGCGAATCTATAAATTATATTCTGGAGCAGAAGGCCACAATGTGGATGATGGCTCATGCATCTTTTAAATACCAGGCAGCATCTTTGGACACCATCTAGCATCCGCTACACCTCATGAATACATCGTGGTTTTCAACTATAAGTTATTTGTGAGTGCTGAAAAGTATATGCGGAATATAATGTACTGTACGTCACATCTGAAGCAGAGGAAGTTATTTGGGGGAAAAAAACATTGATTCACGTGGTTGCCCAGAAGTAAAGAAGAAAATGACACATTTTATTAATGGAAATTCAATTGATTCACTTGTTATTTCACAAACACACACACACAGGCCCTAAATACACACAGATGCACAAATGGGATCTTTACACATGCAATAATGTGTGTCAGTGTGCTTGCTAACATGGTTTGGGTTTTTCAGTTTTGGGATTTCCTGTTTCATGTTGAAAGTGTATCCTCATGTGTCATGTTTCACTTTACACTTTCACTTCTCTTTGTCTGTTTTCCCGCCCCTTTTCTGTGCACACCTGTGTCTCCACAGTTCCCTGCTTGTGTATTTCAGCCTGTGTTTTTCCCCCTACTCTTATCTGGTTTGTCTGTTGTCATCCTGTGTCTCCTGCATTTCCAGCATCTGTTCCCTGGTCCTTGTGTGTTCCCCGTGTTCCTGACTTGACTTCAGTTTTTGTATTTCTCTTTAGTTTTTTTGGACTTCTCTCTCCTGACATTTTGTTGCCTGGACTGGAGAGATGGGCTGTGTGTGTAACCGGCCACGATATGTAATTGACGGAAATGGTGCTGAAAGTTGAAAATATTAAGACGTCTAAAAGTCGTCAGAAAAACATGACCTGGGTGCAAAGAACTGAGCGCTCGCCTTCCATAGGAAGGCAAGGATTTTTCTGGTGGCGCGTTGCTGCCGAGGCACTTTGGTGTGATTAGCCGCTGACTAAGCTTTGCGAAAAGACTGGAAAAAGGGAACAGCTTGCCCGAACGAAGGCGCCCAAAGGTACCAAACTATGCCTCCCACCAGTTGCCTGGAAACCAGCGGAAACCTGACCAAGAAATAGCACAACACAACCATCTGCAAAGTGGTGGTTAACACACATTCAACAAACAAGTTTCATATTTGCCGCACGGACCTGACAGTGGCGTCTTTTTATCCAACTCTTGGCGAATAAAAGACAGGCTGAGGCTTTGAATCCCTCGGACATCGTTAGTGACACAGTGAACACATGACATCGCCGCTCTCACAGGCGGGACCGTGACACCATCACCGAGACTAAACATCCTCATCATCATCTGTGCTTTTTTTTTTTATCTTGGAATCTCGGAGATGTGTCGGGGAACTTTAATTAAGTCTGCAGTGTCGGGAGAGGATGTCCATATTACTCCTCTGACATTTCGGCTCCACTGATATGGAAACCAGAAGTGCACAGATTCCATTAAGTGTGCAGGGTGCGTGGCGGAAGACACGGGGCACCCGCGGGATTCCTAAAGTGGCATTTCCTCGGCCTGTCATATCCTCTCTGCTAGTAATGAAATCAGTTTGGCTCCTTCACCCCTAGCTCAGCGCTGTCTGATATATTGCACAGTTTTACTGAAAAAAAAAAAAGAAGGATGCGAGGAGGGGAAGAAAGCTAAAATTTTGATTTACGTAGCTTTTTTTTCACCGCAATCATAGAGACTATGATTAGATGAAAGATATAGTAATTGCTTAATCGATGAGGTGTTTCCACCAAAGAAATGTACCCGTCTCATATTTTACAGTCTTGTTTATTTCCATAAAAGATTCTATTCAAAGCACTACTTCTAACCAGAACAGCACACCTGACTGAGCTCTCCATCATCCCCCCTTTCCAGTCCAACTGCCTCATTAGAGAAATGCTTTTCTCAAAGCTTCCATTAAAGGATAACGTCGCCCGATTTCAGCTCAATTTAGACATCATTAGATCCTCACTGCCAGGGTTTTAATATTTCCACTGGAGAATCTCTCACAACTACAGTTGTTAAGTGCCGAAAACACGCATGGGTAGAGTTCCTCAGAAGAAAAAGTCAGATGCATCGCAGTATCAAATCCGATCCTTCATAGACCTGCTTGAGATTTTCTGAAAGGAGCCTTGTCTTTGTGTGTTAAGTCCCGAGCAATAAATGAACCCTTACAACACCATCCTCAGAGTGGAGGGCTGTGTCAGCCAAGCTGTCAGAGGAGCAGCTGGATCCTTTCTGAGCCGAAATCTCTTGGAGACAATTGAACACTTTGTGTGCTACCTCACCGGAATGAAGCTTGAAGTGGGATTATCTGGTTATCTGCTTATGCCCTTGATATCTGTTATGGCTGACTCTGAATCTGAACTGATGATGGCACCGAAATAATACCGGAGAAACCTATTTTTGGCTGCCACAAGGGAAAGGTTAAGGAAAGGCTCGCTTTAGCATGTACAGTAGGGTACGAGGATGAATTTCTAGAAGCCTTATTTTATTCCAAGTGTAGACAAGAGGATTTTATAACTGTGGCTTCATTGTGAGACATCTTATAAGTCACAGTTATAGTACATGGGAACAGTGGGGCAGGAAGTTTTCTGATCATTTACATAAGTAAGCAAGTACTTTTTTAATTAATTAATTAATTTATAGGGGCAGTGTGCAGATCATAATTATGTACTGTTAATGTGACCTTTTGATGCTTTGTACCAGATTACAGAAATTACTTAAAGCAACTTAATGTGTATAAAAATACATTTCTGTATTTCCCCTGCAGCGCCCGTTCAAAACATGCTGTTCAAAGTGCATTATTTTCCATCCAACTATTCAGCATTACATTAGAGTTAAAGCTCCACCTTGACCAGACGTTTGCCTGGGGCCCACACATCAGTAATGCGACCCTGAACCACACACCCAAGAAAGTTACAAAGCATCATCAACACACAGCTAAACCGTACACTAGAACAGGATTCAAAAACATTTGAAGCAACAAACGCAGTTTAGCAAGGCTAAGCAGTAACTAAATCTTGTTTTATATTTTATCAGCACTGCTGAATGTTTTACAGTGTGATTGAGCAGTGTGTGTTCAGATGCTGCTTTCTTCACGCCAGTGGCTGCCAATGTTGTATATTTAGCCTTAGGTAAAATGTACCGTTGTTAAAGTGAACTGCATAAAATCAGCAAAGTTATTCATTTCAAAATAGGCGTATTAGTTGGTTGTGTTGCAGTAACCACTGCAGTTATAAAGTGGAGCGTAACTTTACTATTGTTATAAGATAGTTTGGTAAATGTACATAATCTGTATTTTTTCAAGCAACAACAGCCAATAAGAGAGGCATCCCAGAGCAGCTGACGGTGCTGCCAAGCATCTGTAAACATTCTAGCCCTCGAAGCTAACGCTAACTAGCATACTACTGTTGACAGAAATTTAAAATCTCACCTCCGGTTCTCGCTGAAGAACAGAAAACCCAATCTCTGTGTTACTACAGCAAGTTGTTGCACCGCGCTCATCTCCATCTTGTTTAGGTCTGCTTCCCCATGAGATCACGTGTGAGCCTAGATTCTGTCTGCTGAGCCTCGATGCCAGAGCTCTGAGGCCACGCACCCGCTACAGTGTGAAGTAGATGGGATGAACATTTTTCAAGATATCCAAACAACAGACAGACAGACAGAGATTCCTTGATTATAGTCAGACGTCAGTAGATCATGATTACTCAGGCAGGGGTATAAAAGCAAGATTATGCTGTTGTAGTTGGTTGAGGTGGAGCAACTACAGATTACTTCATAATTGGATCATGGACTGATTATTTTCTCCACAATTGATTTTTGGTTTATAAATTCCTGAAAATAATGATAAATGCCCAAAAGTCACTTTGACTATGCGTGTTTTGTCCTACCAACAGTGCAAACCTCAGAATAATCAAAAATAACATCATTATTTCATCATCACTTCATATGTTTTGTGTGCAAAATATCGTAATCTGTTCATTAAACCAGTGACTAAAGAGTTCAGATAATGTTGTACAGTGCAATGCTTTCCTGTGAACTGCACTGGAATAGAAGTCGAAATATTAAAGGAAAAATCCAAGCAAAATACAAATACTACAGGTTTTTAATTAAAGGTGCACTATGTAGTTTTTGGAGAAGAACTTTAAACTCAGAGTTTTTATATCTTTTCTCAGAGGAAAATAACTTCCTAGGAACGATGTTCGAAGGTGGCGGAGTCCGCCATATATAAACAAAGTCAAACAGCATGAAACTGTGTTGTCCTTTAAGGTCAGTTTGTATATTCAGTTTATTCAGTCACAAACACAAAGAGGGTTTTTCTATTTAGTTTGTTCATCTTCAGTTAATGAAGATCTTTCTCTTCTTATAAAAAAAATCTTCCCCAAAACTAAAAAGTGCACCTTCGCCCTTTAACCTGTAACTATAAAGCTTATAGTTACGCTATAAAGCAACCTACATGTTAAGTATGTCTACCTCATGTACCAGCTTCTTTGTTCCTCGAACATCCCTTCACGAGGTGAGCATCAATCGATCACTTCGTCCTGCTTTTACACGGAAAAGCTCCGGCGAGGTTAAAAAATGGGCTGCCGGCTCAGCGTCCTAAATTTCACTGGGCCTTGACAGGTTGATGCCATATTTACTGTGTGAAATATAATGCAATGAGATGTGGCTATTAGAATGGCTGTAGCTCTTTTTGATCAGAGCCCTCTGCAGCGCAGAGCTGTCAGCGGAGCGCCGTGAGTTTTTTATTGGGTCGGAGATGCACGGCTCATCGGGGAGCCGGGCTAACAGATAGATCCTATGGGGTTCGTGTACAACACAGACAAGCCCAATAGGTCCGGACACATCTGCACTGCTGCTTTGCTTATTGTTTAACAACCCCCGTGCAGCCTTGAAATGTGATGAAGACGCGCCGAACTTTTTATCCCTCCTGTCAGATCTTATGGAGTGCTTAAATGAGACAGCATGCTACGTGCAACGAAGCAGTGACCTCAATGATTGTACGGCTCTGTCGACAATAAAAAGGCTTGAAAAAAGAAGATTCATTGTTACTTTGTTTAATACACAAAATCAAGCTGTGATGGAAGAAAAGATGGCAATGCAGCAACGTAATTTCTTTTCTGGTCTCTTGTTGCCAAACAGGCTTTATGAAATTTAGTTATCACTGGAAAGGTATGAATGTAATCACTGTCAGTACGAGTTAGAAGCAAAACAGGCAAGAGTGCGGCTAATAGAGTTAGCTACGTCTCGAGAGATTTTATCTCTTCGGAGAGTGAAAAATGTCAGTTAATAGTCACAAATTGGAAAGTCTTTTGAATAGCCAAGGAAAGTGTAAACAGAGCCGCTGAAATAAACTTTGCATGCGCATACTACGTTGTCACGCGGGTCACAACATTGCACACATGCTCGTGACAACGCGGCGGCGCCTTCCATTTCCTCTGAGATCTTAGCAGAGGAAGACTAACAGCACAGGCCCGAACCAAATAACAGTGAAATAACCGCGGCGCTCTCCAGCACGGATCCTGCTCCAATGTGCCCGGCTGACATTGACGGAAGCCCTGAGCCTCCCCGTAAGAGGAGCTTCTAATATCTCGCAGCCTGCTGATGACTGTGGCCTTTCTTCCCCTTTTCCCCATTGTGTCCAATCCACAGATTCGATTTACAGGCCTTTAAAAATGATCCAAACTTTTATTGCACTGCTCGCTGAACAGAACGCCGCCGAAATGAAATATAGGGGGAACGAGGCAGACATATTTTATTTGAGAGTTTTACTCCCATCTAATGTCACAGCTGGCACACAGCGCCGGGTCAGACTTCCATTGTTTTAGCTTTGAAAGCCACATTTTTCTTAGGCTGTTAAAATACATTTGACTATTTTTACAGGGGGAACGGGCGGCCCCATTTTAAAAGGACACGGGTGTACGTGGACGGCCGTGAAAGGTTTTGAATGAAGAAGCGCTCTCCCTCCCTCCCTCTCTCCAGATTAATTGGATGAGAATAAAAAAACAAGGCCACAGAAGTCACTTTGGCACAGCGGGGAAATAGAGGAAGGCCTGATATTGATAGATTAATTTGAGCCAAGATGCCAATATCGCGTGATAAGAGAAGTGGAGGAAAGTGGAGTGAAAGTTACCTCTAATCACATGCCACATTATGTATATTCCGACGATTATGCGGGCCTCACGTTGTGTAAATATACAGAAATTATTCTAAGAGCGGCAGACGATATCCAGCCTTGCCGAGGGGGACTGCATTATACATACAGTACAGTAGGTTAGTTATGCATAAATGTATAGGGAGCAAGAGGTGTGAGCTGGTTGGTAAGCTGCAAGCCGGTGAGCAGTAAACAAGTTGCATCGTGAACTCATTGATCCGCGCTCACGGGGAGGGGGGCGGCTGAAGCACACTTGGGAAATCATCTTTGACCTGAAATGTCACCAGTGGATTTTCCACGCGTAGAAATGGGCAGGACGGGAGGGGGGTTGGAAGGGGGGATGTTAAAGGAAGAGGACAGCCTTGAGAGGATTGTCAGCATGGATTTCCTGGATTAGTGTTTGGGGGCAGCGGTGCGGAGTGACTGAAGCTGTGTTTGTGGCCACGGGAAGGTAATTAATTAAAAGCGCTTGTAACGCGCCGCGCTCCGTCCCATAATGCCAATGCTGATGAGACTCTGCAGAGGAGGAGGTTATCTGAGCGGACCGTGCCCACAAATCACTTTCGTTGGGTATCTTCTCCCCCAAATCTCTCTTATTGCTATCATCCGCCTGGGCTGAAGAAAAAAAAAATGCCCATGTTGTCTTAGCAGTCTCCGGCCACCGCCACCGCCACCGCCGCTTAAGTTTCATCCTATTAAAGTCCAGAGCAGTCAATTTACCAGCGTGCTTTAATAAATGAGTCAGGAGGCAGGACTTAGCGGGAGATTGGATCTGATTGCGCCCTTGTTCTGTTCATTTGCACGGACCCCAGTTAATTGACTCCCGAGCAGCGATCCATTGGACACGCGCTGTCTGCTGCCAGCCTCCTCCTGACCCCCGCTCGCGGCGGGGAACAAAAGAGCGCCGCTTGTTTAAACAAAACGGTTTGTTTCTGTCCGTGTGCAGGTAGGTGTTTGTTCGTGTAAAACAGAGAGAGAGAGAGAGAGAGAGAGAGAGAAACAGAGAAAGGGAAGAGGAGACAGAGCAGGGAGATGTGTTTATCCGGTTCCGGGATAATGTGCAGGGCGACTAACGGGAAGACGAGGAGCAGGAAAGGGAGAGGTAAGATTGATGTAGGTGGCAGACTGTGCTTAATATAAGTCAGCAATTGATTCATAGCTCTATAAAAAGAGAAAGTGTGCAATGAACATGTCTAATTCTCTGATGATACATAGACAGCTGCAGCCTCTTATCGTGCCAGTTGTTGCCAAGATGCGATGGACGTGCAGATAAGGCGAGGCAATAAAACGGCGAAGCGTTGTCGGATTTTATTTTTTCGCTCCAGTCTGTGTCCACACTTGTTTCTCACAAAGTAACCGAGAAAGGGTGAAACACGAGGTGATCCGGGCTGTCAGGGAACTCACTCACTGAACCGTTTCGGTGACTGTCGTCCCGCATCGTCGGGGCTACACGGAGCCACATGGGGGACTCGCATTCCAAACAGCAAGTCTCGCAACAAATTACGGCATTAATGAGTATAGAGAGCTCAGGAAAAAAAAACAACTGTGAGTGTGAGCAGCATCAGTTGAGACAGCAACTGGAGCCGGCGCATGATTAAAAGTGAGAAAGTTACTGTGCGGCTGCGAATTTGAACTTTTTGTTTTGCTCGCTCTATATTGCTTAACTGCTAGAAGAGTAGAACACAAGGTCAACACACATCTGCGCTTTTACAGTACGCTCACATGCTTACCATGGTTACGAAACACTATATATAATATATATATAAGCTGTACATCACTTTGCAGGAGTTCGAGAGATTGCTTTCTTGAGAGTTCGCGATCTGTAGATTGATTCAATAGCAGTTCAACTTATTTTTATGCTACGAGCGCACATCTGCCATCATGAAATCATCTGTTTCACACCACAAATGAAACCAGACCACCCATTTCAGCCAGTCTTGGTCCACTTGTATAGTCTACACCAAAGTCTGCTTCATCTTTTTCGCTGGAGCCCGACCAAAATATCGTTTGGGCAATATTATTAGCTGATATTGGCCGATTATAGAAATGTCAGTATCGGTGTATATGTTGTCTGGTATCAGCTGATATGAAACCAACAATAATGTAGAAAACAGATGCTTGGGCTGATTTGTGATTCTTAAATTTCAAAATTTAGAAGTTTAATTTAATCTTTACAGTTTCCTGCCTCCTTTAAATATCTTTGTCATATGTTTTCGATAACCACATTTGAGGGACCATTCCAAAAATCGTTTGTATATCAGCCAATATGTCGAAATCAGAATAACTGTATGGTGTCGGCCCCAAAAATTGCGTATCGGTTGGCCCTAGTTTTCACACCAGTCAACATTTAACTTAAGTAAAATTAAAAAAAAAAAAAGTATCCCTCTGAAGGACATGTCTACCGGCCATTTCTGTGCGAAGCTAACTGAACCTCACTAACTGAACCTTAAGACATAGGGAGTAGAAGTAAAAAGTTGTCAGAAAAATAAATAAGTGAGGAAGTAATACTCAAGTAAGCATACCTGAAAAAGCTACGTAAGAACAGTAATAAGTATTTGTGCTTTGTTACTTCCCACCTCTGTCAAAAGCTTTTCAGTTCATACAACAAGTGTACGCAACACCCAAAGGCAAATGTTCAGTGTTGATTCAAAGTGCCTTCGGTTCAGCACTATGTTCAGTAAGTTGTCTGTCTGTCTGTCAACAGACTGATTGTTCAAGCTGTTACGTTCAGTTCAGTTTCAGTTCAGAACAAAATTAGCACTGCACATGAGGTTAATAGCTCAGCTGCCTATTACCAGCAACCCAGTTATCAGATAATGATTGTTTTCTGTGGCTTTCATGGTCCTTTAATAAGCTTCTAACGAGGAAGTATGTACTTGCAGCTCACCAGTGAGGGAGCTCCATTTGTTCATATATGCAAACTGAACACGTCTAGAGCCGAAGTGCAGTGTACTTAACGGCATAGCAAACAGGGTGGATGTTTTTGTCGGCAGTTAGCGCTTTCGCATGCCGCTTATGCAGTTAAGATGCCCAGAATGCTTTGCATTTTTGCAGGAGCGCGCTGAGCGCTCCGTGTTGAGAGGGAATCGTCAAACTGTGCCCCACTCATCCTGAAATTAGTCAAATAACAAGCCCTGAACTGACCGTAATCCAGGTGAAGCTCCTGGAGCAGCTGGTTGTGCTCTCTGTGATGTCTCCTCTTTCTGATCGTCTCATTTATCCACAAGCATCTCTGTTTCTCAGCCTCAATCAGAATCCAGAGGAAGTGGCCTCCACCTGTGAATGTGGTGGCACGCTTTGTAACCGGGAAAACATTCTGTATGATCAGGCTTCAAAGTCAATTCATGGGCTGCTGAGGGGGCTGCATGGCAAACGGACTTGCATTCATACAGCACTTGACCACTCTACTGACTACTCAGACACTTTACAACACTTGTCACATTCACCTATTCATACATATTCATACACTGATGGCAGAGGCGGCCTATTCCAAAGCAGCCAATGATATTTATATGCTCAGATATAGAGACACACACTCACACAGGAGAGATTTTGGGTTCAGTATCTTGGCCAAGGACACTTCGACATACAGCCATGGGATCTGCCATCGAACCACCAACTTTCCAACTTGTGGTCGACCCGTTTTAACTCCTGAGCCACAGTTTAAAGGTTTAATCTTTTTCTTGACCTTTCCTTTTTTTCTCGGATTTGCGTCTAACGTAGGTATTTGTGGGTTTTACCTTGTTTTTTTGATCCGTTAGTAAAAAGCTGCGTGTTGTTCCACCGTGTACGTAACAGTACTCCCTGCTCCCTGTGCAGGATGTTAAGGGAACTTTCCTCGACACAGTTCCTCCATTTGGAACACCCTGCAACTTCACCAGCGCAGTCGTCACTTCTTCCGTGCGTTTCCCCAACAATGTAGATACCTTGGATACCTGTTGTCACAAGAACTAATACATTACAAAATGGACTGTCTTCTATCGAATACTCTTGAGAATAAATGCGACATAACGAGTTGTAGCCTACAGTGTCACTCCTAAAGAGATCAGCAGTATGCAGATGTTTACAGATGATGCAGTATTTTATGTCGATTGATTTCAACATCATTCGTCTTTGATCATTATGAATGGTACATGAAACGAAAGCCAGGACTCATTCGCCCTGTGGTCAACATTGTCAAACTTACGATTAAAATACTGAAGATGTCAACAATAGCTTGTTTCCTGTGAAATATAACAGAAATATGAGAATAAATGTAAAGAAATAATAATAACTAATATAAATAGTAGATATCACTCAAACATTCATATCTACAGCGATACCGTTGGTTAAAACCGAGCTTGATTGTTTGAGCGCAATGACTGATGGGTAATCTTGCTTGTCAACTGCCTGAAAAGTGATGAGCTGTTCAGTTGTTCCCTACACAGTTCGCAGTTCCCCATGAATCAACACTGTTCGCTCCCTACTGTTTGCAATCCTGCTCAACATGGCTGAATACCCGGTGCGGTCTGCTTGGCAGAGAGCCAACAGGTGATCTGAATGCACCTTCCTTTAGTCTACAAGACTTGCTGTCAGGTCGAAGGTTTCCTTTCACACGCAAACACACTGGGGTCTCTCAGGGCGTACAGTGTGTCATTTGAATGAGCTCGGCAAATCAAACAAAAGACACGGAGACGCTGATCACTGATTACCCTTCAGATCCAGCCGGCTACGGCTAAGTAAACACGCCAGCTGTAATTACCGCCGCTCTGCACTGCCACTTTTACAATAAGGAGCGAGGTTTAGCAGAGTATTAATTTAAAATTGAATGCAGACGCAAAACAAAAACTCCTGATGTAAAACTCTGTACAACTCAACGGTTCATCAGTGAGGTTGTATGAACCGCACTGCAGCCTGGAGCCTCCGTCAGCAGTGACGACCAGTCAGAAACTCACTCACCTTCTTTATGAAATGACCGCATCCTCACTGTCCGCTATGAAAACACGGCCCACATTCTCATGCTTTGGTTCGGTGTTCGTGCCTGTGTGGTTTCTGTGGCTGATTTGACAGACTTTCACCAGGTTTGCCCTCCGTTGTGTTAAACGTATCCGTGTAAAATGTTGTCAATAACCAGTCAAATGAATGCATGAATGTCTCGCAGTGTTCAGTGTGACTTCAGCCCAGACTGACTTTCCCTCAGCGCTCCGACTCCGACCTACTCCCGGCGTCCCTGCCTTACCTCCACCAGCCGTTTGTCACACCACAATTGGAACGGAAATCCTCGCCGACTGCAACTCTGCCGCGCAACTCTAGTTTTTTCCACTCTCGCCTTCCACCTGAAGGCGTATCACACGGCGGTGACAGTGTTGTGTGAGAGTCTGGGATTCCAGAGATTGAGCAAAGCAGCCCCCTTGCTTAAATTTCTGTCGGGGGGGGGTCAAAGGTGGCAGATGAGCTTGTGACAGGTGAGGCAGGCACTTGTCAGCAGCCGTGCCACAGAAACAGAAGTAACCATGGCAATAAGGCACGGAGGTGTCAACTCGGCGAGCCCGAACACGCGCTGTTCCCCCTCTATCATTATTCTGCTACGGATATGCCAGCTGGAGAAAGTATACACATATAGCTCGACTGCGAAACAACCCAAACAATAACACGTCTTGTCGAGTGATACTGAAGGGATGCTGGAGTCGCAGCGGTTGTGCTGACTCCAAATATTTTCCACCGCTTTCGGCATGAGGCATAGATCTGGATCCAGCGCCGCCGCCGCCGCCTGCTTAGTGACTCACATTTTTTGCGAGCAGGGCATTGGATTTCACTCATAAATGTTTTAAAATCCAGCCATATTTATGATCGTCCACTTTTATGGCTAATCCATAGTAGAACCATTAGGCATGCATTAGTGAGTGAAGTATATTTGACCTAATCCTGGTCCTCATTCAGAAGTCAATAGCCCGCATTAAGCCTGCCTAAATAAAAACTATGGCCTGGCAGTGTTTTTGCGCCAGTCACTTGAGCACCACTTTCAAGACCCTCTCCCCTCCCACCGCCGGCTAATTGGGACATTCATAACTCGAACATGATCCCTCCGCGACTATTTTAGACCTCAGGGACGCAGAAGAAGAGAGAGGCAGGAGAGAGACAGACTAAGAGAGAGAGAGAGAGAGACAAAGACAGTGACATTAGGAACAGATGTATTGTGCACGGTAAAAGGTAAAGTGACTGTGCTTCTGCAGCCTGTCTACTCCACAGTCGTCTCCCAAGACAATCCATCTGATTACCCGTCCTTCAAATGACCTTGATATCTGTGACTCTGAATTTTGTTTGGGCCACGGCTTGATTCATAAAGCGCTCCGAATCAAGTCTTATCAAATCTGTGTTTTGATAATTACATCAAAGCTAGGAGCAAATGTATAAAAACTGGATTAGTGGCGCCACGGCAGCTTCTATGAAAACAGCCTAACAGGCAATTTGGCGTCCTACTGAGTGCACTTCCAAGGTACAAACTGAAATATCGCTGTTTTCAAATCCCACATTGTTTCTCTTCTTTTTTCCGCGACTAACTTCTGAGTCACGCACGACTGCTCGGTAGAACAAAAGGTCCAATCCAAGCATTCACAAACAAAGGCTGGAACTCTTGAATTTCACTCCTGAGAAGAAAGAGACGTCTGTCGGCGTCGTTCCACCTTCTCCTCTTTGACAGCTGGCTGCTACAAACCGGCGCTGCCGCAGTACTGTAGCTCTGGGCGTATGTGCTGTGTTTGTGAGATAAATGGCGACATGTGGAAGACTCTCCACGGCACTCCACCTCCTTTGTCACCAAGTCAGACTCTCGGGCTGCTCCGGATCAACTGTCTGGCTGAGGTGAGCGGAGACATGAGGGGTGGGACGGCTGTCAGGTCGCGTTCCCAGCAGCCCCTCGGCCACTGGGGATTATCGCAGCCTCAAGTGTGTTATATCTCATCACGCCCAGGGATCTGCTGAGGAGTACAAAGGAAAAACCTTCGGCGAAATGATTACCTCAGTTCAACCAAGATGTGTCACATGGCGGCCTCCCAAGAAACTGCGCCGGATGGGTTTCAGTTATGGCAACATTGTCGGGGCGGGCTAATGAGAAGAGACACGCTAAACTACTTAACATGCAAATGTCCTTTGCTTTTCCCCCAGAGCTTTTAAATGGTTTTTCCCCGGTGCTTTTAAGTGGTTTGAGAAGTTACAAGTCTACAATTTGAATCCAATTTATAGACATATTGACCCATGAAAAATCACATGCAAATGGGATCAGTGGCGGCCAGGTTAAGTGAGCGATCTGGGCAGCGGGCGAGAACTTTTGGGCTCACAAATAGCAAATGGGATGGCTGGACGAGGCCCACTTGAGTCCCTCTTTTCTCTCTTCCTCTCTCTTGCTCCCGCTCCTCTTCCTCGATAACTCAGCCCCGGCATGAATATAAATGGAGCCCGGTGAAGAGCAGGGACCGGGTGCCAGTGAATGGCTTTCTGCTCGGCCTCCGACAGCAGTGCTCCCCTAATGGGTTCAGCCTGACTGGATTCAATCATGTCCCCTGATACCCTCTGAAGAGGATGCAAATTGTCAATCAGACCTCTCCCCGCCCCCCTCCCCCCCCCTTCCTCTTCTGCTGCTGTCTTCGCCTCGTTCCCTGTGATCATCTTGCCATCATTCACCTTGCTCTTACTTCCCATTTCCTCTCCTTACGGCCTTCACATATTAGCCCGACCTCCCTGCTTCCGTGTTCGGTCCGTGTCGATCTGCCCCGAAGATATTGACACGAGCCGCGTCCGGGTCGGATGAAATAATGAGCGCGGAGAAGGTCATGCGCATGCAGAATTCAAGGAAAATGCTGCTTGTCTTGGATGCATTTTTTTCAGTCTATGTGCTGGCATTTCAAGTAAAAAAAAAAACATCCCCCCTCTCTTATGAAGGGGCGGTAAATGGAAGATTTTAAATGAACACGTCTGTTGTAGTAACAGGTCCACTGACTCAACAAACACTGGGCGGCCCAGTAAAATTGAAAAGGATGATTATTTTTTTGTTTAATCCAGACATTTTTAGGCAAACAGCCACAGTGAGGGGAAGATGACATATTTTTTATTAGCAAAGGTTAATGTATTTATTGAATTGCCTCATAATGCAATTGTATTTCATTAGCTTCATGTAAAAGCAATCAGACTGTGAAAGCTCTCGCTGGCGGGCAGGCACAACGAGGAGACAAATAAACATATTGCCACGCCGGATGACAACTTAATCCGCCCTGTGGGCTACAGGTGCACCCTGCTCTCCCTCGAAATGCAGGGACCTCTTCCCGCGCCTCATTAGTTTGTGCCACACAATACGCCAGCCGCGAGACACGCCGCGGTGTCAGCGCGACCCCTTGTTCCAAGGCGAAAAACCGTGTGAACAGAACATTGTTGGATTCCAGCTGAGACCGAGGCGTCGTCGTACCTGAAGACCAAAATAGGTCATTTCTCACCGCCTTTCTCGCGCATACCAAACTTCTACCTTGGAGAGTAGGGACGGGATTGCTCACCGCAAAAGAGACAGGAAGTTAGCGAAAACGACGACGACGCTTACGGCAAGTGATCGCATTGCCAGTTTCTCTCTTTGACTGCTGCTTGCATCGTCTGTAAAGTAGTATAAAGTCTTTTTTTGACACGGCTTGTTTTGATCTGATTTCATTCAGACACATTCAGTTCATTCGGTTGTATTCTCAACGCACTATAAACAACATAATACCACCAGATTGTCGTCTAAGTTACTGATAACGATTGCGAGGCTTTTCAGGTTTCACGGCTAATGGCGCTCGGGCCGATGAAAGCTAAATTGCTCGGCTCATTTTTTTGCCCATTTCACCGCTCGCGCTGTCAGAAGCGTTCACTACCGTCGAAAACAAAGTTGAAACACAAGGAGATGGTCCTGACGTGATCGATGACAGGGGCGATGCACTGCAATTAGCCGTGATGAATTGCCAGACTCGTAAGAAACTCTGTAAATAATTGATTTTTAAAAAGAAACATCAGATGTAGGCATTCCAAAACTACAAGCATCAGTGTCAGTGGGTGATGTATGGAAACCCAGTTAAGAGCCCATTTTCCTCCCGTTCCACCGGGAGAGGGGAGGCCGCAGTAAATAACCACTCCATCGCCAGAGGGGGAAAGGGAGAGAGCGGGGAGAGTAGTGGAGAGGAGAAAATCCCCGCGTACTTCCACCACCTTTCTCCTCTCGCTGCTTTCCTGCTTATGCTAGTCCATGCATTCATTCCATCCCGCCCCGGCCTCCCCGCATCTTCTCTCCGTACGTCTCAATCCCCTTAGCTTTCTTGCCCTCTCACTCTCCGCTCCTTTCATTCCTGTGTGCCTGGCAGACGACCGCTGAAAGGAAGGTGGAATTGGATGCCTCCCTCGCCGAGCCTCCCTTTGAGACTTGCGCGAGATTTTGTTTTTGCCGGAGCGAGGTGCTGCTGCCTCGCCGCCATCCAAAAACATCAACTGTCTGCCTGTGACGGGCGGCCGCGGCCCTTATAGGGAGTTTAGGAACAAACAAACACACTTCTCTGACGCCGTCGTCCAGGCACGCACTTGAGATGTAATACATGAAGATTACCTGTGATATATATCTATACTGTAGATGTTTTTTTCCATCGATGCCTTTCATCTCCTGATTGAAGGACAGAGAAAGCGTACTTCCCCCGCCGCACGCTCCTCAGGGCTGTACTCAGGACCTGGATTAAATTGCAGTTGTTATCATCTAGATTTGGTGAGTCACTCTAACAGATGCGCGCTCTATAATGCTGTTTTTTTTCTTCTTTTTCTCGAGTATGGCTGAGTCATCCCCGGCACCTCTCGATAAAGAATTGGAAGTCCCTCTCCGACTCCGGCGAACTGCGCTGGGAAAATGCAACTCTTTGTGGGTGGAGCTCTGGGCGTTTGGCATTCAGCAGGGGCCGGATTTCTTTTTCCTCGGGGCCTCGCTGCCATGTTTGACAGATTATAATTGTCAGAGGAGGGAAAACGCTGAACACCCTTGTCTCATGCCTGATGAAAAAGGTCACTCCAGTCCCTCCATATTGCACTGAATCACCAATACACTCAACTATGACTGTGGCCGACAACTCAGCCCCCCCCCCCCCACCTTTCTCCACCGCATCTCTCCCCAGCAAAGAAACAGAAGGTTTAATCCTTTTCTCGCAGGTTGAAACCATCTCCTCTCTTATCGCCCTCTCTTTCTGCCTCTCTTTGAGTGACGGACAGGCGGCTTGAGCCGTTATGGAAGGCAGCGAGACAGGTCAAAGGTGACTGAGCGGAATAATCCTTTTATGAAACCCTCCTCCACAACTGAAGTAAAGCTGGCGTAAGGAAGGTCAGCTTGTAGGCTCTGTCCCTCCTCAGCATCAGCCGAAGATTGTACCGCTCTATTCACTCGCTTACCTTGAGAAGCGCACAGCTGGCTTATCGCCCTGGAATTGGCTGTGCGGCATGAATGCAGCAGAGGAGAGAAGCCGGCTGAATGTTTGAATGGGGCTGGACAATGTGAATGCCTTACCTGTTTCAGTCCTTCTGCCGCCAGCTTCTCTCTATCCTCTATCTCTTGTTTCTCCCCCCTCTTACTTTTATCTCCGCCTATTCTTCCGCACATCCTCCGAGTCTTTGTGCGCGGAATTGAATCCGTCTCCCGTCTGGGATCTGTGTGTTTTGAAGATGACCTGAGTGAAGAGTGAGTCTTGCTGAATGGGATCATGCCCTTTTGTACAGGCCAGCTGAGAATCAAGCCTTGTCGTACTGCGACACAGTGTTCAGATGAATAAAGTAAAAAAAAAAAAAAGTCCAGTGACTGGATTGAAATTCCAGTGACTCCGAGGCTTTTCTAAGTCACCCCTCATGTCCTTTATTTTCGTTTTTGTTTTTTTGCTTCTAGATGCAGCTCCTTATCCAAGTGGTGGATAGCAATAGACACAGTGACAAATTGCGTCACTTTAAAGCTACACCAATCAATATTCTTATATTAACAATGGCCTAAATGACTATTATAGTAAACTCACCAAGACTCTTTTTTAAAACTCTGCAGTTCCCCTCAGCTGTACAGATAGTTTTAGCATCTTTCAACCCAATGTTTTGGTTGCAGAGCCACGCAACTTTACTATTTTGCTTCACTCTCACTGCTCTCGTCAGCCTCTGTCCAGCCAAGTTCCCACACATGCACCCGCCAGAATCAATCAGGGCACAGCTCAGCTGTCAATCATGATGTCACACAACCTTTTTATAGCTTAAAACCAAATTTATCAGAAAAACGTAGCATCGGCATGATGAGAATAACCTCAAATATCAAAATAAAAAAATCACACTCCCCCCAAATAACCTTGTACCAGCTGTGAATTTAGTTTAGCTCATGTCCCATCTGCTAACATGGAGGGGGTGGGGTTTAACATATACTGAGACCAGCCACTGTATTTCTTGAAGTAAGGCGAAAAAGAGAAGAGACGGCCGCAGTCTTGGTGAGTGCTGAGTTCTGTTATTGACCTGGATGCAAACAAACTGATACACACACCCTTGGTGCAGATATAGTTATCTCAAGTGACTCAGACACAAATATTCCTGGACGAGATGTTATTCTAAAGTTTTGTTCACATTGAGTTTAGTTGCATCCAAAGAAACTCACTCCCTGACTCACTCCTGGAAGTTATAGCAATGTGCTACCAAATGAAATACACTGTTACCTTGAGTAAACCTGTGGATTTCTCTGGATTTGAACATTGTTAGAAACTTTTCGAATAATGTAAGAACACCGCTGAACAAAATGTTTAACAAAAGACATTTAAAGGTGCAATATGTAAGACTCAGCCACTGTCCTAATTAATGAATAAGGAGGAAAATATCACCAGGGTAACTGCTACCTTCCTTCAACTGTAGCGTCTGTTTGCTACATAACTTAGTTAGCCACGCAGCTAGCGGCCCGGACTGGGAGCTCGGGGACCAGATGTGTGGGAAATTCAGACTGGGAAGGGCTGGTGCTAGCTGGTTAGCATGCTAACTTCTCCGCAACAAAATAAATGGACATCATAACATCAAAATGTTATTTCTACACATTCTGTCAATGGTTAAAGTTAATGTTTGACTGTTTTTAAACACATTTTTCTTACAGATTGCCTCTTTGAATGCAGGTTAGGTCACTGAAAATGAGAATACGATTTGGTCATGGCTAAATAAGAAAGCTTGAAAGTAAACAGTAGAATTAACTTAAAAAAATTAAGTTTAGCAGTGTAGAACAGTGCTCAGACAGTCAAGTCAAATCTGGTCATTTCTCTTTCAGGAAATCCTTCTGTAGTAAGATGTATTTCTTTTACCTTTCACAGCTGTTTACTACAGTGTCAATCCCAGACACAGCAGGCAACCTCTTTCAGTGGAAGGGCTCTGATAAACTGACAGTACGCTACAAGCCCATTACCAAACATCATCAAGGTTAATGACTGGTTGGTAAAGAGCCAGATTTTTCCATCGGGTTGGAGACAAAACTACAGCTAAGCGGCGAGGCTTCAGACGAATGGTAATGGTGGTCCGTGTCTGCTGGATTTGTAAAAAGGCAACTGTTCGCAAACATATCAACTCTACGAGGCGTTAATATGTTAATGCCTTGTTTACAGCGTGTTGCAGTGCCCTGCAGGTGGCACGGAAAAAAAAATTTAAATCAATTAATGCAGGTTTAAAAATCAACACTCGCAGCTGGATCGGAAAATAATGTTAAAATGCATTTTGTTACTGGGTAACTTATAATGAATGTTCACAACGTACAGAGAATTCTCCCAAAAGGCTCACTGACTCGTCTTTGTTTGCAGCACCTGCCTGTTCATCACATTTCATCGTTAAGGTTTCAAAATTTGATTCAGGTGCAAATGGGAGTCTTGTCACTACAGAGTGCCGGTCTGTATTATCAAGCAGTCAAATAAATCCTTCTCACTCTGACTCCTTGATGCGTTTCTGATATCAGTTAAGTACTGATGAGGGACGTTGACAGCTGTCATACTAAGGACGCCTTGACCAATTACACATCTGCTACTTTTTTCCACTTTGAAAAGTGAAAAGCAATCGGGGCAATTTTTTTCTGTCTTCGTGTTCTCATCAGCATCACTCTCTTTATCACACTTTTTTTTCTCTCAGCGATTCCCCTGTCTCATCAGTTTAATAGTGGTGTATTGAGCAAAGCATTTCCACAGGTGGTCTCCTCGGGCCAGAACCCAACCCCACTGTCCCCCGTCCAATTACAGCAAGAAGGAGAGGACATTTTTATTGGTCTGTGAGGGGACATTTCCATGGCTGCCATCGTCTCCAGGAGTAGAGTCATCTAGCGCTCAATTACTCCTCCTTTCTGAACCGGCAAGGGAAAGAAACCTCCCCTGCTGAGACCCGGTGAGTCCCAGCGCATTACCAGCACAGAATTTCTGACCTACTTCAAACACAAAAACCCCCACAACTTATTTTCTCCCTGCTACCTACAGTTTATGATTGAATATGTGGCAAGTAATATTCCCTCGGAGTTTGCTGGAGAGGCACCAGCACCGGCTCTTTAATAACGTACTTTTCACAACACATTACAAAAGCATTACAAGCAATTTCATTACGCTGGAGTGCAAAGATGCCGTAAGTAATAAATTATCTCAAAGGCACGCATTAATAAACAGGCGAAAGCCAATAATAATAATAATAATGATAACTACTGTTTGTATAGCGCGCTACAAAACAAAGTGTTCAACCAAAGTGTTTTGTATTCAAACGCACAAAGAAATTAATCCATACGAGACTAATTTTCTCTTTATGCGGACAATTTTGTTATGCGTCCTCTGCTGCTGTGCCGATTCTCAATACTATGAATGAGTATTTCAGCTGTGGAAGGAAATTTGACAATAGATTATTTGGCAAAGTAGCAGCATAGAAATCCAAAAAGTGGATGACCAAGGACGTTGCCAAGAGGAACGCCACAAGTCAGAGTTTCAGTGAAGGATTTAGAGCATGTCAGGTGTCAAGTGGATTTGGAACACTCGAGTAGAAAGATAAGGAATCAACCACTCGAGAGCAGTGTCTGGGAGTCCTTTCAAGTCTGTAATAACAATGTGATGATAAGCCATAAAAGCAGACCTCAGATCAAGTAGAAATAAAACACGGTGGCAGCACCAGCAGTAACAATGAGATCATCTGTGAATTAGAGCACAAGCCTAACGAGGTCATTTTGACTCATCAGATCAGCTCAAAAACAAAGGGGAAAAAAAATCATATGTCTTGTTTCTAATGACGGGTTGGCAGTCACCCCAATAAGACAGACATGATTTTGTCAGGGAGGAGGTGTGAGCCTGTAACGAGAAACACACCACCATGACAGCATGGACCGGGCGAGCGAGTGTGCAACAGCAGACGCTCATACGGCGCGATATCTAGCCGGCAGAACACCAGGAAGGGCCAGATTGAGACACCTACGTTTTCTCTCTATGCCCCATACAAGGAACCTTGGCGCACATCATAAGGCTGCTGCCCAAAGGTCTTCACGGAGGATCACTGGTACTCATGGCCGTGCAAAGTCATGCCAACAACAGCTTGTTCTCGCTCCCTACACATCAAATACAGCAGCCTGTTCACTTGCCCGAGGCCTCGGAGTTTGACGCTGCAATTAACCCTCTAGCATCACTTCTGGAAGCTCCCCTCTAGTGTTGTAGTGTAAAGAGCAAGAAGTTAGTGCGGCAGGTGGCGTGGGTGGATGGGTCATACGCGTGAATTTCCCTCAGGACACCGGGGATGGCATCCTGTGTGCAACCAGGTTTCAACATGACACAGAGCAGGATGTTTCCCTAAACACGACCAAGTTGTTTTGGAGCGTGAACCTCAGCAAGTCGTTTTTTCCTGCCTAAACCTAACCAGACTGTGACAGTTTGAAAACATTATATAATTATGACAACATTATATGTCATGGTATGGGAAATGTTGTCATCAAGCTTTACCTGCGCTTATCATTTTTGTGCCTAACTTGGCCCTTGACCCTCGGGGGGCAGGTAGAACGTGGTGGTTTGAAGGTTAAGGCCTCCAATCACGCTGCTGCATTTGATGGGTTGGGAGTGAGAGGGTGACGCCTCCGACCACGTGGAAGCTGCACTGGGACCTCAGCAGGAAACTCAAGTTGACTGACACCATCACGCCGACCTTACTGATGTGATCACACAGCCAGAAGTGTCAGGACAAGTGCTCCAGTTTGAGCCGACGGTGCAATAGGAAGAGTGGATCGAGGAGTAAATATCAAAGAAAGCTGGTCAAATATGAGGCGCTGGTAGGGCCATGGCAGATGAATAGCTGGATGGTCGAAGACATAGAGTGCAAGTCCAGACCTTTAGGAAAATGGTGGGATTTGTAAGGCGCATACCGCAACCAGTGGCCCTTCATGACTGGAAGCAAACAGCAGACTCAGGAAACAGATGTAGTGAAAACAACCCTTAACTTGTCGACAGGCAGGCTTACAGCCGGCTGCATGTAGGCTGTCAGGAGAGGCAAACAAATCGAAAAGGTGTACAGCAAGCAAGCAGGTCATAACAACAGGCACGGGCAAGCACAAGTGAGACTGGAACACCAAGAGAACACACGGGATCTGTAAGGAAAGGACCGCTGGTAACACAAATACGCCCCAGCGCCATGATGCTCTGCTCTCGGGCTGAGCAGACGGATTACTGGTGATGGCAAACCGCAATTTACCACAAAGTCGCACACATGCCCGATAGCTCACATTACGGCACGATGTCACACACCTTCTGCCTTTGCCATCAACACCAGTGAATTAAAAATAGTCTAATTATAGAGGAATGAAGCGTCTCAATGACTAACTGACTTGAATTTGCCTCTCGATGAAAATGAGAAAGTAATTATAGTCGTGGCAGCAGAAATTATTTGTTTATGGCTTCGCAATAACTATTTGCTTTTTCGCGGAGAGCCGTGTATGACTCCCTTTGAGAGCTCATACGGACATGTTAGCATTTATTCGAACAGGAATCTGCTGATTGGGGGAGAAAAAAGCTGCAGGTAAAGCCTGAGAGGTTTCTGCGAGAAGAAGCCTTACCGCGCAGTTTTTACGTTTCAGAATTCCACCGTTACAAATCGACAATATCCTCATAGCCGGGCTCCCTCAGTAATGAACACCTGTGAGCAAAGAAATAAGAGGGACGCTCTGATAAATGTGAAATAAATTATTTCTCCGGATCAGGCTCCTTCATTTCATTAATCATCTTCTTCCCTTCACCATCCACCGCTGAGCAGGAGTTGCCGCTGCGTACTTCTTCCAAATGAATTTTATCTCCCTGCCTCGATCTTCACTTCTTTCTCGCTGTTTCCTCTCTCTGCCTCCCTGCGTCACTCTACCTTTCTCTTGGATGGAATGTTTCATGCGGCGAGTGTCTAAGCAGAGTAGGTTTACTAACACAACAACTCCCCCCCCCCCATCGGATGAAGAAGCGCTTGGTTTGCTCCAGTGAGAACAGTTGAGACGTATGAAGGGATAATAGTGGACAAAGGCTCGTTTTTTTTAACGGAAAGCTGAAAGCTGCAGAGAGGGGTGGGTTAGAATGGTGTTTTTGCACTGCTCGCGGGCGCATATTAAAGCTTGTTGGCTGCTCTGGAAGGAAGAATCTTATTAGCCAGAGGGAGAAACAAAAAGAACAAGAACGACAGAATGAGACAGAAAGACCGAGCGAGAGAGCGATATTGGCAAACGGCTGTGTTTAACAGGGCTGCCCAGATCCAAACACAGAGTTGGCCGGTGATTGGCCGGTTGCGGTTAGGTCTTGGCACAGGCGGCGGCGACAGCTGTTTGGAAATGATGGAAGCCCCAGAGAAGGGAGACAGGAAAGAGCGGCACCACGACAACAATCCAGAATTACTGTGAAATTCTGTCGTCCCAGTCCCTTCTCCCAACACAGCCCCCGACCGACGCCGAATGGAAAATAGGAGGCCGCAACAAATCAACAAAAGGAAACAAATTGAGATACAAACGGGCGAGTTGCGTCGGTACCGCTCGTTGCTGAAAGGAACGTGTCGTAATTGGATGCCTTCAATCTTAAGTTCTCCTCCGAGGCTTGTTTGTGGGCCTGTTTCATTTCACGCCTTCATCCCGGTCCAATGGGAAAGATCATAAAAACATTAAGCGCTCAAGACAAAATGAAATCCAAAGCGTGAACGCCATTAATGCTCCTCACAAAAGGAAATATCAGCAACTAATGCACAAATACAAATAAGCCTATTTACTGGTGATCAAGCCATTCTGTGCAAATATAGCCCGTCAGCGCAGAAACACTAATCAATGCGGTAATTACTCTGCAGTTCCTGCTTAATGTGAATCTGGTCACTTAACATGTGGCGTGCTTTACCCAACAGAGATCCAGATGGCAGCTTCACTATTCATAACCGCTTCCCAATTAGATTATTACACAACTATGTGAATACAAAGGACACGGTCCAAAGGCAAAAAAAGACAGGAAGAACCACCACCACACTCTTATTGTTTCGGCCCACTTTTCAGTCTCCGTTAACGCCTATTATTTTACCCACTCAGGTGCACACATGCATCACACTTTGAGGGAATCCAACAAGGGGAATAATACATTCTCTCTACCTCTCTCCCTCCATTTTCTAACACTGTATTTTTCTACATTCAGCCTCGCACTCTCCATCAAATTGGAACGGCGTGGGGCTGCGCACATCTGGCTGTCAAATCACGCCGTGGCATGTAAAGAACAGGCAGTGCAGGATGCCACGGTGACCGGCAATTGAAGGGATTGTCACTCCATAAATTCCACCTTTTTTCCCCCTGAGATAACCGGACAGAAACAGCCGGGCGGGAAGCTGGCGATTTTGCGCCGCAGCTCTCCGAGATTCATAGCGTGCGATGAAAACAGGGTGCAGTACCAGCTCTGAGACAAAGTTTATTCAGATATTCATCATCAAGTTCATCTGTCTGTACTCCCCCACAGCACCGACACCGTCCTCACTGTCTGCCAGCTTATTTAGCCCCTCAGCTGTGTATTGTTGTGAGCGGCGCCGGGTTCATTTTCTGTGAAATGTCAGACTGTGAGTGAGTCAGCCGTGGCAGGTGCGTGGGATTGGCGTATACTGTAAATCTCTGTTTAACAGTATAATGAGTTAAAGGGGAGCTTACTCCATATGGAAGGAAATGCGCTGGAGGAAAACACACTCCGCGCAAACAAGACCGGTCGCCTTTTCACCTGCCTGCATGGCACCGGCACAGCGGGAACACACACACACACACACACGCACGCGCACACCCACACAAACACACACACAGCAGAGACAATGGATGTGTTTCCTTCAGAGCCAGATTCAGTCTGAGAGCAGGCGACAGAAGAATGCTCACAGGCTCTTTCAGGCTGCCGCCGCCGCCGCCGCTGAGTTTGTTTCAGCGGCGGGAAACATCCCAAAAGGGGCAGGCGGCGAAAACAAATCCCCTCTCAAACAGGTAGAGAGAGCACAGCCGGCGCGTTATGGATAATGTGGTGATTGCAGGGCTGTGATGAGGCACTGCCTTCTATTAAAAGTGCCGCGCTCGGAGCATATTTCACTTTCACCCCTCAAACGCTGGAAGGCGATGACTAAAAAAGAGGCACATTCAGTCATCCTCCCCTCCACACACACCCTCCCCACACACACACACATGTGGCACGCAAGGAAAGTGAGCTGAAGGCTACACTCACGCATGATGTGGCGGATGGGATGTATAGAGGGGTGGGTGCATGGAACATGCTTCATTTGCTGATGAAGTCTTGATGCAGAAGTGGGCAGTCTTGCTTTAAGACATGTGATCTGACTCTCTCACAGCTCTCTCTCTCTCTTTCTCTCTCTCTCTCTCTCTCTTTCCAGCTGGGCTACATTGTAATACGCGCACACACACACTCTCTCTCACGCACGCACGCTCACTCACACACCCGCTCTACCTCTCTCTCTCTCTCTGACACAGACTCTCTACTTTAGTGCGTTGGAGAGAGGACTGAGGCTCACACTATCAGCGCAGCTTCTCAATGGGGGGACGCGGCCAAGAGCAGACAGAGCAGTCATTCCACTGGAGCCTTCCGCCGCGCGCGTGAGGAGGAGACGACCAGTCGGGAGGGTGTGTGTGAGTGTGTGCGTGCGTGCGTGCGAGCGGGCGGGCGGGTGTGTGTAAATTAGCTCCCTGTCATCACAGACATAGGAGTATACTGACGGAGGCTGAGAAGGAGGAGAGGGGCGACAGATCTCGCTCGCGTGCGGCTGATGGAGCAGTGACATGGTCAGCCTCCCATCCCTCCCATCCCGGCCAGTTTGTGACTTCGACCCCTGGGTGTTTCGCTTCTGGTGACTGTTTCCACGGGATTTCATAAGGAGCTGAGCAGCAGCGGGGGGTCCAGTGGAGAGAATACTGACGAGGAAGAAGAAGAAGAAGAGCAATTCAGCCCTCTTTTCTTTTTTGTGTGTGGCGTGTTGCGCTCATCTGGTGCTGGAATTTCAGGCGGGAATCCCTGGCTTCGAAGCATGGATGGATTTAAGACAGAGGAGTGAGTCTGCTGGGCAGGCAGGCAGGCTGTGATTCTGAGTGAGCTCCTTTTTCCTCCCGAACACACCGCTCAGGTAAGCAAGGGTGTGGGACTTTCGAGGAACACCTCTGGTGTTTGGGGACGGGATGGGTGGGGTGGCGGGGGGGGTTGATGAAGTGTGTCTTGGGATGCTCGCAAAACACAGCTTGTTGGACAGGATGACAGCAGTGACATATGTGGAAGGAAACAGGTCCTGTTAGTCACGATGCAAACATTCTCTTTGGGCAATGTGTTACTTAAGTTTTGTTTAAATGCGCACGTATGTGGCATTCCTCGCGTAAAAACAGCTCATGGAGGGCAGCGTGAAGCGTTAAATACATAAAGTGCGTGGTGGTGATTAAAATCATAGTCCAGGCGCCTGTGTCAGTCTCAATCAGACGCATATGTTTTTCGCTGAAGGGATCAGTACGAGCGTAATCATCTCAAATCACCGTTGCGCGCAGGTGCATCGCGCGCCCGCAGGTGTGTCTGCCGCGTCTGTTCCTCGACCGCACTTTACTACAGCTGGCGCTCTCACGCTGGACTTGCCAATTACGCACAAAAGAGGTGTCGCCTCTCGTTTTGCGTGATCCAACAAAAGTAGGGGTGAAGTGCTTCCCTTTTTACGCGTGGACAAAAAACGTTGTGTGAAAAGAGAACGAGCGAGGCTGCGAGAGTTTGAGTTCAGTCTCCCTCGCTTCCTTTTTTCCCCCCCTCTGAAGTTCCTTAAAATTGATTCCCGTGCTTCTCGGCAGTTTTCACTTAAAAGTCTCGCCGTGCGTCTTCACCACCTCTGGCAGGAAGGAAGCACATTTTTTTTTATTTTCGGCACGACTGGCTCCCGACAACCAGGAGGAGCTCATCAGGGTCTCTGTGCAATATTCTGCTAACCACGCGAGCGCAACGAGCCCTTTTTGAATAATGCAGCCGGCTCGGCGAGCCGGAATACCGTGTGGTTAAAAAAGAGAAAGAGAGAAAGAAAAAAAGGCAGAGGGAAAACATACCCGCGGGACCAGTTCACGTTTCCACCAAAACCGCGGATTAGGTTGGATTGAGCGCAGGGGTGGGGATTTACAACGCGCTGTTCATAATTATATGCTTAATTTTCACTGAATATTAAGCGGCCTCAATGTCGGCGAGGGGCGCGCGACGCACGTGCAACATGCAGTCTAAATGGCTTTAATCACGCGCGCGCATCTGAGCACGCGGCGGTAGTTGGAAGCGACAGAGCAAGCGGTGTCCTCTGGTGCGTTCCCTGACAGGATCGGGCCTGCCATCAGCCATCATGGCACTTTGTTCAGACGTGTGAAACATTCATGTCAGACTCCGTATTTAAATGCGATATTTCCTCGGTTTGAAGTTCATATAGAGGAGGCTCCCCGGGGCTCGGAGGCTGCTTTGTATTCTCTTGTGTGTTAAGATGTGGCAGACTCAAACATTAAAGCCCCATTAGAGCCACGGCGTCACATTAGGGGGAGCAGACTCCCTCAGAAAGTCCCCACCTCGGTGGAAAAAAAAAAGTAAAACAAATGCAGTCAGCGCCTGCAGACACAGTGAGTGATTTGAGTGAGTGAAATCCTCTCAGAAGTAAGAATATTCCTTTCTTTTTTCTCTCTCTCACACTCTCTTTCCCAATCAGACATCGACAGTCTGGCTCGATAGGATGTAGTCAGCAGGGAGCCTAAACACGGGGGCCACAGTTTGGCTCAGAGGCGGTGGGATTGGTGCTTTTAAATATCCCACTGAACGGGGGGAAGAAGAGAGGAGCGCTGATAACACCTGGAAAGGAGGAGAGCCTCATTATTCAATGAGGGGCTAAGGCGTGTCTCCATATGCTGGCCCTCAGCAGCCATTAGGCAGCCGCCGAGCAAATCTGCGAGGAGACTGCTGGTGCTTAGAAATGCAGGCTTTTTTATTCGAAACGTTTAGACTATCGAGGCTTTAAAGAGTCGACACTGTGCAAATATTAAGAGTCTGACAAAGAGATTTGTTGTAGTGTTTGCAGGTAGCAGCAGGTTTGGACGAGATATTGACACGACTCTATTGCTTTGGATCGTTTGTTTGCCTCTTTTGACTGCTGTGTTTTTTTTTAACTCCTCTTTTTCTTCTCATTCCGAGTTCTAGCATACGAAAAATACACACTTTCCCCAATTAACCATACCAGCAGACATCTTGATCCAAGCTTTAGACTTTGGATACATCAGTATACTTCTTTGTGTCTCTCTTCTGTTGTTGTAAACCTGTCCCTGTTTGTTGTCTCCCCCCTCCCGCCGTGTGCCGCCCTGCAGACCCCGGCCTCACCATGTCCTGGCTGCTGGCCGTGTGGATTAGCCTCGGCTTCCTGCTGCTGTGCCAGGCCACGCTCTACCAGACCATCCAGCAGCACCACGTGGCCCGGCCCGGCCGCACCGACATCCTCACCCTGGGTACGTGCACCTCTCCTTGTCGGCCTCTCGGCCTCGCAGCGGCGCGTTGCGGAGCGAGACGTTGCCCTCTCGACGGGGGCAGGAGGAGAGCTCTCGGCTTTGGCTGCTCGGAAAAAAAGCAACAGCGAGAGACTGCTGCAGTGTGTCAGAGTGATTTGTCACAGCGCTGTACTGTAACATGATGATTCACCACGCTCCCAGTCATACAGGATGAGGAAAAGGGGAAGACTTGATAATTATGCGTCTAATTGCAGGTTAGCTTTAGTCGCTCGCACGTCTGCCTCCTTTACGTTGCGTCCTGTTTGTGGACGGAGCGTTCACCCTGTGCGTGTTGTTGGACTCTGGCTGAGCTGCAGACGGAGAGCATCTTCAAACGCTGCGAGCTAGCCGGAAGGGAGATGATTTGTGTGCGAATTCTCGACGTCGACGCTCTGAATCTTGCTGGCAGGACAAGCTGTAGGCAAAAATCCCTATTACTGCGCCGGGTAGCCAAGGGAGCTTTGATCACTGTGGCTTAGATGGAAATGACAATTATGTTTCCCCCTTTTTTTGCACTGGAAACGTTTGGCAATTAAGCGCGATGCCTCCTGCACCGTAGGGGCAAAAGGGGAGGGTAGACGCCGAGGCGGATCTAATTCTCTGATTATGGAGAAGCTTACCAGCGTCGCTTATGGTGGATGTGGGAGTGTTACAGGGGGAAGGCGATGGTTTTCCAGAGCAAAGCGAAGACTTTCTTTAAGCTTCTAACAATGAGTGTGACTCCCATGCTGAACCCTCGTACAGCGCGTGGCTCTCTCTCTCTCCAGAAGCCAAGCGACTGTTAAGCATTGATGCTATCTCCCTCCGCCTGCCTTCCCTTTGTGTGTGTGCGTCGCATTGCCAGGCGAAAAAAAAAAAAAGTGCAGTAATTGAAGCAAAAAAACTCCAGCATTGAATTCTCCACGCTTGTGTTGAACATCGGTGACTTTAAGCGGCATGTCGGAGAATTGGCTCACTTTTTTGCTGGGGGAACAGCTGACACATGAAAATCCCAGCCATGATAGATAGAAAGTTCTCAAAGAATCCCGCTCCCGTTAATTGGAACAAGAGGGGTGAGGGATGAGCGACAGAGAGCTCGGGATGAATTTTTAAAGGCTGGCTTCCAGTTTTTCTGTTTTTCTTTTTTTTTTTTTGACTGGTTGGCAAGTCGAGCTTGGTGCCAAAGATGTACAAGGAAGTGCAAGGCTCAGTAAGTGTCTCTTGAATAATGCAGAAGTCCCAAAGGGGAAAAAAGGGGAAAAAAATAAAATAAGAGCCCCCCCCATACACTCCAACACCACCCTGACGTAGATCTAGAGGAGTCATCCAGGCAGGGGAGAGTTATGGCTGAGAGTTCTCTGAGAGGCTTCCTGTCAGACAGATCAACCCACACACTTTGCAGCAACACAACGTTGAGGAGGGGACGGACGTGCACATGCTCGCACATTTACACACCATTTTCTCACCGAGGGCCATCAGTGGTGTGGCATTTTCATGGGCCCTCCGGGGATCTCCGGAGCTGTGTTCGGGACGCGTCAACTGCAGAGGCGGATGACAAACACACACTCTGTTGATTTTCTCTTTAGTCTCGCATTTCATTAACGTTATCAGACTGATTTGGGCCGAGACACTCAAGTTTAAACAACGTCACCAAGAGGTAATCGCAAGAGAGATGGTTGACTGCACTGTTGAGGCAGGGGGATATTTTCGACCAATGTTGGCCCATCGTGTATATATATATATCGGATTTATTGTCAGATATCAGCTGATATGAAACCTGTTATTGCAGAAAAACACGCTTGATTTGATTTAAAATGGATCAATTGCCAGTGATCTTTACAGTTTTAGCGCACTTGTGTTATTTTAGACAATCAACGTTGATTGTTGACCTGTAAAATTGTGTATCTTTGTCACAAGTGTTTGATGACCAAAACTGAGGGATCACTGCAAAATGTATCAGTATTGGATTTTTTTACACCCTAATATCGACATCGGCCCGAAAAATTGCGTATCGGTTGGACTCGGTTGAATTTAGGTTAAATTTGGCTATCACTAATTATCAATAGTTATCATATAGTATTATTAATCCTACGAAATAATAAGATGTTATATACATATGATCGCTTCAGGAGCACGACCCATGAAGAGGGGAGACAGCAGGTAGCTGGCTGCTCTCAGCCACAGTGAGAGTCCAGGAAGGAAGAGAGCCAACAGAGAGGGAGCTGGAGTTTTGTTAACCTGGTCAGGGGTTGTCAGACACCCTGACCAATCATACCTCTCAGCTGGGTCTCTGGTTGGGCCTGACACCTAGGTGTGCTGACCTGGAGGATTGTGGGGGACTGAGTTAAGATCAGAGTTCAGTTGAAATCCCACAATGAACAAATTCATCTGTGGATCCCAACAGCGTACACACCAGCATCCACACCGAGGCCTGTTAGTGTTATTTTTCGGTGCTCTCCAGAAAAACTTTTAAAATCAACCAAACTGTGACGGATGACAGTCATAATTGCATCTGACAATCATAATCGGAGGATATGTTGTGATATTTTACTATCCTAATCGGCAGCTTCCTCGGGATCACACTCTATCACAGCTAGGCACTCAAACAGAACACATCTCCGTCAGTTTTTTCCCTCTTCTGCTGCTCTGCAACTGTACAATTTACTGTAGATCATGTTTTTTTTTTTAAAGAGGATTAAGCCGACATCAATCTTACTCAGCCACGGAGTGGCGTTAACCGATCTAACCAGAACTGCTCCCTCTGAATTGAAATGCTATGATGAATATTTGAATTAGAATTGATTTTATAATTTGAGGAGCTCTCTGGTTTCATTGAGGCCGGAGCCCTCGGATATAAATAGACATGGCTATGTAGGACGTGGCAAAAAAAAAAAAAAACGAGATGTCTTGCCTTGAAAAATCCATCGGCTTTCATGCCACGCTGTTTTCCCGTAATCTAATAATGCGCTTGCGTTTCTGAAGGGATGATGAAAAGATGTGCGATATAGTGTCCGCCGCACAGAAAATTAAGTTGTAAAATGGTTTTGTTAATGAAGCATGAGGAATACAGAATTCAGAACGCCTGCGCTGATAAACAGGTTAATAGAAATCGTGTTTTATCTTGGATTGATTGATTAATTAATTATCTTTAAATTGCTTGATGACGGATAGATCTTGCAATGCGGCATGCTTTGCCACTGTATCATCTTCCGTAGTGATAAGCCGGGTCTTGAAGGGAAATGGGGGGCTGGTATTTTGAGAAATGAGAAACCGTGTCCTGAAATAAGTTTGTGTGGATCTTGGCACGCAGCCTGGCCGACTGTCGGAGAGACTGAGTGGGACAAAAACTCACTCACCGTCCCACATAGACAAAGAGACGCAGAAGAGGGGCTGTGTGGGTATCTGAGGAGGGGAAGTGAAGGTCACGTTGAGCTAGGTACAGATGTAATCCTCCAGCCAGTTGAAGCATCTAACAGTGTTTGAGAAATCAGCTTATCTGCCGTCTGCGACACCGAGCTGACAGTGCATGCTAAAAAAAAATAAAAAAAACCAAATGTGACTGCTGAGATAAAGTTTCAAGATCGCGCTTTATTTATTTTTTCTGAACGTTTCCGTGACAAATCGGCGTAGTCACCGCCGAGGCGGAGATTGAGTAACGAGTTACCTGACTGCACCGTCACCTGCTCAGGAAGCGGCGCCGCTTTCTTTCCCATGAGCCTCTGCTCCAGCCGCTCCTCGCCCTCCCACCCCTTGCGTCCTGCTAGCGCGGCTGAAGATTGATGGCGGCCTGATTCTGGGCAGCCAATTCTGGTCTCTCAAGAAATAATCCACTACATTGACAGATGAGCTGAATGTGACATGACACACACACACACACACACACATACACACCCACACACACACGCACGCCCGGCTCTACACTCTCCCCACCTGCCAACACAGCGAGCACAAGCGCTCACTGCCAAGACCGCTGCTGCACAAACCAGGACACTCTTGACAGCGCGTAGTATTGGAGTCCATCACCAGTCAGTAAAAGTGTAACCAATTCACATTGTCAGCGCGTTGCTGGCTGAAGTTACTATAGATTCGGTGTCTTCTGAAAATGAGAGTGCTCCCTAATGCGCTGTCTGCTCGGTGTGTTGTCATTAAGTTACGCTTAGCAGGAACTGTATTTATTTACCCCTGTTCAGCCGAAGTACGCATATACAGTCGTCAAGTTCATGTAATGCATCAATGCCCAGAGGGGCAGTCTGAATATAACAACACTTAAGCTACTGCTTTGTTTTATTACGACTCTGACAGGGCAGTTTAAGAGAGTCTCAGATCTAATAGAACAACATGAGTCCTGTTCCAGAAGCAGCTGTAAAACTAACTCCACGCGCCTGTTAGGCTTTGATAGCAGTCTGCTGCTGACGTTTTGTTTGACCTTTTTTTTCTGTCAGCCACCCTGACAAGGCACCACTGCGTATACTGCACTATTACAGAACTGTACCTCATATATTATTAAACCCATTATTACGAAGCTACCAACTGTTCATTTTGAAAGAATGAAATAATCAAAGGCTGAAAGTGTTTCAACTGTGAGTGGCAGCCGTGCTGATTTTGCATGTCCATAAAAAAAATGTTACGCGGGCCGTCACAAAATGGGCTATGATATAGTTGAAAAGGCGGAC
Source organism: Lagodon rhomboides (assembly GCA_039737535.1). NCBI lineage: Eukaryota > Metazoa > Chordata > Actinopteri > Spariformes > Sparidae > Lagodon > Lagodon rhomboides. Next base: position 11,277,012 of record CM077785.1, on the reverse strand, counting down.
AGTCGGTGCCGCTGTTATGTTTTCATCCACTGACTGGAGACATCTTGTAAAGTCTAATCACAGATGATTGGAAGGCTTTTTAATGAGCACATTGTTCATCGTGCCATGACGCTCCTTCAGTGTGGCGAACTCTTTGAGGTGGAAGAAAACATGTAATTGCTTTGATAAGCCAAGATGCATCACATGGTCATACAAGGGCAGCAATGTGATCATAAGCGGGGACGTGTTTCTTAAATTAAGAAGTGCATCTCTGGCTTTAAGAACACAACCTGTCAAAAACAAGGTAGCGCTCTGTTGAAGCTCCGGTTTTTTAACTCGAGATCCAAGGACCGGAGTTTTCTGGGGGGGTAGGGAAATCTGACAAGAGCCAGGGTTTTGAAATAAACCTTGAACTTGATATAGGATAGCTGTCTCTTGCTAAATGAGGATGGGCTAGAAGTCTAAAAAGCCATACATACACACAGTTTGAATTGATTTATTTTTTTTTCATTCTTCCCGCTGCAGAACGGATGGCTGCTTCGGAAGATTGATGATTTTTCAGACAGTGTTCGGGAATGTTCAGAAATTAGCTTCGCCGGCTCACAAACCGAATGCGCACACATAGTTTTCAGCTTGGAACTAATTTCCATAGTTGTCAGACTCCTCATTGCAATAACTCAGCGCTAGCCCTGGAAACACAGACGCGAACACGCACCTTTTTTCCCCCCACACAGTCATCTTCAAAGCGCTAATCTCGCTGCTTCGCTTCTTCTGTGGAGGTGTAAGAGCTTTTATGAAAGGCAGATCCATCCGTACACATACGGGGAACAGCTTTCCATATAGGCTCTCTTGTGTTTTTGTTTTGCCATTAAACCAGCTTTATTTACATCCCCATTAAACTGTGGAGACTAATTAGAGGGAGAATTGATGGTGAAAGAAAATTCAATTAAAGTACAGTCGCTAGAATGGGTGACGCCTGAGTCATATAAACGCAGGAGAATAAATTGTTTGATCTGGCTGGCAGCAGTAGCTCAGGCAGTGATATAAAGTATAAACATGGATATACACACACATAAACACAAACTCAACCAAGTAATCGCTGTCCAAGGGTGCCAAATAGCTTTTTTTAGTGGTTGAGGTGGGCATGTTTTGTGTATTCACTTCTGTGTGTATCACGTAAAATCACCTCTTCGAGATTATCTCAAGTGAAATGAATTATTTATTACACAAATGCACTTACATTTATTTTCTGAATGTGGCATCTACAAATCCTGCCTTCTGCCAACAGAGCAACTTAAATCCTATAATGTACCTCCACATGGGATTATAATTGCTTTGAAAACTGTGGGCTTAGCGAGCTCATCAGCGCGATGTGATCGCACTTTCTATCACACAGCATGCCCTTCGAGGTAATGAAAGCAACCTTTCTAAAAACCAGGCAATAACTGCCTGATCATTCAGGTGCCGAGCGGCACTCTCTCCGCGCCTGGCCTCTTCCCCCCAGCCCTCCATCCTCTTGTCTCCCCTCACCTCCCTCCTCCCCCCCTCCATCTCCTCGTCTCTATCGGCCCCTCAGACGATTTGTCATGGATCAGATGAGACAATTTGTCATGGATTAGTGCACTTAAATGTCTGTGTGATAGTGGAAGCAGTCACTGGAAAAGCTTAGGAATCCTATTACACTGCGTTTTATGGCTGGCGAGAGCGGAGGGAGGAGTGGAGGTTGAATTGGCACTTTCTACGGCCTGTGTGCCATTTCTTGACTTTTTCCTCCACACATAATCAGATATACACTCCACTGATTTGTCTAATCTGAGAAAGTAGACCGGAAGTTGTATATTTTTTTTTCTTGGTTCACCACTTGCTATCTGACTGTTCGCCAAGCCTGGCTGATGCGCTACTCTTACTACTGTCAAGCTGTTCTCGCACAGCTCATAAACATTTCTCAATAGACCATATTCACACAGTGGCCATTTACCTCTGACATCACACTCAGGGTGGGAAGCTCAAATGCCGTACTGCTGTGTTCCACGTTGTAATTCATAGAAACGTTCGGAATCAGACACATTGTTATCATCATAGCTCTTCCTCATTGTTTCACAACTGTACAGGCAATAGGTAGTGAACATCTGGTGGGACATCAGGCCATATTTCAAAGGGAAACAACATATTTGATACCTGCTCGTTTTCTTTAGACAACAGCTAATGTTAGCAATCAACCGGTTCCTAGCTAACATGACTGTTTTAAAGTGTGACGCGATAAGAAACGTGTAAATTAATCTGAAAATGTCAGTGCACATCTTGAATATATTTACTTAAACATGGAAGTGGAAGGCACTGCAGCCTAATAAGGCAGTAATGTTAGCTAAAAATGCTAACGTTAGCCAACAGGTTATCAAATCTGTTATTTCTTACTCAATATATGACCCCATGTCCCTGCCGGTTTTACACAATCCACCATCTTTCTGGTTGCTGATCGGCCAGGAGCTAAAGCTAGCTAGTAAGCAAGCTAATGCTAAAAAGCTGGAGTTGGTTGTAAATGCAGGCTTTCTTTTTTTTAAAGCTTTTTCCTTAGATTATTTGTTTTAAAACAAGAGCATTATAAAGGGCTGTGTTGTTTCTCCGAATATTAGTATTTCAGCTCCCTCACAGGATATGTTCCTGTCCTTAACCTGTATTTTCTCAACGTTACCTGCATCCTCACTAAATATTAGCTAGCCTACTGACACACACTGACCTTCGGAAGGTTACCACTGTAGGTATTAAGCTGGTTAGCGGGACATGCTAATGTGAGCAGACACACTGTTTAATCCATTCCTTATACGTTTGTTCTTGTGTTTTTGGTTGTGTAAAGGCTTTCTAAACTCTTAAGATAAGGGGTGTAGCTCATTAGCGTCACGCACACCATTTCCTTACGTGGAGGAACTTGCTTAACAGGCCTCTCCTGCTTAGTAACGGATACTAAGCTGTGATTGGGGGAGGGAGAGCAGTCAATTAGGATGTTATTTGTCTTTCTACAGTACAAACTTCCCCCACACCCTACTGTACCTACTCATTTCCCAGTATTAGTGATACATTTGCAGCTAAATGTGAGCGTGTTTCTTGATTTCCAGTTACAGCTACCAATGAGTCAGTTTCATATCCTGTGTCTGCAAACAGATTCTGATTCACCTGTGGCAATATTGCCGTGTCATTAGTATTTATTTGCTCAGCGGTCTTTCTCATTTCAAGCCTTTAACTGCGTGTACTCTGGTGTATTCCACCCCGCCTTGCCTGAGATTAGATGGCTGTATATTAGATCCTATTCTTCTCTGATGTCAAATGATTGTCTCAGACAGAATAAACAGGCGCTGTTTAACACAGGTGCCTCATTCCCCCAATTATTTCCAATAAATGGAAGTATATAAAGATAGACAAACCAGTCACACAATGCAAAGCGTGTTCGAACAGCCCTGTCTGGCAACACCCTGGGATTCACGCCTGTGTCTCACAGTAAGTCTATTTCCAGCTGTCTATTTTAAATACTCCTCTATGCTTTTTCTGTCAGGTTTTATTCTTCCCAGGCCCTTGCAGCAGCACATCCATATTATGTATACTAAACAGAGCAGCAGGAAGTAACTGTATCATAGATCATTACCATCTTTATTCATACAATATCTTATGCAGCTCTGCTATCACCTCTAGGCCCCTTAAGCCCTTTAGTAGCGTCTTGCTGAAGTGAAATAGCCTGCTTATGTTAATGGAGCACAGAGACACACTGCCAGGTAATTGTGATGCAGCCGAGCTGCTTCGCGGCATCATTTAGAGCCACTGCGGGGGACAAATGTTAGTCATTGAGTGTTTTGTTTGCAGAGGACTCACTCTGCCCCAGCAACTCATTTACCCAGTGGCAGTCAAATTAGGTCGACTTAACCATACTACTAATTTACTTTCTAAATTGTTTCGCTGCAATCTTTATTCTCGCAATCAATTTTGGAGACATTTGAGCGAGATGCATGAATGAGTTGATTTTTTAGCAATTGATCTTTTTGTGGACAGACAGCAGCTAGAATGCAGAGATAACATGATGACACCCGTTGTCTTTGCCACGAACCTGGTTATAGAGGGCCGAGAGTAAGTGGATAGTCTATCCATATTTTTATCTTCTCTGGCTTCGCTTTTGTTGAAATAGAAACAGAACGATTGATTCTTAATTTCAGCTTTTACCTAAGGACTGATCAATTCCTTGTTCACTGACATTAGAGCGACAACAATTAGTCGCTCGAAAGACAGTTAATTGCCATCTTGACAACTGGTAAATAGTCTTTTATTCGAGCAAAAATGTCAAACATCTGCTGGTCCCAGCGTCCTAAATATAAAGTCTTTGGGTTTTGGCCTTCTGGTTGGACTAATGTAGTGATTTGGAGATGTCACTTTGTTACTGCTGAGTGTTTTATTAATTTTTTTTTAACATTTATGGACTAAACAAGTAATCAATTAATTGCCAAAATATACTGCAGGATAATCAGTAATGAAATGAAATGATAATGGGAGCTGCAAGGAGAGAATATCGGACTTTCATTCATTAGTTGGATGCGGACATGAATAAATGCCAGTGTTGCTTCATATCTGCGGGATGTAAATAGGAAACCAGTTTCCAACAGAATGGCTGTGTACTTGTGGAGGGGGGCGTTAATATACCAGCCTAAGTGAACTACATGTGTGGGAAACATGGGGAAACTGTTTGCTAACAAGTTAATATCAACTTCAAAGGTTATATTATGTCAGCGTTGTGTTTACAGCTCATTTCTCACTGGAAAATGCAGGTTTGACTTTTTTCCTCCCATCTCGTTAACCTTCTAAGTGTGTACACACCTCACTCACAGAATACCCAAATGCCACTTCATCTTTACACCTCCTGCATCTCAGAATTGTTTTCACACTCCTAACAACATGAAATCTGAGATGCATATATTCAAATTGTTGCCAAGGTGACTCGCTTGCTCAGTTCGGTCCACTGAATCTTTCACTCACGCCCTGACAGGGGACAAAAATTGATTATGGGCTTTGGAATTATGGAAACCGGAATCCTCTTGCTTGAATGTGTCCGCACTTGTCATACGAATGATTGAAAGTCTGTCTACATTTTCCACCCGGGGTGCTCCGTCAGCATTAGCCGAGGTCTATTTGTCTTGTCTGATGTGTCTGGATGTATCTGTGCGGCTGCTGTGCCGAGGCAGCACCGTATTGTCTTATCACAGCTTTATCTGACAGCAGACGTCTAATAATGGAACTCAGGTTGAGATGTCACAGCTAACTGTTCATCACTGCTACACACGAGACGGACACGACCAAATATGTGAATAAATAGACAGAATATCTTGCTGCATCCACACTATTGTGTATCTTGTATTAAATGTGCCAGTCACTTGCACTGTACACAGCGAGAACGGTGACGGACTGTTGAAAATGTGGGGGGACAATTAGTGTCCGCTGGCCCTGCAATGTATCTTCATTTGCCACAGTATCTCCAGCACATGTCAGGTTCACTGAGCATGGCTCGATGCCCTCATGCCTTGCCGCCCGGCGCCTGTTGGCCAGGAGAGTGAGAGAATGAAGGATGAGGTGGCACCTGCATGTGTCTGTCTGTAGCCTAATGACCCAGAGGAGCTTTCTCCCTCGCACGCCGTCCCTCTCCTCACTTCTATGCTCTTTATCTTAGACGCTCTCCGGACACCTTGTCTGCCTATTAGCTGCGCGGCTCATCTGCCTCGGGTCTTATCCCAATCTCATTCTCTTACTCACAAACTCCTCTGTACGTCAGTTCCCTCTGTGGATTTGCCAAAAGAGACACATTTAACTGCAGTTATCTTGGGAAACTGAGCAAAGCTGGCAGCGTGTATTTGCAAGGAAATATTATTTCAAACCTCAGGCAGCCAGGCACGCTGTGTAGGATTTTCCCTTCCTCATCTCACGTCCCAGAGGTTTAAGTGGTAGGAGCTACTGAGCTTTTCCAACAAAAAGACCTTTTGACCTGTTTCTGTAAGTTTTGTGAGTTGAGTGTTAATGCCTGCTCCAAGGAACTCGCTCAACCTTCTCCCTGAGGGCTTCACGGGAAAGTATGAGGACGGAGTACATGTGTACGAAATAAGAGTGTTATTGGAACCGAGCTGATAGAACTGAATACCTTTCCGCGTGCCGTCTTTGATCACAACATCTTTCCCTCGTCCTCGTGGATTTCTCCCGTCTCCCAGGCACAAACCGCGAGGCACACGTGCATGCTAAATAAAGAGCGCTGGAAAACTGTACTGATGTGTAACTGGATCCCTCACCTCATCTTTTATCATAATGTGTTGTTTTTTCTCTCTCCGTCCTTGTGGAGTTGAATCCGCATCAAGGCCCGTGAGCTTAAGCGCCTCCGTGAAAGACAAACAAAAACATCAGTTTTTATAATCTTGCCGCTGCGCTTTTCATTTGTAGGACATTCAGGCTGAGTCAGGGTGCAAAACGACTTCATCCCTGGCATCCACAGAGGGGGATGGAGCTGCGGTAGCATGTCTTTGCCAAACAGGAGGCGCAAAGGCAAACTGTGCAGGTTAATGTACGTTGTCCATACCACAACAAAGGACACTGAATGAAGTGGACATTTGTGTTTAACCTTAAAACGATGTTATTTTTATTATTTCATACAATGAAAATGATTTTCTTAGGCAACTTAAATGCTGCTTTTTTTTCCTCTTTCCTAACAAGCATTTCCCCCCATTCACTACGTTCATGCAAATGTGTGACTCGGTGTAAGCTTGTAATGAAAAGTCTGCTCAGAGCCGAGCCAGTGTACTCTGCTCTCGTCAGGATCAAGGGCTTTAGCTTCGCTCTCAGCGGATGCAAAGAAGCACAGGAACAGTGTGATGTTACGCTGAAGAGAGAAGAAGTACCTCTGTTCCACTTACTGTATATTAGCTTTTAGTGTTACGTTCCACCTCTCCCCCCTGTTTTTCGCTGAGTGCAAGCCTCGCGTGGAGCTGCTGCTCACGTCTCGACACGACTCCCCCTCTTCTCGTAGGCGCAATCAAAGCGTACGTCTTTGATTTAAGCATGAATAAAATACAGAAATGTTTTGTGAGACGTTCGGCGGAGTCTAGCTCGGATGCTGCACTTTTTTCCCTCTTTTTGTTACGGAGTACATGTCAGGCAGCCAGCTGGGAGAACGAGAAGGAGCTGGCTCTGTCGCCGCATTAGTCACAGTCACCAGTCTTATTCATTCACTATTTCAGTCACTTAAGTCATACTTCCACACCTTTATCTTCTCTCTGATTGTGGGATGGATTCGCTCCCACATGCTGTTCGCGTGATCAGGACTCCCTGTATAAGGTGACGCATCGCCTTAAAATGGAACATGGCTGCGGCAGGAGTTGTTGGAATATGGAGGAGCTGTGCGCATCCTGTCAGGGCCATCAAATCAGACTGGGGTCTCTGAGCTGCAGCATGTTGCTGTAGTGATGTTATTACAGTTTTGGATGATTCACATGAGAGGGCAGGCAGCAGCACTTTTTTTTTTTTTCTCGGCTCTTCAGCAAATGAGAAATGTCACCCACAGCTGCAGCTGGGGCAGGCTTAAAGGGGTACATATTCAGCAGAGCTGTGACTATTTGTTCCACTGGTGCGATGCAGTTGGAGGTATAGACCAGAGGGTGAAGGAATGCGCTTGCGAGGAGGAGGAGGGAGGGCAGAGCAGTGAAGAAGATAGAAACCTCTGAACAAGGTTCATTAGAGGCTGGAAATATGAGTTTGACCCACTGAATGTCTGTTTCTGACAGGTTGCTCTTTGCTCTGACATTGTGACTTGTTATAGAGCAGTGTGTGTGTGTGTGTGTGCGTGTGCGTGCGTGTAACCTTGTGCGCATCACATCTCTCAACGTCTTGCGCTGAGATGTGCAAAAAGAGAAAGTTCCACTCAAGCACCTTCCGAGGTGCAATAGTGTTATCACATTTACAGCCTTGAAGTGTCTGTTAGATTGTACCTCAGCCTTTTGATGAGTAAGTGTTAGATATGTCATACAGCTCCCAGTTCACAATATACTGTCATTCACAGTAACATCGCATTTACTCCTGTTTGCGTCTGGTTTATACCTCAGTACAGCGTTCTTATCTAATGCCGTGTCATTATTTTCATTTGCTTAGATTAAATTGCTTTTACAGGACAAACTTTACAGTGTCAGATCAATCTTGAAATGAACTGCTGCTCCGGCTCTCAAAGATGCCTCAAATAAAGATAAGGGGACGTGGGAATAAAGTTTATGGCGGCATGTTTGTGGAGGGTTATTGCTTGTGGAGACCATGTCGTCCTATGAGAGACTGAAAGCTCAGTGTTATGCAGTAACCAAAGAAAGAAGTCAACATTCACTATTAGTTTTGACCTTGTCCGACTTCTGTCCTGTTTTTTTTTTTCTTATTTGACAATTCTGTTGGGGTTCGGGTTTGGGAGTAAGTGCTGCAGTGGTTGGGGCCAAGGTCTGGTAAAAGGGAAATCATTTCTGGTACAGTTAGGTCAGTGGATGCATAACTGATATTAAGTCATATTACAAAAAAGAAAAGTGTGGCCAACACCACTTGGACCATGGTATGAGTGTTGAGGTTAGGGCGAAACTGTCAATAGTCAGGCTGAAATAAGTACTCTGTTAACAAATTAGTAAGTCGACAGAAAATTTACCAAAAATTATTTTGATGATCTATCATTTGTTTATATAATTTTCAGGGGAAAATGCATTTGGTTGTTCTGGCTTCTCCAGTAAAGATAATTTGATGCCTCCATTCCTTCAATTCTACAAAAAGAAACAACCTCAAAGAAAATGTCCTGGACATTTTTCAACAGTTTATCATTAAAAGAGACATTTTGCTCATTTTCAGGTTTATAATTGTATTTTGGGTCACTACTGGAATAGGTTTACATGATTTAATGCTCACACAACACGTCGGATTTGTCATACTGTCTCATACTTTGAGTGTGTGACACACTACCCTATTGGGCAAGACATTTGATTGTATCAGTGATCCCAACCGATGAGAACATCCTCTCAGATCAGAAAGTCAACAGTTTTCTGCGATAAACATCTCACCTGCCACCGCCAGAATAGGATGAAGACGTCTGGAATTAACTTGAGTACCACTTCAGCTGTGAATCAATGAGGGGAAATTCTCTGCAGGCTGAGGAGATGAAAGCCCCTCAGTTGTGCCCAACAGATGATATCCAACGCCAGCGCTGGAGACGAGGGGCCCTCTTTGTCACTCTCCAGCCAGGGCTGCGGTGTACTAATGTTAGTGGTATTGGTGATATTGGAAGGTGAATACGAGCACCTCGTAAGGTCTTACGGGCTCTCGCCAACATGCCATCTCTCCCTGAGGTGAATTGGATGAGGAGCGAGTACAGATCTCGTAAGCCCACTCTAGGAATCCGGGCTCTCTCTCTGCAAGGGCACTCGTAATAGGTGTCTTACACGTGGGACAGCAGCGATGAAACAGCCTCATATTCCTTTTCACAAGGAACAGGGGATTATGTAGTCTTAAAGGAGGGATGTGACTGCTGTAATGTGATGGTGAAAGATGAAATCAACACTAGAGAAATTGTTGGTTCAACATGAGCAATAGTGTAAAACATATAAGAACCATATGGCAATGATGATCTGATCTCGCCAATCTCTTATTGTTATCCGGGCAGAATGCTCGTGCCTATGCTTTGTGGCTGAACACGAGAGTGAAGACAATTAGATTCTCGTTTCTGTGGATCCTATTCAAACATGGCTGCCAGTTGGAGGAGGAAGCAATGTTTTTGAACACTGAGGGAAATTTGGCCGATCAATCTCACTTCCCCTGTCCAAAGACTAGACTGCCATCGATCATTGTTTACCCGTTATATCTCTTTCCCAGCAAGATGTTGGTTGCCATCTTGTACCAGTTTTCCTCGGACATTTGCATGTCTGGCTGGACTCACCTGTCTGTGAGCATCTGTGTGTTTCTGAGAATGAGCATATGTGTATGGAAGAGAACCCGATAGCATGCGTCTGCCTGAGTCGGCCAGCCAGCTCACTGCGGTGCTGTCGCTGAAGCCCGGCCAGACAGATGGCCTCCATTTGATCAGGGAGATGCTGTAATGGTGGGCCAAGAGCACCTCAGAGAGGCTGTTACCGGGTCTTTATGAGCAGGTCGTACCTCCAGTCTGATGAGGGGTGAGAACTTTAACCTTTGTAAAAGCCTACCTTCTTTGGCCTTACTGCTCCGCTAATGTGTTGGCTGGTGTGTCAGATCGTTAGCAGGACAGTCGCCAACCTCACAGTGTTCATCAGTGTTTGCATATAGACATGCCTGACTGTTCACACTTTAAAGGGTGCCACCAACGGCAGTGTTATAAACTATTTGTTTTACACATTTCAACAAAACCTGAATGAGAGAAAAATCAACAGTGAGTTTACACCAACACTTGTCTATGCAGCCGCAACCTCACAGAAGTACAAGTACAAGAAAAGAACATGAACAAAAAAAAACAATGCACCTTTTCAATCTTTTTAGATAGACTGTCAGTTTCATTCTCGTAAATTCTCTGTGCCTGGGCTAAAACTTTTTTAATGAGGTAAAAAATTATATTTTTGTGCTTAGGATAACTAATAAATTGAATAATTAGCCTACTATAATGATCAAAGGGCCGGGATGAAGTCATTAAGGGGCCGCGTTTGGCCCACGGCTTGAATATGTCTGGACTACAGCTATACTAGCAGCTCTCTGATCCTACACTTTGGCTCAGCTAACATCAGAATGCTAACGTGCTCAATATGAGATGCTAACATACAGATGTCTTCTTCATGTACTGCATGTTAGCATGCTAATATTTGCTAATTAGAATTCAGTATTCACAGATATTTGGTCATGAAATGAATGAATATAAAACTTAAAATGTGGACCTCATGATGAAGCTCAGTGACAACTTATATGTTTGCAGCAGTTTCTTCGCCTAAGACTGAAAAAAAGTCCTCCTCATGGTGGTGCTGCTGGAAAAAGTCAGATGATCACCAAAATAATTAGAATTCATCATCAGGGAATAATGCATATCTTCACCTAATGTAATGGTGATTCGAACCTCATGGTGGTTCGAGATGTAAATGATCACTACATAGAATGAAATGGGCGTACTCTTAGACTGGACGATCATCACAGGAGCGTGACTGATTTGAATGTATGGGGAAACATCTCTGTGACTGCATTTGTGTTTTTGTGTTGGCTCCATGTCAGCCAGATGTTAACTGAGCATGCTCAAAAACATGGTTTTGTGTTGAAATAGATTCAACAGTATGGCCTTTCATTGTTCTTTATAGTTCCTAGCTGATAATGGAAGTGTGTGGCGTGGTGGCATGGGCTCCATCAGACCGTGGCTGTGCAGACAATATGTACTATCCTGGTCTTTTTATGGGATATTTCCACAGAAATAGATTTAAACCAGGCTTATCCTTTAAACGAGGGAATGTACTACTGTGTGTTATACAACAGGGAACTCATGATGAGCTCCAACCTATTGCTGAAATTGATAAACAGATTTAAAGGGAGCATTTTGTCACACGGATGGTATTCAGCTGCTTTAAAAAGGTGTTACATTTTAATGGAACAGCTTTGTGCTTCATTTAAAAAAAAAATGTTTAACATAGTCCAACACAGAACGTATGCTTAATCCACAGAGGGCTCATTTTCCTCGTAGACACATTTGATATAAGATGAAAGGCGCCATCTTAAGCTTATAGCGCTTAATTTTCCAATGAAACCAGCGATTGTCTCCCCCACTTGTCACGGGGCGGAGACATTTTCAGGATCACACTTGGCCCTTATCTCGCCACACTCGCAAATCCATTTTTAAAAGGTTAGACATTAATGGCAAGAATCCCCTCCTCCTTCACCATCCTCTCCCTCCCACTTTTCAGATACGAGATTACACATTTCACCCTGAGCACCAGACGGAGACTAATCCCCGGTCCATGCGCGATATTAGGCCTCCGCTCGCCGTGTCGCTGACGGCTGTGTGGGGCCAAGTTTGGATATTGGACATTTAACAGGCCACTGTAAAAATCCGACTTCTGTTAGGCACTAAAACACATACAGATGCTCACACACACACACGCACAACCTCACACACTTTGCACCCTCCATGTACTCAAATAAACAGATTTCACCCCAGTGTTGTTGAAAAACTGCGCAGCGTGATTTCAAGTACAGTATGGCAAATGTTAAATAGCAAGATAAGCATTGGGCCTATCAGAGAAAGTGTGATAAGTATCCCATTAAGTGCCCTGTGGCTTCTACATTCTCTCTGAATCAGGGATCCTAAGTGGAGAAATTAATATTTAATGCCTCTGGTAGAGTGCTACAGACACTTTCTGGGTGATTGCATCAAGCGCACAGAGGGGTTGACAGTATCAAACCCGCCGCTTGACTCGCCTTAAGAGCAAATGGCTTATCTTAAAGGTTGAGATACGTTTGTAACCAGCATTCCTTAGTTCTGCCCCAATTTTTTCCATATATTAACATGATTTCCAGTGTGTGCAGTCGGTTCATTGATTACCGCTCGTTGATTCATCGTTTCAGTCATTTTTCCAAGCAGCATTCTCATTACGTTAGCTGGCTCCAGTTTTGTAAATGGAAGGATTCCTGCTTTTCTTTGTCATTCATGATAGTAAATTAAGAATCTTTGGGGTTTTTGCACTGTTGGTGGAACAAAAGATGCGTTTTTAATTACATACATCACTTCTTTGGCTCTGTTGAGCATTTATTACAATTATTTGACATTTTATCGACTGAACGATCAATCAATTTACAGTGAATATACTCTATAATGAAGAATAATTGTTAGTTGCAGCCATAGCACACACATGAATGCATATGTCCACCCACAGAACAGTGCATACAGTATTAACACTTGCATGTCCACTATTCTTTATTCATGTAGGAGGAACGTTGCTAAATCTGCTCACTTTTGTGATATGGAATTGTTGGTCCCGTTGAAGAAATAGCCACGTAGTCCTGGAGACGGACACGTGCCTGGTTTCAACGTTATGCATTCAGCAATATTCACAGTTTGAAAAGTCATGGCTTGAAGATGGGTGATGCTGACACAAAATAGTTCCAATAGCCCTGACTAGAAATATTTATGAAAAACTGATTAAAGTGGGAATTCGTTTTGCCTGTTTGTAATTAACGCTTGTTCATTAGACTGTTCAGAAAACCTCAGGAGGTGCTGGCTGTGTTTCCAATGGCTTCTGCACTTTGCAGCACCAACAATGGCAGCGGCATCAAACGCTCCCAGAATTCGTATGAGTAACTACTGTTCACTCTGTTCATGTGAAGGACAGGCTGGACCGCTGTATTAAGGAGCTAGGGGGGGAATTTACTCAGCATTCATCATGCATGCCCAATTCATTAAGATCTGCTTTTTTATAAGGGTATCATAAATTTCAGATCTGGATTTTAACATCAAGAACCTGCCCTTATTAATAAATTACCACCACATAATTTGGATTAATTTCGGTGGTTTGAATAAATCCACCGGCTCTACATCGACTCATGAGCGTGTCACAATGTGTGGATGTGTGGTTTTTGTGGTTAACCACTCTTCAGGGACTGACGTTGAATAATTAAGTTATTTATCAATTTTCCGCCATGTTTATGCCTCCGCGCTGGTGACAGACACGGTGGGAGGTCCATCAGTCCGTCCCTGTCATGAACATCATATTTAAGGAACACCTTGAGGGAATTTCCTTGAATTTGGCACAAACGTCCGGGATGAACTCAAGGATGAACTCATTCGATTTTAATGGTCCAAGGTCAAAGGTCACTGTGACCTCTCAAACTCAAAAATTGCTCAAGGCCGGCATCTGAATTGATAATTAAAGAGATCATCTATGCTGCCAGATGTGTGCGAAGTGTTCGTGTTTTTGAATTTGTAGCTTTCTATGCGGCAACATCCACTTTTTCAGCATTATCTCCTCATCATGTCACGGCCACAGCTTTGTGTTCCATCAGAATCAGCTTCATGGGCCAAATCTGTGAACGCATGTGAGGAATTTGAAGGTGGAAGCTTATCGGTCCTCTGCACCTCAGCAAAATTAGTCTTTAAGTGAAGACGCAAAATGAAATTATTAACTGGAAATATACTTATAGTGATAACTACCATTTCACCAAAAATGACACTCAATACCTTTTATTAAACTCCTTCAAAGTCTACCTATATTGAATGCGAATACAAATGTGTTCACCTGACTCAGGACTCAAAACAAAAACAGGAAAAATATGAAATTGAGGCAAGAGCTCATTTTCTCCCTCTCAATATCTTTCATACTCATCACTTGCGATGGTAAAACTCAAAACATGCATTTCAAAAAGCAGCACAAGCGCTTCCTCATTCCTGATCTCAGATTAAAAGCCGTTCACTCGATGCACAAGATCGTATTAGCATACTGACATGTTTCGACGTGTGTGGACCTGTTTCCTTGAGACCCCATCATTCAGTCCCACGTCGATGAGATTAAAGTGTCTTTTTGTCTCGTTAAAGAACAACAGTCTCCCTGCACAGCCTCGTGTACACCATAGAATAGATGCCAACTGATAGGCAGCCAATTTTCTATTGTGCTTCTGTTGTGAATGCAGCCGTGAGCCCCGGACCACGTTAATGAGTTACTGTACGTGTGCTTGAGACGCGCGCCAACACCGAGCCAAGCTATTCAACGAGTTGCGAAGGCGTGAGGGGAGTGGGGGCTGACAGTTTGCATGCCTGGACCCTCCGTTCACACCAGTCTGCTGGTCTAAATCCAATTCATCAGCCCTTAATGGACTGCACAAATTGTCTCTCTAGGATCTTAACTCGAGGAGTGGATGGACTAAACAGGAATAGAGTGGCAGCATATGGCTCATAGTGTTGAGCACAGCATAATGGGTTCGGGCTGCAGACTGAGCTGTTTACATGTGCAAACATCAAAGTTTTGCATACACAGTTGAATGTAGATTTTGTGACGGGAGTTCCAGGAGGCTCGGGGACTTATTGGCAAACATTCACCCTGGATTCTCACCTTCTCTCAGAATTCACACCGGGCAACACAACTAAACGTAACAAAATCAATTAGTTTCAGTTTGTTTCCCAAATTAGTTTTTTTTAAGCGCCTTAATAAACTGTCACACTTTCCACTGGAACCACAGTGTTACTTCAGTTGTGTTTGTGTTTTTGTGCTGTCACCATGTAAACTGTTTGGACCCCAGGGGGAATAACTGCTGCCGTGCGGAAGCTCTCACTAAACACACAACATATACAGTTATTTACATACTGTACGTATATACATTAAAACATTTGAATTTGCATCTGGGTGTATGTAAACAGTGATTATAATGTCTTCGCATTTAGAGTTTAACATCTTTAAAAACACTGTCCGTCCAGTTTGACTGCGTGTGAGCACCGAGCATCAGTGATATAAACACAGTCCGGCTCTCCTTGGCACGCTGTCGTCCTGCACTCTGTCGGCTCTGAACAGGGTCCACCTGTTTAGCACAACAGCTTGATCCAAGATGTCTGTGGTGGAGACAGGTCTCTGTAGAGATGTGGGCACATCAGTCCCTGCTACTGAGTCACATTTTTCCATTTTTTCATTGTCCTGCGACCAGACATTGCCTAGGCGCAGCCTTAAATCCTAGATGGATTAGCATGGCTCCCATCCTGGATCTCTCCCCTCCCCTCCCTGGGTCGGTCGGATCGGATTGGTTGGTCAAAAGATGCCGGGGGCAGTGCAAAATGCACTCCAATGCTGATAAATGTATTTCTGTAATAGGTTATACCTGTTTCATCATTAAAGTGGAAAATTTACGGTAAAAAAATGAAAATATAGCAAAATTTGAAAGAGCTACCAGCCACTGTGTCTGCATGCGTCGCCTGCAGTCGAGAAGTTGAGTGGCTGAATGTCACTGCACACATTTCCAGCGCACACGCACCTGCAACTAAAATTACGGATGGCGGGTTTCAGTAGCAGCGAGCGTCTGTCGCAGAGCGATGCTCGCTGGCCGGCGGATTCGGCTGTGAGCGGCGTGTCGGAGACGTGAGAGCTATCCTTCCTCCCTAAAATCCATTTGCTCCCTCCATTTCCCTGCATTTGAACATGATCACACAGCTCACAGAGCTCAACAGCGGCAGCAACAATAACAACGCTGCTAAATTGTCAGTCTTTTACCCAGGGGCAGCCACGCTTACCGGGCACTCTGTTCGGCTCCATCATGCCTTTGATCCTGTTTGTGAACGGTGTGTGTTCATGTATGTGTGTGTGAGGAGGATCCTCTTGGAAAGGCGCATTATATCAGCAACTTTAGAAATTTTCGTTGCAACACACTGGCAGCTCCTTTGCCCCCGCAGTTTTTCCTTTTTTTGTTTCTCAGCTTGGTTTGCCTGCTCTCCCTCCAGCTGTCAAATTACCACCCATATGACTTGTTTCACTACAATTGATTACTTAGTTCAATTTGGAAAGCAGAGCAACACAGGTGGCGGGCTGTCTCACTTTATCTCTTTTATTTCCCTCTCTGTGTTTTAAACGGAAAGGAGAGTGGGAGAGAATGAACCCATCTGCAGCAGAATGATTCATCAGGCCTTTTTCCATGGTTGAAAACACCCCTAACAGTCTGGGAGCACACACAGTCCTGCCGCTACTACTACTGCTGCTGCTGTTGTCGTACAACACTGACCGGACCACCTGTCAACACATACGCTTAGCAAAGGAAGCTGTTTCGCTATTAAGAAAACATTTTTACTCTTTTTCATTTTCACTGGAAAATGTGAAAGTGAACTCTCGTCCAATCTGTTCATATTGACCGTTTCATTAGCCATGACTTTTGTATTGTTCTGAACTTCTAGCTTATGCATTATGCAATGAGAGGCTCTTCAAACTTGGTTTTACCATGGCATTCAATGTGTTTCGATATGTTTTTTTTTTACACAAATAAAGAAATATTTTCATGTTTAACAAATGCCGAATTTGCAAGCAGTCCCGAGTCGTTAAGAACTGGATGCGGACAGCATTTCGTAAAGTTCGTAAAGTTTCTCTTTGCGCAACAAGTCTCACAAATTAGCATTTTTGTAAAGGCAGTCTGGTGACTTTCTCCATGGACGACAAAGAAATATCACTTATCAGTTACTGTTTACTGTATTTGTAAAATTTAGACATTTTAAGAGTCAGTCTATTATATTCTTTAATGCATTTGGTGTAGATGTTGAAATCAGTTCAAACAAACAGCTGTTGGGAGGTATGACGCACTTTAGACAAAAGCAGACTGGCCGGCACGGTGACGCCGCTACTAACTGACACTCTTTTTAGAATGAAAAAGAAACTTAATGTGTTGCGTTTATTGCTGAATTTACTCGACAGCAGCGATCGTTAAGAATTTCTTGTAGTCTTTTCACAGCGTTTTTCAGTTTCTCCTCATGCAACAACTCTTAAAATCACACGATTTGTAAGGGAGTCTGGGGGTCCTGCCGTGACTACTTCGATGGTTAGGTGATACGGACCTTCACAAACGTCTGCTGCTACCATTGGCACGTTAAGAGAGCCCGGGCATGTCATTTTATATACAGTGGTAATCAGACAATGATTGTTGCTCTGGCTTCTTCTTGTTTCGCGGAGGATGTCAGCTGAGGAGGCCGTCCTTCAGGTGCGGCCCAGGACAACACTGAATGACAAATGAATGTGGTCACCTGCGTCTCGGACCACCTCCAAATGTGTTCTGAGCGATCTGGTCTCAAATGTGTCCTCAATGCGTCCTGGGCGTGTTCACACCTGTACTCGTAGCTGTCCGCATGTGATCGGATCACTGAGAGGAGGTATGTCGGTGCCAAATGTGAAAAGCCTCTAAGTCTGGGACCAGCGGGTTTTTTCTCTCAAAGTGATGGAGCTTTCCCCTCTCTGCCTCCGTCAGATGAGAAACTCCTCTCCTGCACTCATGCATGCGGCTCTCCTGACCTTGCTTCACGCTCCGCTTGGCAGGAACACTTAAAGACTTCCCTCCATCCATATATACCCTCTCCCTCTCTCACACCTTCGCTCTCCCCAGCCCTGACATAACTGAAAAGATCGACTCCTCATGATTTTTTAATATCTCCCACATCTCGGGACCGCTCGGCGTTTTGGCGTGATCAATGTTTTCCCGGCTCTACATCTCGTTTTTATCGGGGCATCATCGCCCCGCTCGGGGTTTGCCGAGACAGGTGCGCTGTCACCTTTTTTTTCGCTTTACCTCCCTCGCCTTTTGTATTACACTTTTCCCACCACCTCTTCGTTCTGCTGTGGCGTGAGCATGTTATTTAAGTCTTTCCTGTGAGAGGGCTCCCGAGGGCGAGGGTGGAGGGGTGGTGAACGGTGCGAAAAGAAGTCAGCTAAGTCAGTGACGCAGGGTGCAGGGGTAAGGCCAGGGCAACGCGCATCGATCAAGCCGGGCGAATGCTAAATCGTCGCCACATCACAACTTCTGTTCTGTTTTAACCTTGTGAATTTATTTGTCATTCTCCACAGACGCGGAAGGTGAGCTTGACGACCGGCGAACAAAGGCATGTTGTTTAGTACGCCAGATGAAAAGTCGTGAGATTTAACCTTAGATTCGCACAACGCCGCTGTAACACCTCGCATAGAGGTGCGAGGCTGTCACATTAGCTCTGCGCCAACTTTTCAGAGGCATAAAAAACAAACAAACTTTGTTCCGCGTCAGATTATAAGGCACGGTTTTGCAGCGACAGCTCTAAACTAAAACTCCTCTTTTTGTTTCTCGCCTTTTTACCCGTGGCTCAGATTTGTGCTTTTCGTGCGTTCGCTTTGAGGTAAATATTGTCATTTTAGGGATCAGAGTGCCAAACGGCGTACAGTATAGTCTATCAGAAGCTCTTCACCCCTCCGGGTCTCTCAGCGCTTTGGTGTGGCTCGGATCAAAAGCGCTGATCAGATCAGAAGGATGCCGGAGCGGGCCTGAACCCGCGCTGCAAAGGTCACGCTTCGCTCCATTATTCATCAGGTTCTCATGCTAAAGCCCGGGGAGTGTCAAGAAAGCAAAGGGAAGGAGAGAGAATGAGAGATCGAGAGATTGATTTCGAGAGGCGACCCCCTTTTTTATACCTGTCCTCCCATAGAGACCCCTGCCAAAAGTCCTCCTCCGCTACTCCGAAAGCCCCAGCTCTCCTGTGGATAGAGAACAAAGGGTGGAGGCAAAGTGAAGCAGAAAGAGAGAGGCAGAAGGGGGAGAGCACCTCTCTCTGAATTCTCCTCTTGATTTAGCCGTCTCTGCTGTCTCCCGCCCCCTCTGAGACACAAGACCAAACAGAAAGATGCCCCCGAATGTGACATCTCGAACGGCACCTTGATGTCGGCACCATTTTCGCTCCAAGAGCCCCTCGACCACTGGCCGGCATGAGTCGACTTGCCAAGAACACACAGAATATTCATATTGGTAGTCTTCCCTGAAACGTTCGAGCCTTTCCCCGTCACCAGCAGCACCAGCAGCAGCAGCAGCTCGGCATCCGACCATCACCGTGTCGAGCTGAAGAAAACACAAATCTGGGGTGAAAAAAATGAACACATTCACACTTTTCCTGTAAAATCTCAATACTTCTGGGACTCTTGTTGCACACTCTGTTCAACGTTTGTATTCCCCCCCGCAGAGCGAATACGCTCAAGCTGTTCCGAGTTGTTGTTTTTTTTTTGATTATTTATTTTTCACGTGGCAGCATCGGCCACCAGCGAAGCTCTCCCCGAACGCTGACCCCCGCCGCACAAGCCTCTCTAGAAAATTCCGACGTCCCGGCCTCCCGCGGGGGAATGTTTCGGTAAAGGGTAGCGCGAGAGGTGAGATCCATAACTGAACACATATCACTTTCTTCTCCCCATCCGCCCCCCCGCGATCTCTCCCATCCCGTCAACACACACTCACGCACGCACACCACCTCCGCAGAACAATGAGAGAATCCTGTGATCCCCTGTTGTGCAAAAAAAAAAGAAAAGCTCACCCCCCCCCCTCAATTTTTTTTTTTTTTAAATAGCAGCATACAGTATCAGCAGAATTACTGAGGCTCGGCTTCGACGCTGCAGCAGCCTTGCTAGAGTGTGTCAAGCCCAGAGGGGTTTAAGGCTTTGATCTAACGCACAATACCCAGCGTGTGTGTGTGTGTGGGGTGGGGGGGGGGGGGGTGCGCACACACCCGTACGCAAATGAGCGCGCTGCTCAGCCCAAAAAACGTACACCTCTACAAGCACGCACACACACACACACACATCCCCCTTTGATATCGTTCCAGGCTTTTAGTGGGTGATTAGGAGAGGCGACCCAACTAAAGGTCTGGAGTGATAGGAGGAAGCAGGAGCCTGCTGCTCTTTAGTTAGAGGAAACCAATACTCTGTCTGTAGATAGAGGGGTAATTATGCTCAAGGGTTGAGGGGGGGAGAGAGGAGCAAGCATTTTGGAGGAGCAGCCAATCAGGGGAGGGGGAATCGGGTGAGGGCAAGAGTGAGGAAGACTGTGTGCTGGCGGGGGGGTGGGAGGGGGGGTTGATTATAGATTCCCCACTGTGTCACCCCCACAGACAGCAATTAGAATTCCTCCAGAGGGATTTCAGTGTGTGTGTGTGTGTGAGGTCATATGTGTGTTTACATTATGGTGCAGGCTCCCGGACTCCTCCGGTGCTGCATAAATGCAGCGGAGGCGGCGGCGGCTGCGGTGCATGCACACACATGTGCGCCAGTGTTTACTGAATCCACTCCAACACTTGTTGGTGGTCTGAGCGCTATGAAATATTAATGCCCCCTCTCTCTTAATGATTCATAAATTGTATTCCGATACTCACCACTCTGCTTCTCCTCGCAACTTTCCACTCCCCATAATTGGACCGTTGGCTTGGTTAAAAAGAAGGGCGAGGGAGGGAGAGAGAGAGAGAGAGGGGATGAGTGCGGGGCCTGAGATGAAAATCAAGTTTTCCTCCCTCCTCACACATTCCGGCGAGCCGCATGCGAGAGCACAGGGATCATAATGTCAGTAAATAGTATTCATGAAGAGACGCTCTCCCCGGGAATGTGTTTTTTAGCATTCGCGCCCGACACCGAACAGTGCTGTGCGTTTGCCCGGGAAAAACCGCCGCAGACTGCCGGCGACACCTCACAAAATAGCAGCTTTAGCCGACAGGAAACAAGGGACTGCCTTATTTACTGTAATAAGCCCTCTAGTATCATGGGAGAACCTTCAGATCATTCCTCGCTCTCCTCTCCTCGCATTAAGATATGGCGAGGCTTCACTCTAATGTGCGCTAATCTAAGAGAAACAGATTCGCATTATGTTTGTTTTATTTATTTATTACCCGGCATCGATCGGAGCAGCAAAATCACCACTCAGGACTAAATGAAAAGAAAATAAGCCTCTCACTCCATTGCTTCTTTATCTGCTGTCTCTCTCTCAGTCCCCCAGCCTTTAGCCTGCTCCCGTTTTGATTCAATAACACTTTGTAAGATGGGCGCATTAATATTAGGGTAGGAGAAAATCTCCAGTGGGAGGAGATTGGCTGCTTTAGATGCTCTTCCTCACCTTCCCGTGTCTTTAACTCTCTCTCTCACACACACACACACCTGAACACACATTCAAGGGCGTAAGTGGCTCATCTGCAGGACCAGCTGGGTGTCTGTTTACAATAATAGGTGAAGTAATAAAGCGTCTCATCGTAGCTCGTAGAGGTGATTGGCTTTCCGTGGTGACATGTCCACTCTCGGTGAGAGCATACATTTGTGCTTTAGATGTGCCTCGACAGTAATCTCCCTCATTACACACACACACACACATGTAACGGGGGATAAGCTGCTGAGGCTCTTGTCGCAGGTGGGTTGCCATTCTTGTAGAAGTATCAAACAAACATAAATTCAGCGCGAAGAGAACCGGGCAGCTGGGGAATTCGCACAACCGCAGACCTCCTTGTAGATAAGACACAAGGACACATATAAAAGTGTAACATGTGTATGTTCAGTCACACTCACCTTGGTTCGAGGATTCATCAGGAATGATCAGTAGAGCTGTAATCCCCCCCCCCACCCCCCACCCATATGGCTCTCATGAATAGCGGATGAACTGAATATTACTGATAATAAATCATTTACACACTAGAATGTAAGTGGATCTTCTGATCCATATCTCTGCTTTAAAGAAGTCCCAGAATGCAGTTGCATCTCATTTTTGGAAAAAGAGAGCAACTGAAAGATCAGCCCAAAGATTTAGCAAGATGCACTCAATAATCCGGGGCCGAGTGGCTCCTCAATCACCCCCCCCACCCCACCCCAGCCCTACTGACTACAGCAAAGGTCACTCACTCTGAGAATCTATTGAAACGAGCGGCCCCAGATATCTTTGCTAGTGACAGGAGCTTCTTTTTTCCCTTTGCTTGAACCCGCACTGACCAATGACTAATGGAGATTGATCCAGTATATTATTGGCACAAAAACTTCCAAGAGCTAATAAATCCTGCCAGCGCTGTAGGGCAGACAGACAAAGGGGAGAGTGTGCGGGAAAAAGAGAGCCGACGCAACCTTTTTCGCCTTCGCATGCTGCAGACGTTTTCCTTCGGATCGCATGGAGAAATGTGGGTCAGAGGCCAGGACTGAGGCGATGCGTGATGTAAGACCATGATAGTGTTGGCACAGGGCTGGAAATGTTGTTGTACATTCAAAAAGAAAAAAAAAAACAGGAAACATTGACATAGACTGGCATGGTGATTTGGCATCCCCACACGTGATGGTTATAATGAGCATATCGCCGGCCTGTCATCACACTACACATGTCAGTGCAGGCGGAGTGGCCTCCCACTTGTTCAGTGTTTTCATGACAATGTCACCCACGCACGAGAGAGACAAGTTAATGTGGCTGCCAAGGAAGGAGAGGCATGAATGTCCGCTGTCAGTGAGGTAATGACAACTATTGAGCACAAAACACGCAGTTACATCCGCTGTGCACTTAACACACAGCTGAACCGGGAAAGGAAAGCAAGATGGGACACAAGCATGCGCTCACAAAGCCATCTTCTTCGTTTACACGGTATAGTCTTTTTTATTTACTTAATTATTATTTATAAGGTGCAATATGTATGATTTTTCTTTAAAAATTCAATAATTAACTAAAATCATCAACAGAATGTGAAGAAGTAACAGTTTTGACCTAATGTCAAAGATACACAATGTATTGTGTATTGCAGTGAGCGTGCTAACCAGTAGCTAGCCTAGTACGTTAGCATGTAATAGCAGAGTTCAGCCAGTCCAGCCAAAGTTAGCTAATACAATCACTAACTTTATGCTTAAAGGTGTTATTGACAACATTCAGCCACTGAATGAAGCACCCCATCTCCCCCCACGGTTACATTCACGTCAAAATACTGCTGTTGTTCGAATCATCTGCCCCCTCACGTGGTTGCAAGTTTGTTGTCGTTACCGTTGCTAACACTTGCTCGCCAAAGCGAGCTACAGCAATCATTTTGGAACTGACAAACATTGTAAAATTATGAATTCTCAATCAAAATAATGTTTTTTAAGGAAAATTCTGCATATTTCCATTTTTTTTATCTGTCTACATAAAAATAGTATCAGTATGACCTTTAATTGAGCTTACTAGCTAAGGTCAGCAGCTGTTAGCGGCTACTTTAACGATATGATGTCGACTACTTGTTTGGTGCATGAATTTGACATGGAGCCAGTTCTTAATATATTTATATATATTATATCTTATATATATCATATTGCACCTTTAATTAGGCTAACAGCATAGAGCAAAGAGAGGACATAGATGGCTAGCAGGAAAAGCTTTTATCACTGGGACTGAAGTAAAGGTTGGCTGGCCACCAGCATGATGCAACATGGTGACACTTTAATCATCTGTTCTTACGTGAGCTATTTCCTGAATACAGTAGGTACAGTGCTGTTTTTTTTCAATCAAGATAACCTACCAGACTCTCACTTTTTCTTTTCTTTCACAACCACCATCATTTATTTTTTGTTGCACTGCCTCACAGCCATGTCTGTGCTCTCAAGGGTACCACAAAGTTAACACACAAGTCATTAGCTGCCCCCACATTTCCCATTTTTTCCTCCCAAAAATGAGACACAATTACATTCGGAGGCGTGCAACCATCTCCCTTCTTTTCCATCTAAGTGATGTATTCGAGCCAGCAGCGACCGCCCGCCCGCCCGCCCACTCTCTGGGGGCATGTTGTGATAGGCAGAGACATGCGGCGCTCGAGGCCCCCGGGCCCTTCCGCATCTGGAGCCTGCCACTCCCGCTCTGTTCCAGCAGGCTCGTGAGCCGCAGTGATGACCACCACAGGCCACCCCTCATCCCGCGTCCCCGTCGCCGCCGTCTCCTCTGGCTGGGTGGGGGTGGGGGGGTGCACCTCCGCCAGCTGACACGGATGCCGCGCATGTTTATGCATGTGTTGATTCTAATAACGTCCTACTTCATTTGCGAGCCGTGCGAGGCAGTGGGAGACCACCATAATGCGACTTGTCTTGCACTCTGACTTGCCTGTCTGCTGCATTTCTGTACTGCCAGCACAGGCGTTGACTGAGCATTGTCTGTTTACTCATTCGCCTCAGGGTGTTCGTGCACAGGCTGCTGCATAGACTGTAAATGCCTTTCCTAACATTGCTGTCGCTGCCTCCCACCTCCACCAGTGTCAATATGTCATATTTATAGTATGCATTGCACGGCATAATAGCAAGTGTTCGCTGTTGATTAGGTTGGTGTCTCCCGGTAATCCACTTTGACGCTATGTATAGAGGGGGAATCGAAGAAGGACCAGTCTCCCAAGACGTCCTTTACTATCAGACACTCGGTGCGGACCAATGTTTAAGGTATCAGAGGCGAAGGAGGGAGAGAAGAGGAGCCGAGAGGAGTGGGAACCCTCCTATATAATAGTGAGGGATGGTTCCGTGACGCAGCCCTACTGAGAGAGATAGCCCTCCATCTCACTTATCTCCTGTTTGCTCAATTTCCTCTACGCGCGACGGTGCACCTGGGGTCTGGCTGCAGCCTCCCGATGCTCCTCGGCGGCAGACCCCACGAGATAATAGCCAATCCCGCTCTCCCCAGTCCCAAATCAGACAGGGCCAAAAGACCTTGTGCTTTGTTTAAGATTTCCAATGAACAAAACCATGTCCCTGTGGCAGCAAGCCATTACGAAACCAGACAGACTTATATCAGACTCCTTTTCACTCAGCTAACAGTACAAAGAGGGGAAAAAAAGAAAAGCTCTTTGCTCTCAGACAAAGGTCGTGTCACCTAAAAGAGGCTATTTGGCTATTGTGTGCTACAGCGTGATTACTCCGTCGATGATAAAGAAAAATATTCGACTATGATTTCCTTCAACTCGGGCACCTCGAATCAGAGCATTACTTACAGAATGATTGGCTTCTAATGGGCGCCAGATTGTTTGAGCGACACGACGCACGGATAACAGCGGTAGCGAAGCACTCTGTATACAGAGTCGCGCCGCCGCCGCTAATGCTTTGATGTCCCCTACCATTATCTTCCCACTCGACACCTTGTCGTCTTTGTGTTTGCTGAAGGAGTCAGAGGCAATTATCAGACGCTCGCGGCGGTGTCAATCAGTCTCCCATCTCCCAGATACCTGATTCCACTTTAAACTCGGAGCGTCATATCTGTCATTGTTAAGACACAACAGCTGCCTTTAATGAAAGGCGGTCACACTCCTCACGATCGAGCCTTTCAGATTCGCGTGACTGCCGGAGACCTCTAGGTCTGCGAAACGCTAAAGAGAACCTGCTTTTTTCTGGCATTTATATCCAGAACATTTGTGAACAACTGAAACGCTGGACAGGCACGGATTCTGACTTCCTGCACGTTTTCTGCATTCCCAAACGCCAGCCTGGGTTTTCTTTTAATGTTAAACGCCGATGCCCTTAGCGCCTGTTGGGGGGCAGCTGGCTGATACTGTGTGCGTGCAGACAGATCTGTATTTTACAGTGTCCGGGAGTGTCTCAGCCTCGCTGCAGCAGAGATGGGCCAAGCAGATATCGCATACAGTAACGTCCCAAGGGTACGCTCTTTCTGGTCAAAGAGGAAGAGAACCGCAGGTGAATCGTTAGGAAACCCAAACCCTCAAAAACCCAAGCACAAATCAATGAGCAGAGCTGCCTGCGAGGAGCGGGCCAACAAAGCAGCCTTCGACTTCCCGATCGCCGCACTATCAACATTTCATGTTGATGTGACGGGATCGGCAGCACACTGGGAAAACCACTTGGGCCCCATCCGTCATGGTCGAGACATACGAGCTGCTGAGGCCCCTCAGAGATGAAAACACAGATATTACCTACACATGCGCTCAGGCACACACATTCGCATGCAGCCGCTCGCACATTATTACGAGCAACGAGAGCTGTCGGGGCTTGTAAGCTGCAAAACCATTTGATATGGGAAATCGGAACAGAACAACAGCCTGATCCGCAGCTCCTCTTTCACCACGTTACAGTACTTTTCTTAGCCTGCTCTCCGTAGTTGTCTACAATAAGCCTCAGTCTGAAGGAATCCAATCTTAATATGTAGCATACTTGTGAGGGCTTTTAATGTCTCCTGTTTCTGCACTCTAAAATGCCAAATCATTGCTAACCTACTTAACCTAGCACCTCCGGAAAGAGGATGGGAGATTACAGGAGACTTTTATCCCTCTAGTAAAAACCACACTTGCCGAGGAGAGGATCGGGCAGGGTGGTTCTATCTTAATAGGCCCCCTCTCTAACTAATGCTCTTAAATGATAGATTAAACAAGGAGACACTCGGTGGTACGGAGGGCTGGTGGGGAGATCCAAGAGATCCGTGATTGAAATCAGAATAAGGGAGACATGATGGGTGGGAGAGAGAGAGAGAGAGAGAGAGAGGAGCAGGAGGAGGGAATGCAGCCGGCTCGAGTCGAGCCATTCAACAGACAAATTCTAAATAATGCCGCACAAATCCTTTAACTGGAATGCCGCGCCACATGCAAATCAATTACCGCTCACGGGAGGGAACCAACAAGCCGGGCTGGGCGAAACGGACGACAGCTCGAGCCTTTTTACGGTGCAGCGGATGCGGTTCTTTAAAAAGTAAGGCCTCAGTTTCGGAGTCGTCTCCGGAGAGCCGCTATTAAGACGGAAGCGAAAAGGAGGCACCGAGTTAGACACAATCAAACCATAAAGAAACAGATGGTGCTAGGCTGCCTGTTTACACTACTAGTCTTAACTGCTGGGACATTAAACACACCCACGCCGCTCCACTCACAATCACTCACATTTGCATGACTCAGACGAGAGAATTGGGCAATGTCAAGAGAAAGTCAAGAATGCTTGTTAGCGTTAATGGAATGTCTGGCGCCATTGTAAAAACGCAGCAACTTATCATTTAATGTTTTTTTGGGGTTTTTTTTTTTTTTTTTTTCCCGCTGCCACTGCTCAGACGCAGCTGCAGTCACAGCTCTCAGCTCTCTCTTTTACAGCAGCCAGGAGGTGTAAGTTAACTTTTCCCGTTGAAGAGAGGCACTTAACATTGATGTGCGCACGCTGAGATATTTGCTGGTTCATTTACTCGCGAGTGAGCATGCTGCGCTACCTCTCCTCGTGCGCCGCTGCTCTGTGCGGATGCATATTCACGTTAAATGTGCATTTTTTGCATACCGATGCATCAGCGTTTCAGTGCAGGACTCCCCCCCCCCCCTCCTCCAGACCTCCTAAAGCTTGTTCTCATTCAGTCGGCGATACTCTGTTTGCCCGCGCCTCCCAGCTCATTAAACGCGCCGGCCTCTTTTTGCCGTTATCTAAGAGACGAGCAAACAGACAAATAATGACTCATCCACATGTAATTATGTCAGATTATTGTCACATTACAGTCATTGCATTTGATTGCCAGCGTCCTCGTTATCATATGTAATCTATGCGCCAACCCCCGTAACTGTCCACCTGATTTTGCTTCCAGAAGGCGTTCGCGCTTTCACGCGACGTTACATACAATTAGATGTAATTGCCGATGTTTCATGAAGACGTTGTCCTCTCAAGAGCAAGCCCGATGATTAGATATTGAAATATGTATATCTCTCATAATGCTCAGCCACCGTGCCTGAATGCCACAATTTATTAGACAGCCTCGTATCCTTGCACTCAAAAATGCAAGGAACTCTCAATTATCCACAGAGGACACTATGAATTTTTCTGATTTCAATTATGCTCAGAGGAGTCCTGAGGTAGACGAGGAAGCTCTTACATAATTTGCTTTTATAATGATTGTCCAGAGCAAAATGTTATTGGATATGTCAGCGATCGGTGCAACAGAAAAATTGCTGATGGAAAGGGAGATAAAGCTGAGAAAACAAAGGAGTGCAGAGACAATCGAGTGCAGTCTATAAACGTTTCAGAGCAACTGAAACTGATATTGATCAAATGTTTCCTCGCCTATGCCAGGTAAAAGTCAGCACTGGATCTGTGTTTAAAGGCTCAGTGTGTGTAAGAACTGGCCACCCATCAAATTCATAATCGAAACAAACACGGGGCTGCGTATCACAAGAGCAACTGGTAAGAAAAGCTGGCGTGAGCTAGTTAGCAGAGCACCAGAGGCGTGTTGCTATTTACACCACTAGCACAGGCATGCTGGACTGGGACAACCAGGGCTAGCTGGTTAGCATGCTAACTTCATTAGATATCTCTGCAATATAATATTTACACCTCATAACATCCACATTTGTATTTCTAAACATTCTGTTGATGATTTTGAATAATTTTTTGAAAGTTTTCAACAACAACAAAATTCTTACATAGTGCACCTTTAAAAATAAAATATCCAAGGTCAACACGACCAATGATCAACATATAAACATTACTTGTGTCATGACCTTTTATATTTAACAAAAAATACCTCGACTTTGCTTTTGTACTAACAGGCTCAGTTGAAAATAATCATTTGCCAAGCAAAAGTGTTATTAATCCCTTCTATGGTATTAAAAAGGACATATGTGCCTCAGAGGGCAGACTGCAGCTTTTGTGATAGTTTAAAACTAAAATCTATTAGACAGCCAGGCCTTGGAAGTGTAATTAGGCAGCTACCTGGCAAAATTCTCTCTGTTGCCAAAGTTTTTTTCAAAGCCCACCTTGCTTCAAAGCAAAGGACCCCTGAAGAAAGGAATCAATTAATTCATTATTTATTATTTACTGACTCTACACCGGAATAAACAAAATCTTTTTTAAGCACCTAATGCAACCTCTAAGCTAGGCTCCTCGGAGAGTAAACAATGGCTGGTTTTAGCCTTCCATTTCTGCCTTCCATCCAGTCTCTGCATCTCCTCTCCATTGTGTTCGCCGCGTGTGGCACTCATGTGAAGAATGTGTGCCGCTCGCAATTATATGACTTATTCATGTGATTGTGAGAGGAAGACGATAGATGGAGAGCATGAAAGAGACGGGTGGCTGAGTCTCGGTGCCTAAGTAACAAATGGCAGCTTTGACTCTGACTCACCTTTGGGTGAGGGCCTGGTGGACATTGGGTGACGCTAATGTGGAGTGACAAAGCAGCCCATTGGCTAATAGGAGCTAAACAAAGCGTCCCCTTTACACACTCTTGGTGGAAAAATCCTTCTTTCTCGCCATGCTTTCTCCGTCACATAAATACTTCTAATTTTATAAAGAATCTCATTTCAGTGTGACATGCATTGCAGCACATCACAGCTTAGCGATCAATTATTTTTTCTGTCCTCGTATTTTTAGATCCATCCAGGCATAGATGTTACAACGCACAAATAATGGGAATTGTTTAATGTGATTATTGTGATGTCAACATGATAAATGTGTTTTTGTTGAAGCTTAGAAATATTACATGTCCCGCTCGCCATCGTAAATGTCTGTCGAATTAGGACATAACACAATAAATTCCAACAATACGGGAGATAACAAGACAAAAACAGCAAACTCTCAACATTAAAGCCAATCAGTGTCTTTCGAGGTGAAGCAAACTTTGCCTTCTGACTTCGCAGTAAAGTAAAGTGAAGCCTTTTGACTCAATCAGCCCTCTCTCAACACATATTTCCAAGTCCGTTTGAAGATTCAGCTCAATTTGGTCGTATGGAACGAGCAGCGAGCAGATGTGTGCGAGACTGAAGGCACACACACACAATACTCACGGCTGATCACTTTACATTCAGAGAGGAGGACGATCCGCCAGAGATTTGCACTTATGACTGTGCACGTCTGTGGGGAACTCCCTTCATTTCACACTGTAATTTAATGATTCACTGCGCATGGAAATAGCATGAGTGCTATAGAGAGTACGAACACGCCTTCACAAATGTGTGTTCTAAAGCCAGCAGGGTTTGACATGATTGCTATCAGCTCTCACTGTAGAGGAGCCGCAGCAGCAGCAGCAGACACTGAGAAGTAAATCACTCCGCCTAGATGATTCACAGATGACATATTAAACATTCAACATCTCAGGGTGAGCACTGTTATTGTAAATAATGACCCCATCAACCTCCAGCATTATGCACAGAACCTGTTCTTCAAACATTACGGCACGGCCGCTGTTGTTATTCAACATCAGCGGTGCTGTCACGCCGCTTCGCCAGAAGTAAAGCATCGTCTGACAGCCGTGCCCTTATTGCCTAACACTTAATTAGCTGGAATCTTTTGTCTGCCATCTGATTTCAGCAGCTATTGAGCAGTGAATATTAATTTAGACGAGCATCCCTGGGGCTCACGCAAACACCACACAATTACCCCAAGGGGTCTTCGCCCAATAAATTGCCAAGCTGGAAACAGAGCGAGGTCCAGTGACACACGACCTGAATATTACCATGTGCGGACCACTCCTTCTCTTTATTTCCTGACCCTGGACATCGAATTCTCACCCTCCGATAATCAGTTGTTAAGGAAGTGTGCGATATTTGCTGCCCTTAGATGCTGAGAGCCAAGCGATGCTATGCGGCGCTGCAGATTCTATGCACAAGGGTTGAGGGTTGCCATGGAGACAGATATCTGGACTACCTAAGTTATGATTTATCAAAACACCCTCAGGTATGTAGCCTAGATACTTGAGGCTCTCAGAGGATGAAACCCGGCTGCACAAAGTGTCTGGTCAGGCAGGAATGCATTGTGGGTCTGTCACAAACACAATGGCGCTTAAAGAGCCGGCCTCAGAAACTTCAGGGAATCAGAATAAATGCAACGTCCTGCCTTTTGTGAGCCGCGCAACATGTTCCCGCCGTGTGCATTTTGCTAAGCCGACCGAGTTACGCCAACGGTGTGAAAATGCGAGCAATAACTGGAGCAAAATCAGTCACGACTTCAGGAGTTTGAGTTGGCTCGGAGGCTGTGACCCGAGTGAACTGAAATCATTATGACCTCATGGACCTGGCTCTGCAGATATAAAGCTCCGTGTTCAGAGCTGAGGGAAAAGAGGTCAGGGGCCAAACGGTGGCTGGGGAACAGGTCACTGATTACAGTAAGAGGCCCGGCCGCTCATCGATCCCTCGGCTCAGGCTAGAGCGGGGTGAACGACTGGAGCTCACAGACACTCTGAGACAAAAATGGAGCTGATGCAAGGAAACAGGAAGAGATGGGGGCCAAGGAGAGGCCAGGGACACCGAGAAGCAGAGGCACGCACTATGAAGTCTCTCCAAATGAGAGTAGGAAGGGCCGTGTCAGCGAGTGCTGTGTAGAGACAACACGAAATGTGTGAAGTGAACCTGAACTGAGCACCCCTGGAGAAACGCTCTGTTCTTGGTCTAGTGGTAAACTCAAAAAATAACTTCAATTCAATTTGCTTCAAGGAGCATTTGTGTACAGGGACGCCATCTGTAAATATAAGCTCTACCTTGACTTGCAAAATACTTTTGACTGCACCAAAACTTTAATTACTTTCAAACATGGCCGTGATTATCTAGCTCGCAACCATTTCTTACTGAGAATCACAGACTAATGTAGTCCAGTAATCACAGTGAGTAGGGCTTATTGAAAAGCTAATTGCCTATTAGGCTCAACTTGTTGCCTTGGATTTTCCTAGCCCGGTTATGCGGCTGAGGACTAAAGGGCTTGAGAAAAATACGAGGCGATGTTTTCAAACTTCAGAGAGAAGCTGTCAAGCTGTAATGGAAAATGCCAAGATTTGCAATGATGGTTTTACACAGCCAGAGCAACGGAAAATATTTATAAAGTTCGAGTCGCTCCATCATGCTCTGCCTGTGTGAAAAGACTGAGAGAACAAAAGTACTTTTCCTAAAATGCTTGCCCTAAGATAAACATGTATATTGTAAAATATGCACTTGAATTTACAGACAAATTCATTTTTAAGAAACACAACGTGAACTCTACTGGTTGTTAAGAAGAATTCGCTGTATTAAAGTGATTTCTTCCTTTCAAGTGGCTTTCCAGTATACTGAAGTGTCACGGCAATTCATGAAATTGTCAGAAAATATAATCTACAGAGTTTGAGTACTTGACTCAGCTATCTTTCGTGCCTGCACCGCGTTTCTTGAAAAATGAAACACTATAGTGTTGACAGTAGAGTCAAGGGACGTAATGCATAAAAACACTGTGTAGGTTCAGGACTAAAACTGTGACGGAGAGAAAGAGACACATGTGTGCCGATGCATCCTTTCCATCAGATTTATAAAGCTGTGCATCTGCCTGATTCATATGTATAGTGATAATTTTAGTTGGACACGACTCGTAAGACCTGTCAATGCGAAGAACGACAAAGAAGAAGAAGTATAACTTGCTGTGTTTCATCGGTGAGGTTCTCCAACAGCATCAGAACAGCTGCCAAGACGCGCGACCGGTATGGACAGCCGCTTTACCCACGTATGTAGGCCTACATGTAAACCATCTTC
Source organism: Lagodon rhomboides (assembly GCA_039737535.1). Lineage (NCBI taxonomy): Eukaryota > Metazoa > Chordata > Actinopteri > Spariformes > Sparidae > Lagodon > Lagodon rhomboides. The sequence goes on along the minus strand of CM077785.1, from coordinate 11,244,134 downwards.
TGTTGGGCTACTGTCGTAACCAATTCCTAATATTCAAAACGTGAATAACGTTTTAAGGTGCAATACATAAGAATCTGCCACCTCGAATTCATACTCTCAACAAATCAAGTCATCTTATCACCACAATAACTGAACTTTGATCATGACTATAGCTACTGTTAGCTTGTTAGCTTGTTGTAGCTACGTTTTGGTGTCGGTGTTCACGCCGCTATCACAGGAGCTTTGGACCGTAGGGAGAAGGAGGTTTTCAGGCCTGATGCTAGCTGGTTAGCATGCTAACTTCAGTAGATGTCATCCACACAGTACATAGACGTCTTTGACATGTTAATTCTTCACGTTCTGTTGATGATTTTTAGTAATTTCTTCAATGTTGTGAACTGAAATTCTTACATATTGCACCCTTAAGATCACCTTACATATAAGGGACATTAATCAGTATACTTGTGGCCACTGTTTTACGTCTTTAATCCAACTACCCATGCTGCTGTCACTGCCAGCAGGCAGACACTGAGTTGCCACCACGGTAAGAGGTGGAACATACAAATTGGTCAACAGATTCGTCTGTAGGATTCACTTTGGTAGAGGTTACAGAAAGATCAGGATTTCAGGCATATGATAATAAACATCAGTTTGTGAAATACTGACAAAGATAATCTTGTACATAGGCACAATTTTACATTTGTAACCTGTGCTGGGTGTCACAAACAAAATAAGAAAATGTGTGTAAATAAAGTACAAATCGTGCTCATGTACACGAATCCTATAGATTCAATTCTGTCACTATCGTTTTGATCATGGTTTGGCTTTCTCATGTTGGCTTATTCTACAAGACAAACAGGCTTGTACTATCTATACGTACTAAAACAAAGAGTATAGTTCGTGTCAGACGCACAAGCATACACACACAAAGTGGACAATCTCATCAAATTGTCCACCCACTTCCCCCCAGCCAGCCCTACTTCTTCTCTGCACTATTATTTTCCTCCCCGAGCCCTCTTCATCCCAGTCCCCATGCAGCCCTCACAGTCATTTTACCCCCACTGAGTTAATCAGAGGTGGATGCTACAGCAGTATGCCTGCAGAGTATACTCTATAATCTGCCTAAACACACACATGCAGCACAAACACACACACACACACACTGCACCTGTACTTGTAAAGGTTATAATCAGGCTGCTTGGCTCTCTCCTGGTGAGAGTAGAAGAGAGGGCTGGACCAGGCAGCACTGACGATGGTCTGGAGTGGTAATCACTACCCGATGATACTAATGGGGCCCATTCAGGCCTCGGCTCCTGGCCCCTACATCCCATTGCCGGACACATGTTATACCCCCAGCCACATCTATCATAAAAATGCAAATTGATATATCTGGTGCTTCGTACACCTCCTTTTTTTTTTCATTTTACTCGCCGAGATATCTTTGCAATTTATTTCAGTGTCACTTAAGGACAAGAAAGCAATTCCTGAAATTGTAGATTGCCGTGGCTGTCGAATGATGGTGTTTAAAAACAGCATCCACCAATGTTTCATCCAAGTGCTCGCAGAAAGCTTGAGCCAGAGCCACCCCCGACTCAATGCTCGTGGGGATGCTAAATATAGAAACCATTTTCCATATTTCTTTTCATCAACACCAGGGCCATTGCCCAGCATATCATTTTCTCATCATGCAAATTGGCAGAAACTTGTACCATTTGCGTTGTTCATCTATTTGGCAGAGACAGTCTGTTCACTTGATGCGACAACGTCACAAAGCCCTTACTGGAGGTTTTCTTGCTTGTTTATTCGACTTCAGTGCATTGTGGTGGAAACTGAACTATGTGAAAGTGAGAGACGAGACTGAAAGAAGTGTGATTTGATCTGCCGATGCATATTTATGAACTAAATGGTTCCAGTGGCAAGCGAAGAGTGGAAAGGAATACATACTACTGAGACTAAATTTAAATAATGTCCTGCTGGGTAAAAACTGTCTTTGAGATGAGAATCTGAACAAAAAGTACAAAAGATCCCACTTGAACAATTATTATGAACCACACAAGAGTGCTGCCCCTCGCTGTTTCTGGGTGGGGGGTGCTCTAACTTTTAAATGTGTAAATAATTTATGCTTCAGCGTCAACAATATTTCGGGGAGCGAAGACAAACTCCAGCCAAATTGCCAGAGGCAGCGAAAAGTGTTTGCATAATCTGGATACTGTTGAGGAAATATAACTAAATATAAATAAAGAAGTAGCTGATGAAAATAGTGACGGGGATGAATATGCAGCAAGAGAAAGGGAGCGAGGTGGTAGAAAGAGTTCGAGGAGTCCTTAGCTAATGGATCAGATCTGCTGCCACTGTCTGCGCCCGCTGTCACCATCGCTTGTCTTTAAAGGTCCAAGCAGGTAACACGTAGCCCAGGAAACTGGCTAATAGGAGCTAACGCAGAGTGAAAACACTACAGAACCCTAAGAAGTTTTGTTGTTCACTGAAAGCTTTATGGTTGAGTGCTGCAGCAGTTCTCCATCAATGGTTCAGTCTGTTCTAACCTAGATCGTGTGCTGTAGTGCACAGGGAACAGCATGGCTGAACATTTACAATCATTTCTATAGACTTAATGTCTTTTGACTATATTTGTTAATATTGGCCAAGCAACGGTGGTTAAGAATGTTTTTTTTTTAAGTAAAAGTAGCAACAGCACAGTTTGAAGTATTAAAGTCACGCATCCAAAAGTATGTAAGGATTAGCAGCAAAACGTTCTTAAACGGTCTTAAGTAGAAGCACTCATTATGAAAAGTGGCACCATTCATAATGTTATATCTATCATACAGTAGAAGTAGAAAGTAGTAATAAATGGACGTATTGGGTTAAAGTAGAAGTACCTCAAATGTGTACCTATGTCAGTATATGTACTTTGTTACATTTCACCACGAGCACCAGGGTTGCATGTCCGTTTCTTATTATTTTTGCGTTAGCTTAGATTAATGTTGCCTACACTAACTTATATTAATATCGCTAATGATAGCTAGCTAACATAAAGCAGCATACTGGAGAGCTCAGCCATTTTTACGTTTTTTTTCCACAAACTGGCAATTACCAAGACTGTTGATTGCTGACGAAACACGAATCCCATGTGATACCACTTAACGCACAATACTTCTGTCTCACAGACCTTGTTAGAAGCTGGAACCAACTGTCAGAATTCTTAAGCAGAAATAAGCAAAACAATCATTTTGGATCCAACAAACATTTTAAAATGTATAATTCATAATCACAATAATGTTTTTAAGGAAAAGAGACACTTCTGCATCTTTTTACAAGCTCTGAAGATGTAATATTTTTTTCTTAATGATTTGTCTACATTAAATGTTATCAATATGACCTTATAAATTAAGCATAGTAAACTGATGTATATGGTTGATTCTAAATCGTATTCTGTTCCACACATGTCCATTGATCCAAATGCTAATAGTCTGGCAACTTGCTTCTGGTTATTTCGCATAAATAACTAGATCAATTTATGATGATTAATTACGTCTTTGATTTAAATGGCTGTACCCGCAGGATGTGGTGAATGAGATTAAAGGAATATGTTTATCAGGTGTGTTGTAAATTAGAGACGTACTGCCGTACAGAAGTGTTCTTTAAAAAGTGGTCAGGATTATTCTTTTCTTTCAAGAGCGCTTCAATAATAAGTTATAGTCCCCAGACATAAATGTGTCCTGGTTATTCTGTCAATTTCAGATAACTGAATAAGTAGAGCACCTGCTGTACCTTTTTTTTTTCAGCAGGGAAGCCCAAACAGCAGGCTTTTTAATATCTAAAGATGTCAATAGCGCGAATAGTAAGCCCTTAGACCGAGAGAGAAACTTTATTCAGACTCACGTCTTGGACTATATTGCTATTCCCCACTGCAGAACCCACTTTTTTACAAATGCCAGAGTTTCAAAAAAATGTTGGATCACAATCTTAAGGGAGATTTTTTTTTTTTTTTTAAACCGGTGAGTACACACTTTTTGTGACACCACCGGTAAAGTTGCCACAAACATCCAGACTTTCTGTGCTACAGATTCCAGCATGGAAAGGAACCTGTGTGCGCTAAAGTGAAGAAAAAATGTCTCCAGGCATAGTTTGTGAGCTGAATGATAAAATGGTGCCCGCAGGAAGCAATATAGTTGCATAGTGGGCAGGAAAAAAATGTAAATTCAACCAAACGTGTGTTGTTTTCCCGTGGTGGGTCTGAGGCTCTCGCCTGACACTCCATCCACTGTGATGTGTGTGAGTCTTTGAACCAATCTCCACTCCTGCAGGGCGCTCCTGATCACCTGCCGCTAGATGTCCCCTCCCTCTACATCGCTTCCACCCTTAATTACCTGTGATCAGTCATTTCTTAAAGCATCTACTCAGAGCCCCACGGCAGACAAAGGCACCAGCAGAGATGATGCTCTCATCGCAGAGTTGCAGGAGTGTGGGAACGTGGTACGTCAAGAGAAATTGTTTTTACATTTCATCTCGCTGGCTGCTTATCTATTCCACTGTTTATCTGCATCTCTTCTGAGGTATGTGCAGGCTCCTGGCGTGCTTCTCTGCGCATGTTTGTGTGCAGTAACTGCCAAAGTAAGGAGGCAGACAGCTTGCTGTGTCAAGGGCTGTAGGGGGAATGTTCAAACTCGAGTCAGCGGGGGATTGTGTGTGAAATACAGATGTTAGAGACGGCTCGACTGTTTGCCTATTGTTATCACCGCTCTTTGGCTAAGAGAGGAACAGTCTTGGGTTTTGACTTGACAAGGGAGAAACAGAATGATAAATTGTCCCACCAGCTTTCATCCAAGACGCCGCCCCCCACTCTTCCCCCCGCGCCGCCGCCCGCCCCACCCTCAGCTGTAGATAGCATAAAAAAACAACAGATTACAAAGTAATACACTGACAGCGACACAATGAGGAGAGGAGATAGGAGTCCCCGCCCTCTTGTTTCACCAGCTGCCACACAGGGAAACAGGGCATGTGTTAATAAGGCAGAGAGAGGGTTACAACAGGGCCTTTTTTTTTTTAAATGAGTGATTTCTGGAGGCTGGGAGAGAGAAGACAAACTGACAGAAACACAGAAAACATCAGCACAGTTATGTGTATGTATACTGTCGAAATCTGCGTGATGAAATTAAGATGTGAAAGTTGTGTAGAGCGGAGCGCTGTGCAAAATAATCATGCGTTCTAAGATTTATGCTCCTCGTGACAATGATTTTTCACAACGCCTGTTTTCCACTAGTGTTGCATATACATACTAATTATCCAGAGGAAGAAACAAGTCAACTCTCCTCCGGTCTCTCCCGCTGAATGCTGACAACGGGCAGTTTGGCTACAGAAGTAATTAAGTCCAGTTGCGCAACAAAGTACCGTGTAATGTTCCCCTGTAAAACGGGGTCCGTTTTCAAACGACCAGACACATCTTTAGCACATAACGTCACCGTTTGAACTGTTTGTGTGGCCTCTGTTCAGGCTGACGGTGCACAAAAGAGGAGATAACAAAACAAAACCCAAAAAATGTTTGGCAGTAAAAATAGCCTCTTGGCTAATTACAGGACTGGCACATAACAAGAACAAAGTTAGGTGTTAGTCTGAAGGTGGGGATGTCTGTGCGCTAATTAGTCTGCAGGGACCAGGATGTGTGCTGCGAATAAGTCCGTGCATTTTCAGGCAAACCTATATTTACATTATGCAAAAAGCTCTTACAGTGTGCCAAACTTAGTAAGAGACCCTCCTGAGACCTTTAAACCCCTCGTGCCCATAATATGCCACATTACCTTCACCTCCACATGTATTCACAAGGGCTGGGTGCTATACAGGTATCATCACCATCACCGGTGTCACGCTCTGCTATGCCATATTGAAATACTGTCATTACCGTGATAAATGTTTTAGCAAATTAAAGATGATGTGCTTTATTGTAGCTGTGAGAAGGTACAACTAGAGGGATAAACACAGAGTCACAGAGCTGCAGTCACGTCCGGTAACTACTGTTTTGCTCGACTTCAGTACATTTTCATCTACTCCCACCATCCGAAAAAAGTTAAGACGCTGCGGATTCATTTTATTATTGATGGAAATGTCCCCACAACCATTACAAAACTTGAATATATCTGCATTTCCAGTTTTATTTTGGACTGCTTATTGAACGAGGACCAGCCTTCTTAAAAATCAGGTTGTGCTTCAAAACTCAAGCTCAAGGGTGGATTGTTATCCAGTTCAAACTTGGAACCTGAGAGTTTTGACATGTTTTATGTAGCTTTACTGTTTATTTTGCAGGTTTTGTCGGGCTACACCTAGGTCGATAAACATGTTTTCTTTTTTAAAATCTTTTTTTTATTTCTTAAGATATGTGAAAAGCGGTAGAATCATGTTTGAGTCGAGTATCCCTTTATCCATTGTCAGTCATATCGTGATGCTCCACAGTGAAAATACTCAACTACAATTAAACATTCTGAATTCTTAACCTTACTGGGGGAAAAGTATGAAACTATTACACCCAAATTTGCCTGAAGTAGTCATTGTGCAGTGAAGTCATGTGTTGGTCCCTGTCAGTGGTTTGCTATTATATCTGATGCATTGATTTAATATTACTTTGTACTGTTGCATTAATGTGTGTGTTGCATTTTCCTGCTGGAGATGTTTAAGCTTGAGCTAATTTTAACTACTTCATATATGATTGGCTAGTTTAATCTACAGCAATGCATCATACTCTGTAAGGTCATCAAGTGTTTGTACAGTAGTGTAGTTATCCTTTGAGAGCCATGTATCTCTAAAAAGTCAGCCTTTCAGGGGTTAAAGAGTTGAGACGATGCGTTTTCCACTTTGATCCTCGGGGCCTTGCATGTTTTAGATGTTTCCCCGCCCAACACACCTGATTCGGATGATCAGCTCATCATCAAGCTCTCCTGAAGCCTCCTACAGCCCATTCACTGGAATCAACCCATAAAGGAACACCTAATTCAAAACCACCACATGATGTATACATGGTTTTCATTGGACAGGAAGGTAGAAACTCTCCTCAGAAAATGTGATAGTGTGCAGCCTTAAAGTAGGGACTCTGTTCTAATAATGAAGTTGTGATTATTATGAATGCCACGGGGCATCAGTCAACACTGCCGGACCTGGTAGTAAGATCAGAAAACAACAAGGCTTCATACCAAAACATAATCTAATAAACTTAATAAAGGCCTGTCTCTAATATAAGCCTGCTCCAAAATAAAGGCCTGGTCCTGTCCGTCTTCTGGCCCCTATGTGAGAATTTACGGTATGTTTAATATAAAGCAGCTTCTCCTAAAAATATCAAGATATTGTTTATAAGCCATATCGCCCAGACCTATAGCATAAACTACAGTCCAGACCATTAACCCACCCTCCCAAAGGAGGAGTGAAAGATCAAATTTCTCCACCCTGAGCTGCAGGAGCACTCTGGCTGATATGTAACATTAATTTCTCATGATGTCAGTCAGCTTTCATCAACGTTAAACTTTAGCATACCCGCGAGATGAGCATCCGGGACAGACGTGGGAAGACACCGGAGGGGGAGAAGATGTGAGAAAATGACTGCCCCCGCTACCCTCTGTGGCTGCGGCTCACACCCACCCCACTCTGAACCGCCATTCCAAAAAAAAAAGAAGAAGAAAAAGGTGAAACTTATACATTTTAATATCTCCTGCCTGGATGCCTTGCCCTCGCTGCGTGGTCATGTTTCTCAGAAAGCCTTCACTGGCTTTCCAATTACAGTAGAGAAGAAAACAGGAGATGGGAATAAAAGTGTGTAATGGAAACACACACACTGCCTGGGTGTGTGTGGGAGAAAGAGTCGGTGTAGGTGTGTGTCTTGGCTGCGTGGCTGGTGCTATATCTAGAATTATTTTCACTGGTATCCAGGTATCTTTGGACACTTTGTTATATAAAACTGTGATATAAAGCCTTATGTAAATACAACAGTGAGAGTTGATTATGCTCTATTTGGCCATCATAATGAAACATACACCATTGTTTCTATACACTATTAAGATTGGACCAGGGTTGTATAATGTACTCAAAAACCATACTTGAGGAAAATATATTGTGTTAAGATATTACATTGGTAAAGGTGAAAGTCACCCATATGAATAGTATTTGAGTAAAAGTATTAACGTATGGGCTCAAGTATCAAAGGTAAAAGTAAATTACACATATTTCTGGCTCTGATGCATCATGTAATCTGCAAAATAACTACTGTAGTAACTAAATTTATTAAATAAATGTAGACGAGTTAAAAGTGTAAATGTAGTGGAGTGAAAGTATAAAGCAGCAGGAGATGGACAGTAAAACCACCTCAAAATGTACTCAGTTACATTCCATCAGTGGGAAAATCTAACAGAAAACTCAAATACAAAAAATAAAATAGTTCTTTGTGTAACTAAGATGATTACAAAACACTCTATTTTATTTTTTTCTTCACTACATTATCATAATTTATCAGTGCTTTAACCAGGATACTAACTAAGTACATATACTCGAGTCCTGTAACAGTACAAATTCAAGGTGCTTTACTTGAGTATTTGCGTTTGCTGTAGGTTAACACTTCTACTCCTAATTTCAGAGGTAAATATTGTACTTTTTCCTCCACTACATTTGTCTGACAGCTTTTGATACTAGTTTCTTTGCAGATCGATCTACTGATTATCAGATCAGTGTTCTTTTTTCCCCTTATTACCGGTAAATTAATTGAAAAATGTGGTACCTTGGCTCTGATGCAGCATGTTATCTGAGAGTAACTAGTAACTTAAGTCATCAAATAAATGCTGTGGAGTAAAACGTACAATATTTGCCTCCAAAATGTAGTGGAGTAGAAGTATAAAGTAGCAGAAAATGGAAATACTCAAGTAGCGTGCACGTACCTCAGAATTAAAGTTAAGTACAGTACTTGAGTAAATGTACTTTAAATGTTACATTACAACACTGGATTGGAGCAAAGGTTGTAAATATCCTTATTTTGTGAGTTTGGTTTCAAATTAATCAGGACTGTGAGCACATTGAGGCTTATCTGCATTTAACGGTGCAAGACAATGAAAGAACCATACGTCTGAATATTCAACAGATGATCAGTACGTTTGAAGCATATTCTGACTGCCAATATGCAGTGAGAACGCGCTCCTCTAGGTTCAATCATAATAGGTCTTATTCCTGTGCAGCAGAGCTGGGGCAGCACTGACACAGAATTTGATCTCGTATTGTATGTAGCCGATAGCTCCCAGAGGAACGGGGAAAGGAATCGTTAACCAGTGTGGTGGATGGAACTTAAGACGCTGTCTGCAGGGTTTAGAAGCCTCCTCTCCTCACAGTGTTCAGCCTTTGTGGGTAGAGCGGCGTTTCCATCCATCATGCATCACCTTCCCATGGTCGCATAGCTCCCACAGCCAACCACTTTTACATTATGTATTGTGAGCCAAGTGGTCTTATGCAGGCATATTGCCGCTAAAGGAACAGCCAGCGCCTCACTTACTAAAAGGAATTTTTTTTTTTTTTTCGTCTGTCTCACTTGTTTGCCTTTTCGCATTTCTATGAAGTGGAAGAGGCTTTTAATGTAGCACATGCTCCTGCTACACACAGAAAGACCTTCACTTTTTCTGGTTTATCATTGGTTCAACTAATCCAATTGGCCACGGCGAGACAGGAGCAGAAACGTGTCTCGGCGTTATCTTACAGTACTTTGAGCTCTGAACTTCAATGATTTTTCTTTTAGGGGTGTGTGGGAGAGTGTGCTTTCATCTGCCACAGTCATAGTATTGGTTTATTAAGAGCCTTGAATAATCCTTGAAATCACTCCCAAATGCCCTGTCCCCAAAAAATGGGAGGAAGGTAAAAATAAAAGTCGAACCAGTTTATTCTTTTTCTTCAAATGGTGACGCTCTCAGTGCACAGACGGAAACACCGCCAATGAGCAATACATAGTCGGGGAAATCTCTTTGTTTCTTTCAGGCTGCTGTCAAAGAAGGATTTGCTGTGGCACGGAGGGAAAAAATATCACCTCGCACAGTTTGAATGAATGACTCAGTAAAACGTGGTTCACCACGTAGTGTATAAATATTCAGGCAACGTGCACTCCCCATAGGGATCTATGTGGACTATCAATATGATGGATTAGTCTTCCGACTGGAGAAAAAAAATAATTACTCAAAGCAATAATTACAGCAGCCCCATGCTGAATCGCACAACACTCAGCCGATAGATAAGATTTCATTGTCAAAGTGCTGAGGTGAGGAACATGCAACGTGAAGGACAAGTAGAGATCAACAAACTTCGCAGGTCCTCTGTGTGTTTGTCTGCCACTTTTATTTTTTAATTATGTGAGTGCTTAATGGAGCCCACAGTTCTTACCTGATTTCACCTAATACATCGGTTTCAGATAGTTCCAGGAAGTTGTAGGAGGGCAATTTAAATTTGATCGATATACAGTACTGGGCCGCTAGTATTTGTAGCTAAGTTCCAGGAACTGTTGAGAGGCTCCACGATTCAACATTGCTTTGAAAAAAAGGATTAATTGGGATAAACGGAGATGACTCGACTCTCCCTTCTCAAGGGGCTCTGGTTTCAGCTCTCCAGCTCAAGTACATACGATGTGGAAACTAGCGAATCACAACACTACTCAGAGCTGTGGGCCATGTTGATTCCAGCCTCTGGTTCCCACATCTCTCTGTTGAAGCTCCCTACATCAGTGGAGCTGAGCAGTTAAAGATTCACAGAGAACCTGTCATAGTCTTCACACATCACCATGTTGGTTAAAGTGAAAACACAAAGACACCATGCCGAGGTCTCATCAACTTTTACAGAGGAGCAGTGGAAAGCGTCCTGACTGGAAGCATCCTAAACTGGCATGGTTTGTACTCGGGCACCCGAAAGGAAGGCTCTGCAGGAGGTGATAAAAACCACCCAGAACATCACTGGTACCCATCTACAGAGTGTCAGTGATAGTTGTGAAGTGAGGGGTCTCAATAGAGCCCCAAGGGTACTAAAAGACAACACCCACCCTAATCATAGTCTGTTCTCCATGCTGCCTTCTGACAAAAGGTGCAGAAGTATCCGCTGCCGTACCACCAGACTACGGAGCAGCTTCTGTCTTCAGGCTGTGAGACTCCTGAACTCCTCCTCAAGTTTTTCTTGTGTCGCGTGAAGGGACCGTGACATACATTTTGTTGTAGAATGACAATTAAGTCAACCTTGAAGCTCTACGTTGATGGTTTCCCTGACCGAGCAAAGCACAGATCCTCCGTCCAGAAATAGAGCTGCTTCTTCTCTCTGTGGTCAACACTGGCAGCAGGCAGTAATGGATGTCAGATAATTGAGTAACAATGTGAGTGATTTCTGAGCGCGTGCCACATCATTACAACCCCTTACGCCACATTCCTCTGTTGAGCCGATGGCCCGTCGTGCCTATTAACGGTCACCTCGCTCGTGTTACTGCGCGGCACACAAACGCACCCCCAGAGATCTGCTGTTGACAATTTCATTAAATCACTGAAGTCAACAGCACTTCGCAGATTTCAGCAGTTTAATAAGCTCTTTAATGGGAGAGAGAGGGATTGGATCATGGCTTTTCCAGTCGGGGTGATGGTGATTTGGACCTGTGTTGGAGTGCGCGCTTGCGTATGCGTGCATGCAAGTTCACTGTATGGTAAAGAGAAGTGTGTTGCTGGCGAAGAAGCAAGCAGTGCTCCAGTAATTAATTTATCTTTGAGTGACAGTTAAGCTGCGGGGCAGGAGCTCGCCCGCCGCTGATAAACAGATAGGAGTTGATTTATGTAGAAGTCCAGGGCATGTGCGCTTATCGGTGTGTGTCTTTGTCTGCTTGTTTCATTTTGGCTGACATGCATGCGTACGTGTTTATACATAATGCAGTCGCTACAGTCGCCCGCCTCTAGCCGTGTTTTTATTTATATTCGTAGGCGTCTTCGGAGTCTTCCCGCAGTTGTTTCGTAGTGATGGGATCCATCAAGCCGGTGCAGCGAAAAACAACAGAGGAGCAGGGGTCAATTGAGAGCACGGTGCACATCAGAGGAAACAATGGTTGTGAATTATTGAGTCCTTCCTGTCCCATCAGCCATTTGTCCCAGGCCTAATGGGTTTTTTTTTCTCTAAAAGGGAGTGTGTGTGTGAGTGAAGGGAAGGAACTGAAGTGAACAAAAAAAAAATGGGCTTCCCTACTTAAGAGAGGCGCCTCCTGGTGCAGTTCGTTGGAAAAAAAAATACAGATTTCAAAAATTTGAAAATGTTCACTTAGTCTTTGGGTTGGGACCAAAAGAGAGTGCTGGAACTACTGCAAGTCATGCGTCATAGTGGCTTCATTACTTTTTGCAGTAACTAGTACTCAAATACTTCTTATTTTCTTAATCAAATAACTCATTTACCATTACTGACAGACTGGCTCCTTTAATTATTATAATTCTTTATGTAGCTGGGTGAAATAATTCAGCCGCAGAGATCCATATCTCCACTCTGTTCATGCACAAAGGTTGATCAGACCTCATGTGTAGATATGTTTGGACGTACGATGATGGCTGCCATGATGTTGTTTCCCATTATTTTCGAAACCCCAACCGTCCCAATGTCTCCCGTAACACGTACCCTTTTTCTCTCCAAATTCATCCTCCAGTAGGTTAGATTTTATCAACATTTCCATCAGTGTGTAATCTAAATCTCATCTAAAATTCTCATGATATTATTCTTTCACTGAAAATCATTTAAAAAAGTTGTTTGGTGTAAGGCCAGAAAGGATAGCCTTGTATAACCTCTGTAGATTCAGCACCATGGACAGGGTCAGGAGCCACTGAACTAACAACTGAAGGGAGAGCGGGTGGTTTCGGAGCGATGGCGGTTTGTTTTTTCGGAATAATGGCCTGTCAGAGCAACGGGCAGAGCCCCTGATGGTGGCAGACAGGTTAAGTTCTTCACTCCTTCTCAGAAGAAAGACAAAAATCCGGGAGAGGTTGAGCAATTTAACTTGTGCCAATTGAAAAAAACAACACTTCTAACCTTTTAAAGCACCTGGACCGGCAACATGGCAGCACAAAGGTAGTCTGGGTGCTCCCACAGAATGGCTGTATGGTGGCCGGACGGCCCTCCCAAGTAAAGCATATCTGTGGGAAACACCGGAAGTCATACGAGCCACTATCACAGTATTACATTACTATTTGAATTAAATAAAGTAATTAGTAATTTTGTTTTTTAATGAGTTGACTAGTAACCAACAGATTACTATTTTACTCTATTACCAGACTGCCTCAAACTAATTTACTTTTTCACTGCATCATTTATTCAGAGTAACAGCGCCTGGCCTGGTCTGAGCTTACACCCCCCGTGGTGCATGGGGGAGGAGGCCGAGGGTGTTTTCGATACACACTCGCCTACACACAGATATGTATCGAATAAAGGGGCATTGACTGACCAGCTGTCCGACTGGTGCCGTCTGCAGCGGTGGAGGAATCTGTCCGCCGGCGTCTTCGATTAATCCACGCTTCCCCGGGCTGCTTAGATTTAGTTCTCATCAGTCGATACGGAGTGAGCGCACACAAACACACACGTCACTGCACACACACATCACAAATGTGTCCAGTGACACGGGCGGACAGTTGGTAGATACACGGCCGCGTACACACACACGGCTTTCACACCTTGCCGGAGCATGTGTGCGCTCCTGTGGGTTTTATTGGGTGGGCCGCCGTCCAGCCATGAGTTCAGGAATCCGGTCTGTCAGCTGGCAGTCAGGACTCGGCAGGTGTCTCCTCCGCACAAAGGCGAAGTCAAGGGCCAATAAACAACCGCAGCAGGGGAACTCAGGGCCAAATCAATAGCGAAACCGTGTGCTCTCCCCCTGCACTAGCGGTTAGATCTTCCTCATCACATAATAACTCGCCCGCTCCTCGCTCACGGCGGTACATCCACACGCACATCCACAGCGACATGGAAGTGACACGCCGTGGGCTGCAAACGTCTTCTCTGGATACGCCGCCGTCAGTCGGACCGCTCGCCCAAAACTACAGCTGTTGTCCCCCAGTGTCTGTTTTGGCGTGATTGCTGTCAGGTCATTCAAATCAACACATGGAGAAAGCGGCCCTTTTTCCTGCGCTTTTTTTCCCCCACCACAGTATTAGCTGTTTATCTAATTCACTGAACCAGTAATAGTTTATCTGGTATCTCGCGATGTTCTCGAATGGAAAGCAAGTGTTTATGTCTTGTGGGCTGAATGCCAACTCGCGAAATCTGCAATTCGTCCCTGACTGGAAATGAGTTGAATGGAGGCATCCAAATATGTTGGGGAGTCACTCAGCTGGATGGAGCTCGACTGAGCTGTGAGTGACTCACAGTGAACTCAGACGCACTCAGGCATGCGGTTACCATGCTGATGCGAAAACAACACTTTGAGCTCTCCCCGCGTTAACTCGGAGTTCATGTGGAATTTAAAGACTGGCTGGACTCAATAACTCTAGCACCTTTGAGGACGAGTAATCAGATGAATCATAGAGGAACAATGGGTTTAAATAAGGCATGGGGTTTGTTTTATAACCTTCAGAGTCGGTAATTAGAGGGCTTTTTTCAGCACAGCACATTTGGAAATATAAAAAATCAGGGTGAAAAATGTGATTCCGGCATACTGATTTTTCCTCCGTTTTCAGCGGTTTATTTTTTTTCTCCAAAACCTCACAGACTGATTTTCGTTTCACGGCCTATAAACATTACATGAATTCATTAAACCTGTTTTAACTTAATAGCCAGGATATAACAGCACTTTTGCCTCTTCCTCAGGTCGTTCTGGCACCCTGGAAAAAATAATTTTACTGCCGTTTTACTAAGGTTATTATCTACCTCCTCCACAGCTTTTAAATCTCACACATTAGGTGTTTTTTTTTTAACCACGGCTGAAAATGTACTTTCCTGCCCGTTTCTTTATTTACTCTCGGGGGGCACATGCGCTCACCCATCGGTAGTGTAAGTATGCACACATACACCCTCAGACTTCAAAGATGCACGCTGTCAGCAGCATTAGGCAGAAGATGAAGATGTTAACCAAGTATAGGGCTCCCCTATAGATTCCAGCATAAAGCTGCAGCTCTGCAGAGCCTTATTGCCGCTGATTCATGTTTCCTCAGCGTAAACAGTCAGACGTCTCGGCCTATAGCACCACCAGTTAGGACAGTTAGGCACAGTTACTCTGAATTTAAACACAGAATCATTGAATAATACAGTGGGGTATGTTGCTCTGTCATTAACATCTTCACAACATACACACTACTGTTCAAAAGTGTGCAATCTCTTGTCACAAAAGGTTTGATTCAGTGGCTGAAAGGAAAACGGGTCTTTCATGCTTTTAGGTTGTAGAAACTCCTTTTTGGAAAAAAAAAAAGGTGTTATTTTGCATGAAAGTTGGAAAAAAAGTGATGGTTTGTAAATGGAGAACAAGTTCCGCTTCCTGTTTCAGTGTCAGGAGAACAATAAGGCTTATAACCAGCTGGAATTTACAGGCCTGTCCTTCTAGCAAAGCTATTCTAAAAACTGCATTACAGAAGTGGAGGGTTGGTCCAAGGTTAGCACTATTAGTAATGATCACTTGACAAATCACAGTTTCACAAACCTCTTAAAGCTGAGCACTAATTAGACTGCAGAGGGCCCAAAGAAAAACGTGTCCCTAAAATACTCAGAGCCTAATTGCAACATTTTGATTCGATCATGATTGGGTCATTTGTGCTTTTCAAAACAAATTCAACAACTGCAGCACTGTGGGGGTATCGACTGAATGGGGGTTTGACTAGAACTAGTTTAAATGTTACTTATATGTTTGGTGTCTGAATTATACTGTTCGTATATGTTAACAGGACTAAGGAGAAAAACGTCAAAGTAACAGGTGATTCCAAACATCTGGACAGTGGTGAAGCTGCAGCAGCAGTGTGTGTCGCCTGATCTCATGACAGATTCATTGATTCTTGTCTGTCAACGGAGAACAAGTACTTCATCACTGTACTTAAGTAGATTTTTCAGTTATCTGTACTTTACTTGAGAATTTATTTCTCTGATGACGTTTTACTTTTACTCCTTACAGAACAAAATGATCTGTATTATCTACTCCTAACATTTTTTAAAACAGACTCATTACTTTTAGTACTTTTAGTTTTAATGTGTCGTGTGGGATTATGCTTTCATTTTATTGTGCATCATTGCTCACCGCCTTCCCGACATCACCAGAAGACTGATTGTCAGCCTCAGTTCGTATCACACACAGCAGACGTAGAGAGGGTTTGGACAAATCCTACTGATTCTGAGCCACTGAATCATAGTATAATGTGACATTCAGTTAGCTTTGGTTAGGATGGCCGTCAGAAATGTCCTTCAGGGCTCTACGTTTTACTTTTATACTTTGAGAACATTTCAGAACCTGTGCTGTCTTACTTTTACTTTAGTAAAGAAGTGAATCAGTAAAGAATGTGTGTACTTTTGCCACTTCTGATATTCAACGTTATGTTGAGACCTACTAGTTAACACGTTAGAGCTTGTGAATACCATGCACTGCAAACGAACTGGGCCCATATAGCACTGAAGATTACGATGGTTCTACTGCGCCTCGTTCTACAACAAGCTGTTTGAAAAGCGCTCAAACGGTGTGTAATGACTCCACCAATAAATAACTTAATCCACTTTATTTCGTTGAATCAACTAACCCTTAAATTAAACACAGTTTAATTCCACATTTTTAGCCTGTTTGACCAGATTAGAACGTCTCAAACACAGTTCTGTCATTCAGCCATAATTGAAGCGGGTCACTTTTTATCATACGTGTAGAATTTACAGTATCGACTCCGTCTGCAGTGCAACACCCAAAAAAAATAATTTGTGTAGATGGGTCATTTTCTGCCAAATGGGTATTAACATAAGCTGCTGTAACCGCCCAGAGTTATTAATCTGTCATAAATCTGTTTTTGGGCCCCGCTAATTTAAAATGCTGGAAAACAGACCCAGGGTTTGACCTGATTACTGACCCGTGACGTGGACGAACCTATGTTTAGATAATACAGTATAGCCAGCGGTGGTGGTCGGTCAATTACACTTACAACATCTCTACACATTTTGGATAAAACCCTTTATATATATCAAAAGCTGCGCGCTCTTAAAAAAATTCCCCTTTTTAAATTATTTCTATTTTAAATTTACATGAATTGAAGGTTTCGCACAGTGAGAGCCGGTAAGTTTCCACCCTTTATGATTAGAACTGCTTGTGAGTAATGTCAAGCGCCTAGCGCCAGAAAACGCTTTAGCTTCCGGATCTATTATGTATTATTATGCTATGCGGAATATATATTTCATATTTCATATACAGTATTTATGGGTGAGAAAATGCTGTGTGGATATGAGCCAAGAACGTCGAAGATGGCTCTTCCTAGGGCAGAGAGGCGGGGGGGGGGGGACCAGGGGATTCCTGTGTTGGGTCTGTTTAACACATCATTTCACTGAGAAATTGTGTTTCTTTTTCAAGGCATCTCAGCAGCCATTAAGGAGGATTTGCCGGCGCTTGCTCCAAGTTGGGGTACGGCGGCATTACAGCCACGCAGCTAACTGCCGTTATCACGACTCGGGATCCACCAGAGCCCGAACAATTACAAGGGCCCATGTTCTTGTGAATATGTGTCACATTAAATTTGCTCTGACAGGAAGGAAGGAGGGAAGTGAGGACAGAAATGCTGTAGGGATTAATGTTGAGCTCGGAAGCCCATTTCTTCAAGGCATTAGCTGCCTGCTGAAGCGCTCAGGGCCTGACAGGGAACTATGACACAGCGCGTTGAGCCATTTGGGAGTGTTACAGCTGAACACACACACACACGTTTTCCTGCCACCCCCCCCCCCAAGTGTGTGTGTTAGTGTAAGCCGCCGCGCAGATCACACGCCCAACCCTTGTACCTCAGAGAGAACAGGTAGCTCGGGAGCACTCAGAGGGCCGCTGAGCGTCGACACACAAGGCAGCGGCGGCAGGACGCACACTCAAAAGTTGTATTTTCAAAATAAATTTAAAAAAAAAAAAAAAGAAATGAATTATCACAACAGAGCATGAAATTTTTATAAATGGGAGACGACGTATTGTCAACAGGACCTCGGGCCAGCAAACATAGAGGAAAACTAGAGGTTGATAAATGATGCACAAATGCAGATATCTACCCACACCCGTCTGAGCCGTATGTAAATAAGTTTGGCCCGCAGGTTTCGGCCTGTTTGAAGGGACGGCGCTCTAAAAACAGGCCAGAGGATTTCAGATTGGTGTTTTTAACGGCGTGACCTTTGAGTGAGTTGAATACATGTAGACAGCAGCGTGGCGCCTGATGAATAGCTCGGGTCTTTTCCCAGCTGGGAGAGCAGATGCTGAGAGGGGAAACGGAACATGTTTTTCTATCCTCCTGCACTCGCTTTTTTTTTTCCCTTCCTTGCTGCCTTATCTTATACAGTGTTTCGAGATGGGTTGGTTGAAAGGGGAGGAGGGGGGCGCGCTCAGGAGATGACACACTATTAACTCTCCTGGCGTTAATCTTAATGCCTCATGCTAGAGGACTATACACAATCCATTTTAATGCAATTAGCTCTTGCCAGGAAGGATGAGTTATTCAATGGGGGCATAATTGCATCCTCAAGTTTTTACACTGGTTCATTCCAGGGATGTAATTACTTTCATACATGGTTTAACACATGGCGCCACTGACACAGACACTATGTACACACACACACACACGCTGAGGCACTCATGCAGACACACACGCAGTCGTATGAAATTAAGTTGACACGCAATATATCACACAGTTTTACCTGATTATTCAAAGTAGAGAAGTGGAATTGGCCAGCATCAGGTTTCATCGGCGCTGGCGTTCACACAGAGCGGCGGACCCGGACGCGCGGCGTGCCGAGATTGATGGGTCGGCTTTGGCTGCGTCACCCTGAGGGGGGCCACTGTGTCTTCCTGCTGTCCTACAAAGCCATCGAGCTGCTTTGTATTGAAATCGGGATGACAAAAGCTCCAAACGTTACCCTTTTATATTTCAGAGGAAGATAACGCAGGATGCACTAAACACACGCTGGCATTTTTCTTCCTCGGTGTGTTTACAGTTCTCCTTCCTTCCTCTCTCTCTCTCTCTCTCTCTCTCTCTCTCTGTCTCTCTCTCTGTCTCTCTCTCTCGCCTTCATCACTCGTCTTGGCTTTAAAAGTCTGCTTCGTCTTAAGTATCTCCAAAGGAGTTGGCAACACCGTCATCAACACAATTCCCCAAATCACCCAACTCTCCTTCTGTAAATTTCTCTTTTTTTTCTCCATTTCAATCTTTGTTATAGTAAATTGATTAGGTTTTTTTGGAAAAATGAAACGGTTTCAAATTAAACTGTAGCGAGATTAGTTCACTTTTGAAGTTGCTTTCTCAGAGTTGATTTCGCTCTCCCTTAAGGATAATAGACTTTGAAAAAAAAAAAACGAGGACATTGCGAGATGATGACATCAAGTTGAGAGCTATTGCACGGATACGGAGCGCAAAGAGTGCTTTCTCCAAACATGATAAATTCTCTCGCTCCTCGCAGCGAACAGCTTAAACATTGAGTCCCCCGTTCACTCTCCCTCTTATTGTCGTATATTGCGCACAAGTCAAAGATGGAGAGCTCACAGCATTGTCCCTGCGAGGCCGCTGCTTAGCCAGTGATGTCTGTGTAAATAAAGGTTCTGTGTAATGGGGGAGCAGCGGAGACGTACGCCCAATGAGCTGCCACGAGGGAGACTGTGCCTCTGCTTTAAGTCTATAAATAATTGAGATGAAAGGGAACTAGGCCTTGAAACGCTGTTGAGTGGCCGTGGGCAGCCCACGGGCCTCTGTCAGAGCCAGGGGGGAAGCAGGCCCTAGGTCCACCCACTACTTCAGTCCCAAGCCTGCAGTTAAATTTGGCAAGACAGCAATGTTCAGGCATTTACAATGAGGGGGCTGATCAATTGTTATGCAACTGTTTCGCTTCTTCTCCGACAAGTCTATTCTGGAAAGAGACCAGAGGAACTTTCTTTTAAAAGCTTGTAGCATTTTGTTTTGGCATCCAGGAGCCATGCTCGGCCTGAAAATGCTCACAATTATGCATGATGTAATTAAATCTTGATTATACTAGCACTTGAATAAGCACATGGTCTTGAACTTACTCAGACAGCCGTGAACAGTCGCTTCAAAAGGATGTTTGCGCTCAAACCCCAATTCTCCGACACGGCTGCGGAAGGTCAGGCCCTCGGTGCTCCTGTGATCATCCCCTTACAGTGGCTGCCCCCCATGTCCCGCCGCAGCAGCTTTAGTCAGCGGCAGCGGCATTAGCAGCACGTCCACATGCGCTGACCCCTCCTCCGTGTAGCAAATCGCTGACAAGTCGCTTTTTTTTCCGGCGACCTCAACATATTTCCCGGCGTTGCTTGAGACCCTCGGAGGGCTTCGCCGACCCCCCCCAGCCCCCAGCCCCTGCAGCACACATGACCTTGACTGCAGAAACTGGAAGCTCTCCGCTGTTCAGACAGATGTCGGAAGTGTCATGGCAGAACGGCGGGCAGAGGTCACCGATGATGGGGCGGACGCAGCCCGTGAGGCACAGTATGACTGACACCTGCGCACCTTCAACCTCCAGGTAGCCGGATCTGCCGGCCCACACGCAGACGTGCGCACATCTCACCCGGTTGAGCTCTTATGTCTTGGCACCGGGGCAGCAACCTACAGTGGACCACACATATCGTACGAATGTGTAGGCACAGGCACGCACAGCTCAGCCTCAGCAATCTGACAGCGCCTCATTGCCTTAATCCCTCAGTAAGCCATTATACTGTCTTACTTACTGACCTGCTCTCAGAGCCATGTTGCCTTTTCTCTTCTCCAGCAACCGCCTGGATTATTTAGATATGTTTTACCTCTAAGCTGAACGGATGCCGAGCGAGCGCGTACGTGCGGCGAGCATCTCCCCTGTCTATTCTTTCTCCGGCTGCCGTCGCATCTCGCGTCGAAAATTGGCACGGAAGTCCAACACGAGGTGGAAAAATTTACATGGCTGCTGGTGTGATTCTACATAATAACCCACACCGTAACCCACTTCGCTGGGGAAAACTGACGCGGAGAGCTAGCGCGTCTATTACGGTGCTCTCGCCGCGCTCAGGCACGTCTCGTGATGCAGACATCCCGCCAACTCATTTATAAATGATCTGAGAGTATGATACAGCCCTGGGAAAAAAAAAAAAAAAAAATAGAAAAACGTGTAGCTGTCCAAGTGAATTTCACTGACATGGTGCTTTATATAGAGCAGACTGGACTTCAGAGTGGAGAGAGCGAGAGAGTGAATTCCGTTTGGTGTCAAACTCCACTGTTGTACCTCCAGGCTACAGTTGTGGACACACAAGGTCCCACTGTGACAACCATTTCATTGACTTGGTGCTGCAGTATTTACCATTCTCTTCCAGCGCACACAGCAGAAAACACACCTTTTTCCAGTCTCCCTCGCCAGGCCTGCAACATATGGAGCCTTTCTAAAGACGACAAAAGAGCATTGTTGAGAGGTAACTCTCCGTGTCCCTATGAATCTTTCATTCTGTGTTAATTTACAGCGGCACATGTCTGCATAATGACAACGCTGTTAGCACCAGGCTTCTCTAGAGGAACTATGGTGGAAGTGGAACGCTCTACTTTTGTTTTCCTCTACATGTCCCAGGGAGCCACGTTGGGAATGTGACAGTGGCATCTCTTGTAAAACTGCTAACCCACAACTCCAGCTTTGGCAGCTATATTAATAAACAAGCTGATACACACATTAGCAGATCGACAGTACCAGAATAGAACAGACTGACAAAACAATGAGCATGGCTGTGGAAACAAGGCACGCTCCAAGACTCTGATGAGAATATCTTTCACAGAGCACAGGAGGATATGGAACCGAGTACTTTTTCATCATCGTCATCGTCATTAAAGTGATCTAGCATTGCTCCTTTTGAATGTTTTAAACTCCTCGGATCCGTGCCCAGCTGACCTGCTCATTATTAAGACTATCCATCTCACCAGCTCTCCAGCTCTTAATTCTTTTACAACTACACTTCAGGTGCCACTTCTGAGCTCCACATGAAAACCTCCATCTGCTCTCTTAAGATAATCCCTGGTGAACTCTTTCAATGCGTCAATGACACAATTAGTCGCAGCGTCCTCTCAATTAAGAGCTAACTGATAAGTGGTCCCTTTCCTGTATCCTCCAAGCTCACCTGCAGTTGTCCAGCCCCTCCTTAAACAAGGATGAACAGCGTCCCTGATGAAAACATAGAAACCACAACCAGCCAATATTATCTGTTGTCTGAACCACAGTAGACAGGAGAGGAGAGCTGATGTTTTGGCCTTCCGCCTCTATTTGCCACCTATCAGCAGCTGCATGCCGTCCTGCGCCACCTACAGCACGCTAAGATACAGCTGCTGCTGCTGTCACACCACCCCGCGCTGCGTTCACATGCCCCTCAGATGTTCCCATTTCCCGAGGTGAGAAGTCACGCTCTTCCGACGTTGGTGTGTTTACGTGTCAGAACGTGCCGGCAGCAAAATAAGTTGTTTTGCATTTCATTGCTCATTTAAACAACGCAATGAGAGATGTCTCCAGTAGTTGAGTGACAACGTAGCGCAAAGGTAAAAACTGTACAATGACAATACGTACCATCAACCCAATGTTTACTTTCGACGGCCATGAAAAACGTTTTGTGAGAGTTCCAACGGCACATGAACGCACAGTTACGACTGTCTTCTTTGGAGAGCTGTTTTTCTTGTTATTGTGCGGACCGGGCTTGTCTCAGAATAAGACTTAATACTAATTCTCTCAGTGGATGACTTTTAAAAGCCTTCTTTATTCTCTGTCAGTGGGTGCTTCTCAGTGTGACTTCATCAAAACCCACTGTAGCTGCCCTACATTGGTTTGTTGTATCATACCAGTTTTATTGTTAAAGCAGCTACAAGAATTGCTTTTTGTGTTGATTCTGGCGGCCCCTGTGGACAAAAAACGCTATGAGCAACACCCCCTGGTGTCATAAGGATTTTTATCCAGCTAGCGTGTGCATTGTTTTTGAAGGTGAATGAAAGCTAAACAAAATGTGTGTTATATTTCATTCTTTTTTAAAAAAGAAAAGAAAAATGTATTCTAAGTAGCAATTTGAGGGTAAGGTATAATGTAGCTATTTCAATCCAAACCATGATGTTTTTCAAGTTGTTTTAGTGGCCAAACCTAACCAGAACATGTCAGTACATACAAAAAAGCTTTTCTTTCAGTGAACAGTGATGTCGTCCTGCTGATACGGGCATCATTCATAGCCAAGTGAGGTCATCTCTAGTTTAGTCTTGAGGACTTGCAGTATGAGAAGAACAACTCTGCCATGATATTAACTACTTGAAATTGTCCAGATAAGAATGTACTTGGCATGCCTGTCATCTCGGAGGAGGGGAAGCATCATTGAGCCGTTACAATTAAGGTCATTCTAAATTTGCAAACCTCTCTACAACCTGCTTACTCTACGTTTCAATCAAGCTGTCCTCTGTACATTTTTGACAAGGCGATGTACCCCAGGGTGAAGCCAGTCGCATTAACCTTGCTCATCCTCCTGGAGCATCTGCTGCAGGGTACCCTCCGTCAAGGCTGCGCTTCCACCAGAGGTGCGATCGGCCCTCTGTCACACCTCGGCCTCACAACCTGGTACTTAAGATGGATGGGTGTAAGCCCCAGTGCCCAGGTGAACTACAGCGGGCCCTCTCTGCCATGGTGCTGCTAGCTGCCAGCCCAACAGCTGACCTGGCTGGAGCTGACAGCTACCTGGCCCAGGCACAAAGCTGGATTAGGCAGAAGAGAGCTGCCAGAACCCTAGTGGTAGTCAGACCACAAGCTTTATGACAATTACTCAGTAGGTTTGACCAGAATCAAGCCCACTCACAACATCTACTGAGAGTGTAAGCTTGAGCAGGCTGGCATATTTAGAGTTTGTGTAAACAGTTACTTAAAATACCCAAGGTGACTCCAAGGTGGTTCCCCGCTGCGCGCTGTCGTCTGAGCGGAGATGCTGGATAATGAGTTGGCGTGGTTGATCAGAGGCTGTCAAGGGACATCAGCTGGAGGCTGGCCAGCAATTCTCACCAGTCAGCATGGGACCACCATCACAGGGCAGCCGGGCCCGGACACAAGCTGCGGGGATGCCCTGCGTCACACTGCTCATCACATCAGACCTCCAGACCAAGAGGATTGAAGAAATCCTGCAAACTGTTTTTCTTTGTTTTTTTTTGGTTTGTGGTCAAAGCGGTCTGTTTTTTTGCTGCGTGTTCAGATGAGTCAGTGTTAATGCCTATGTTGTTGCATGCTGTCCCAGTGTTATGTTTTCCATTTTGTTGAATAACTTTATGATGTGGTAATTGCGTGGAGCCACAGATAATAACAGCTGTGGCGACTGTTAGAGGAGAAACCCATTTTTCTTTGTTTTTTGTGTGTTGCCTCTCTGCAGCCTTCTTTTTGCGCCATTTAGTTTTTCCCTGTTGTTTTCACACTTTTCCCTCTTTCTTCCGTGTGCGTGTCTCTTAGGAGTCTGTGTTCATGGGCACAGTAAGATTGCTTCTAAACGGGCCGCTGGTCTCTCTTGGTAGGGGATAGAGTAGCCATTATTCAGGCACTGGCCTCTTCCCAGCTTCCCTGGTCACCCATCCCCAGCTGAGTGACAATGAGGCTGGGCAGCAGAGGAGGCTCAGGGAGGCGAATATGACAGGGAGCAGGCGGCTGTGAATATGGATGGAGGTGCTGCTGGGGAGGTGGAGGTGTTGTTAGGTAGGAGAGGAAGAGGAGGAGGAGGAGGAGGTGAGCCACAGAAGCCTGGATCCAGGGACCATTGCTCGCCTGTCAGCGAGGTGGCAGAGCGGACAGCCTGCCTCTGTGCTGAGCTCTCCCCACTCAAGAGCCCGGTAACGCCTAAACACCGTGGAACATCCAAAAACGTTACTGCTCAGTGGCTGCTCAGCGCTGGACTACACATCCGAGGCGCGACTTGGCCCCGGGGCTCAGCAGAGTGAAGTGTAACTAATACAGGAGAAAATAAGTAAACGTGGCAGCCACCAATTCCAAAACTCAAGATGCGGTTAATAAAATGGCTGCTCCTGTGAGGATTTGGTAATGAAAAGTCGCAGTTCAACAAACAATCCGTGCCTTCAATTTGAATATTTAGTCAAAATATTTTTCTCATTGAAATCACTCAGCTGTGGGTAAGGCTTTTTGCTGTAACCCATCAGAAAGGCACACCGTGCTAATGATTCATCTCCCTTTTGAGAAGTGGCGACAGTTTGCCTTGGATCCAGTCGTATTGTGAAATCGGTTAGTTGCTGATGATGAGGGTTTTAACAATTGTAACAAACTAACACTTCATGTCTCACCACCCTGGCTTTTAGAAAAGTACGGATGCTATGGTGGCCGACAAGGGCAAACACGCCGCAAATAGCAAAACACATGCCGAAAAAAGACAAAACGTGAGCAAATTAAGAAAACATCTTCATCAATTTGACAACACATGCACAAAATTTAAGGAACGCGCTGCAAATACACACAACACAACCAAATACACGAACGCGCTGCAAGCAAAAACCCACAAGCCCTGGAAACACATGCAACGGCAAACACAGCGTATCCACTCACCACAACCGAAGTGCCCCAGGCCTGTAGGGGGAGCACTCTCCACCGACTGCAACATGTTGTGCGACTGACGGTAAGGTTTAGTAGTCAGAGACACCAGATACATTTATATTCTAAAGTAAGGGCGCTAACAGTGTCCTGTTGTCTCCCAGCCTGGGAACAAAAGAAACGTACATAGGATGAACTTGACTAGTTAAATTGACTACAACTGACTACGCTGAATAAACGGAACACATCTCCTCGTGCTGTTAGCATACTTTTATAGTACCCCCAAGTGTCCTGTTTCAAACAAATAAATTACGTGGTATTGGATTGGTACTCTAGGCAGCCTCTGAAGCATTCCCGATACCCGACTGGCTTTGATTGCAGTCTTCGTGGACATCGTGGGAAACTGTTTGTGGCTATTAAAAGAGCTTTGTTATGTTTTGTGTCAAGCAAATGAGGATATATCTGGGATCTGTGGTTGATCTGAGCTCCCAAGAATCCAGCTACAGATCCCCCAATTATTGCCACCCTATGGGGTTCAGGAAGCAGTCCTTCTTTTGAAGGAAACACAGTGAGTGGGTTCAATTCACAGGCAGCTGAGACTGTATACTGCATATGTCTGCGAGTGCATCCATGGGTTCACTGAAGGGTTTCTTTGCTGCTTTTTTTCTGTATGACGCTTTTCTTCGTAAAGGTTAATTGAATCTGTTGACCCCAGCAATACTTTTTTTTTTTCCATTCAGAGAAAAACATATTAGTCTCACTTCCAGCAAAACCCATCAAACTCATAGAAAAATACCAACATTTTCTAGCCATAATATTGTGGCTTTTTACAGCGCATTGTCTGGAAAACGAGGTCTCATTTTTTATGTATCACATAGCAGGATGATGTACTTTTTCATTTCACTCATTTTCTTTTACTTCAGGCACAGAGTTATGCAGCAAAGCTACTGTGTAGCAGCCACAGCTAGCTGTGCGTGCAGCAGGTAAGACCATTTCTATGGGAACACTGGGTTTCCCTGAGTTATGCTCCACTCATCCCTGCCCATCGATCAGCACCTCTGTGTGACGGCAGGAAATCACATCATATTACTAGCCCTTCGCTAATGTCGTTAGCGGATATTGTTCTGAGGCGAAGTGTGGACTTGCTCAATGTGATTAGGGCCTATGATGAATTTGCCCTGTTGTTTGGAGACCGTTAACTGACTAGAATGATTGACCTGAACCAAGAGCCTTCAGAGCATTTATTGATGTTCCCCGAGTGTTATTCCTTTAATGACTGACTCTGATCATTGCCAGCTTTATGGCTTGGGGGAAGCCAAGTTGAGTTAGCAAAGTTAGACTAAATGGAGTTTTAGAGGTTCATGGGCACGAAGCAGAGTTACTGTGCACACATGTGGTTTGGCAGTGTTTACCGCAGCTGGGTTGCTGTTTTTAGTGAGTGTTTGTGATAACTGTAAGGGCTTTCAGATAGGTAGAGGAGAGATAAATGCCTGAAGGGCCCTGTGTGTTAGGTCTCTCCTGGGGTGAGGCCTGGCAGCTTTAGCTAAGACAAAGTGGTCATACAGTATGTGTCCTCTAAAGAAAGGGGAGAAGTCAGACAGTTGAGAATTACCCAGAGTAAGGCTGCAACTAACAATTATTTGTTTGATAAATCAATTAGTTTTTGGCTCTATAAAATGTCTGAAAATGGCGATACGTTTCTATCAGTGTTTCTGAAAGCCGGTGACGACGTCCTCAAACATTTTGTTTTGTCCACATCCCAAAGACAGTTTACGGTCATGGAAGAGTAAAGACACCAGAAAATATTTGTATTTAACCTATTGTGCTTTTCAGTTTTTTTCCTTTCCACCAGTGTTTTATATATGTTCTTCTGCATGTAAAAAGTCTTGAAAGTAAAAAAGGTCGAAGTACACACCAAAAGAAGCTCCTCTCTCCTACGGAAAACACTGCTCCTGAAACGCATCGTCAGTAGTCCCGCCTTCAATTCTGTGGCTTTGTGACATCACACTACACATTTGAATAATTTATTCCTTGTGGCTAGTCTGACATATAATAATTAATTTAGCAAAGCTGCTCTGTTGTTAGCGGTGCTGGGTCAGGCGTGTGCAAGCTGACCAATCAGAGCACACCGGGTAATTTTTTTTGCTCTCAGCTGCCTTTTCCTTTTTCTAAATGATATCTTTCTGTACACAATGTTGTTTTGTGTGTGTGTGTGTGTGTACACACTCTATGAATAGCCTCTGCCCCGTGTAGGTTGGAGAGTGTAGCCTGTCAATCAGTGGGTTATCTGTGCACTCAAGCATTCCCCAGAGTCAGACCCTCACCTGTTAAATTGACTCCCCCAGGCCATTTAAGCTGAGAGCTGGGGAACGCGAAGCAACATACAGCAGAATCACAACAACACTTCCACATAGAAGATGGGTAGCAACCGTATTCCGCCCGCTCACCTGCTCAGCTGAGCACAGTCTGCCCAACTGCGGGTGCTTCAACAACAGGGTGCATGGCAAAATGAACAGGGGTTTTAGTCGGGTTAAAAAACCTCGACACCATTCACTCATCTCAGTGTCGCAGCAGTTGAACAGATTGCTTTGGTTTCTTGCTGTTTGCGGGACGAGTCTGGCCGGGGACATCTGTTGCATGTCATTCTCCATCCCCATCTCCCCTCATTTCCTGTTATTTCTCTGCTGTCATCTCCCTCATGAAGACGCAAAACACTTGCATTTTCAGCCCGTTGAACATTTATTGTCCCGGGCGCCGGTTCTGTTGCATATCTAGACGGACACAGGAAATGGCTTGGTTCTGTTGTTGTGTCTTCAGAGCCAGATAAGAGCTCAGTTCATTCCATCATGCACATTTCCAATTCACGTACCATCTCTGCCTCGATAAGACGATGTTGTACTGCAGTTTCAGTTCGGCTCACACTGAGTCGAAGGGGAATCTATCTTATAAAAACATGTGGGTGACTTCGGTTATCATCTCTGATGTGTTCTTTATGTCAGCAGTAATGAAGTCTGATGAGTTGTGCGTTTCTTTTATCAGTGTTTTCGCCAACAGTGATAAACGGTCGCTTGAGTCATTTACACCTACGTGAAACAGTTTGATGTCCCTCCTTTAATACAATACTCATGGTACAGCAACTTTACAGTGTGAACGTGTGACAGCAGGTTTCCATCGTAGATCACACTTGCCTCTTATACCCGCTATTTCAATACGAAAGCCTTGCTTGTTAGTAGGAGACACGAAGGGGAGGAGGAAATACGAGGGTGTGAGGGGGGGATTGACCTATTGTAAGCTGGAATTTTAGGTTAACTCATTCTCAATACAGGACAATATTTTGGCAGTTATCACTTGTGTTGCAAGTTGCCGTTTAAAGGCAGAACACCCTGTGTCCTGGTCCCTCTGTACCTCGGCAACGAGAAAAAAAAGCTGCACTATTCTGAAACATGGCACAGAGCATCAGAAAAATGAACATGCCATGCTTTTGTTCCATCAATATAAAGCCATATCCTTTTGAGGCCATCTTCATTTTCTTTCATCCGCAGCCCTGTAACAAAGACCCATAACCCTGCTCATTAGAGTCATGAAAGCTCATGCTTAATAATGTCCTGTCATTATCTTACTGGAAGTTTCATTGCGTATAGAGCTATTGATATTTTTCAAATTACTCCAAGGTCTTGTAATGGAAAATAAGGTATAGTAATAGTGTCTTAATTATGATAGTTAATGTTTATACCATTAGCAGTAAAAACAAATGCATTATAAATAATACAGTACAGATTATATACACATTAGTATTATTTAAAGGAGACCTATTATGTTTTTACCTTTTTTTTCCAGTTCCTTTAGTGTTTTATATTGGTTCTTTATTGGTGTTGAAAGTTAAAAAAGTCAAAGTCGGCACCAACAGAAGCTCCTCCCTCCCACAGAAAACACTGCTCCTGAAACACCTTCTCAGTGGTCCCGCCTTTAATTTTGTGACTTTATGACATCACACAGCGTCACCATATCATACATTTGCATAATTTATGCATAGGGGATAATTTAGCACATAAGAATCGGTCCGTTGTTGTTAGTGGTTAGCTGGCACAGGCATGTGTGTGCTGACCAATCAAAGCAAACTGGGTATTCGGGAGGGGGACCTTAAAGAGACAGGAGCTAAAACAGAGTGTTTCGGACAGAGGGGGAATACAGTGCAGCAGCACTGGACAGTATGATAAAAACTGATGTGTTTTTTGGGCACTTAAGCATGAACATCTATTCTAATAGTAGCCCAAAATAAAATTATGAACGTGAAAATAAGCATAATATGTCGCCTTTAAAATATACAAACTCTCTCTCTGCTGCCATTCACATTTTTCTTTTACCCAAACTCCATAACCAGTGTGAGGGTGGATAACGGCTCTCATGTATCAAGCTGTTGCAGCCCATATGCTTGCAAATTGCTCACACAGCCAACTCCTTTGTGTGAGAACGCTGCCCACATGCCTTTCAGAGTGTGTCTTGCCCATTGGTTGCCCGTAAGCCTACCTATCCTGCACATGTGGTCACGGTGACCTACAGTCCTCCCTCCATCCCTTCACCCACGCACACATACATGCACAGAGCCTGTCCACGACTGCCGCGCAACATCCAAGATGTGTCGCTGCCCACCAGCAGGGGAGAGAAGGCTGATCGTGCTGCATGTTGATTTGAAAACAGCCACGCGCCCGGCTGCCCACACTGTGAAGGAAGCTCCTGCCTACAGGTATACACAGGTGTACACATTGTTGCAGTACAATGGGGAGAGAAAACAAGTGCTGTACGTGCATGTTTCGGTCTTTTTACATATATATATATATATATATATATCATAGCATCATTTAGTAGTGTGTACAAAAAATACCATGTCAGACTGGTGAATAAGCTTGAACACATGCTGCATGATGAACTGTGGTGGCCTTTACAGTGAGACCCAGTGAGAGAACCGAAAACAAGAACAAAATAGCATCTATTATTTGGTTATTTTTCAAATGTCCCAATCTGTTTCTGAGCTACTTCATGTTTGTTTCTCCGAAGGATGACTGGTTAGGGCAGCCGTCGAGATAACCTTTGTCTCCTTGGTAACCAAGGCCAAAAGATATACTCTCTCTTCTCGGACGGACAGACGGTGTCCTGTTAGATTGTGTTACATGTGACCAAACGATCACACATTGGGACTTAGGACATGTTTCAGCGTAGTCCATCCAAATCCCGCACACCTTCTTCAGTAACCAGTTCACCAGTTCTCAAGAATTCCTTCACAGCTCGTATTCTCAATATTTAAATGTGCATTAGTGAACACTGTCCAACTCGAGGCATAGAACGCTGTTGCATAAATCATTGAGTATGACATTTGTTTTATATTCATGAATATCATGCACCAGTGATGAATGCATGTGTGTTTAATGATGTTATTTGATCACAACGTATCACAAATGCTGTCATTTTTGCATGTACTCCGCGTTCCGTAAAATCCCAATCTGCAGAGACTTGCATGCAGAGTGTTTTTTGCATTTTGCTCTGTCGCTTTCAATTGTTGCACACACAGCACGAAGATTATGGCTACTTTAACAATGTAGGGATTGGAGAATCCATGAATACTTAAGTGTCTGGTAAAAAAATGATGTAATGGTGATGTAAGCCACTGAAAGCCGTTAGTCTGAACAGTTTAAACCTGAGCCAATTTTTTTTTTCTGCTCCAATTCACCTTTTTTCAGTCGCATCCTTAAGGTCCTCTTTGTGCTTCCATAATGGCCCCACATACAACATGGTTAGTGTTTGCTTGTCTGTGTTTGTGTCATGAATGCTTAAGTGCCTCGGCGTGGAAATGAATGCAAAACCGTTGAGATCTGCTCGTTCTATATGATGGACCAGGACAAGGGCCTTTGCGATTCACTTTGAATGTCTGTTCAACACCGATGTCAGCCTTTCAACTGCTGGAATAAAACATTGCAGATCCCTCGCACGGTAGCCCTGAGCTCCACCATACGTTTGCATACAAGGATCTGAGCCTTAGCGGAGCTGACAATATCACTTCATGACTCACTGTACGCACAGTGGCAATCCTTTGATCCCCATCATTTTGGCTGCTGAATGTGAGACACACACACATACAGCGGGAGGCATCTCGGCCCTACCACAGGGGATGCTGCTGCACTGGATAGTGGAGTGGTGGGAAGTAACAAAATACATTTACTCAAGTGCTCTACTGGAGTTTTGTGTTACTTGTACGTTACTTACTGTAAGTACTCAATCTTAAATTACATAATACTTAAACTGCACTGCAATTCAGGGGGACTTTTTTAGACATTTATTTAATGATGTTAGTTACTAGTTAATTCAATATATATATATATATATATACATAATATATATACACATATATATACATATATACACACATATATGTAATACAATATATATTTTCAGAATATAGAAGTACTTTTTAGTAGTTTTAGTACTTTCATTTTTTTTTGTACTTTTTTGTACAAGCGCTTCAACCCTCACTAGCCTTATCAATTAGTCAATCTATAGAAAAATAATTGCCAACAATACTGATAATCATTAAAGACATCGCGTTGGACTTTTCCAACAGTAATCACTGTCTGGTCAGTAACCCGTGTCCCACCTCCGCTGCTCATGCAGTTAAAGGGAAAATACAGTTTCTGATATCCCTGCCCACTCTGTCCAATCAGGACAGGGAACTCCGTAAAGACTTGGGGCTGTCTGCTTGTGAACATGCAGAGAGCAGGATCCTCCTGCTTATCGGCAATGGCAAAATAGGGATAGCTAACAATTCCAGTGCTCCTGGTGGCGGCTTACACTGCCAAACAGACCAAGCGAAGAAAGAAGAAAAGAAAGAGGCAAACAGAGCTGCCACGTACAAGTGTGGTGACGTAGAGAGGAGAAAGAGGATGACCATCTGGACTGGAAGTTAGCTACAACGGCTACAGTTTTAATCTAGAAAATTAGCATCGGATTAATCGTTGATTTCAATAATCATTAGTTACAGCCATGACTTTTACTTAAGTAGGATTTTGAATGCTGGACTGTTGGTTGTAACATTTCCACACAGTGCTATTGCTGCTTTTACTTATGTAATAGCTCTGACTACTTCCTCCAGCACAGCTCAATAGAGACAATTAGAACAGGAAGCATTTAGTGATTCATGCAACATTTGACACATCCCGGTGGATCTCCCCATCCCATCCTTTCCCTCCCTCTCTCCATCTCTCTCTCCCTCTCTCTGTTCCCTTTCTTTCAATCAGTCCCTCTGTGCATGCGTATGTCTCTTACAGGCAGATGAGAATGAGACTCCTCCATCCTGTTCGACTCCATTAAGCAGCTAGTGTGCCTCAGTTCACCACAAATCATAATCTGCTCATGGTGAGAGGAACTATTCAGCATGAATGGGACTTGACGGCAGAGCGTCGCATTGAGTTTCAGTGTTTGTGTGTGCGTGTGTCTTTCTTAGAGAGAGTCAAATTGAATTATTTGCGCGTCACATCTAACACGGGTCATACCTGGACCGGTGTCAGACATGTGTCGCTATCGCTATCTCGCGGCAGACGCGACATTTCTCGGCCCGTGGCTGACTGAATTTTTTCCACTCCCAACTCCTAACCTCGAGAGCGTCGCAGCTTCCGTCTCACCTCAGCAGGGGATGGGGAGAGGAGGGGGGGTCAGAACAAGACCACTCGCAGTGGGACACAGCAAGACTTGTCAGCCACCACTGCAGCACCTTATATTGATGAATCCTGCCCGAATTTGGATGCGACAGACCGACGTGTCACTGCAGCAAATAGCTATTCCCCACATCTCTCAAGTCAACAAGATGGATCTGTTGCCGTGCGGCTTCAGTCAGAAGTGTTCATGTGGTTTCTGTGGTTTTTGGAAGCTTATCGCAGGATTTCTGTTGCTGCCACCAAGAATTGAAAGAGATTGACGGAGGGGGTAAAAAATGTGCACAAGAAAGGCAGTGAGGGAAACACAGAGGCAGGAGAATGGATGTTATGGCTGCTGCCTGTTTTCCCTTTCTCTCTTCCAGCCTCTCGGAGGCCATTATTAGCATGCATGAGTCTTCCGCTCCTCGGTGCTCTTGGGAAGGCTCTCACCCAGCCGGTTCATATTTAGTCTCCTGAATGAAACATTCATAGCTCAGGTATGTGGCCTTAAAAACAATGAGTGCTGCTGCCTCAGAGAGGCCTGCATCAGTCACGAGCCCGGAGAAGCCATGCATGAGATAAAAAACAAGCGTCCTTGTCAAAGCAATTTGGGCTCGCCCTGGGGGGTGGTGTGGGGGTCACGGGCACAGGGGTCCCCTCAGTGGGGTCCCGAGGAACTAACAACATCATTTGCATTTTCAGGGGCCACCCATGTCTCGCTGGGATTATTTCTTTTGCCTTTGAGCTGGTTTATCTCTTAAACACACAGAGCCATGCGGTGGTGCGGCTTCATGTGAGCGCTGCCTGGTTTATTTTCAGACTCCAGCCTCCCTCGGTTGTGTAACCTACCTCTCAGCCCCCGCTATTTTTCTAAACACATTAGCGCTGAATTATGGGTATGCATCATGTAATTATTGAAGAAATGCCCACAGAAAAGTCTCTCCCGAGAGACGCAAACTGCTGTTATTGTTGTTATTATTATCATCATTAGAGCGATCAGCTTGTCTGCGGAATAAATATTCCGGCTCTCGACTGTGGGACATTTGCTGATTAATCCAGTTCAAACAAGGGCTCGCATTCTGTGCCCCGAGAACGAGCACAAAGAATTTCTCCGCTCAGACACCTCCTCTGTCTCGCGCCACCATCGGCCCCTCTCACTCTCTCATGCTGTTGAATCTCTAATTAAACCGCTAACGGGAGAAAAAAGGGAGCACCCTGAGATGCTCCGACCCACCCAGAGCTAAAACTCCAGGGGAAACTAACGAGAGCCTCCCTCCGCCTCTCTCCTCTCGTCGTCCTCCCTGCTGCTCTCACTTGCGGTTGGACTCCCAACTATTTGCTTTGATTGTATTAAATTGTACATTTCCAATCTGCGCTCCAATTCAGACCCCGTCAGACCCCCTACCTCTTCAGACTTCGCACCCCTGTGGGTTTCCTCGCACGGGCGGGAAGAAGCTGCACACGGGAAACATGCAGAGTGGATACACGCTGATACTGAGGCTTTCAGTAAGTGGCGAGCAGTAGCCGACAACACACCGCGTACGTGTCCTCTCTACCTCGCTCAGTCTCTTTCGGTTTTGAAATATCACAGACAACCACCACGTATTCTAGCATGCAGTCCAGGTGCTGTTTGGTTGTCTAAGGGCTCCCCGGTGCTCAAGAGAAGACAGAGCCTCAAGGTCTCCTCTGCCAATAAAGAAAAGGAAAACAGATGAAAAAGGAAAAAGGAAATTAGAAACACTCTGCTCAGTCACACAAGCGCGCTGGCAATTGCCGTGTCCCAGAAGAAAACACGCATTCTCCAAATTGTTTGGCTTAAAAACACAATGTTGAACAAAGTGAAGTAAAACAGGGGTTATATTATACGTACTTGAAATCGTTTGGTGGAGTGCCAGCTGCTGTGTGCAGCGCAGCTCTGTTTCCAATGGAAATGTGTTCCAAATGAGAGCCGGTGCTCAGCTTCAATCAGAGCGGGGGGTTAGGACAGTGTAAAAATAGAGTCGGCAGTCAGCAGAATTCACTCAAATGTGGATATCGGGTTTGGATTTTTTCAAGTCTGTCTTAATATAACCTGCATGTTGAAGGAGTAAAGGGATGCTGTCATTAGTCCTCTTCTCGTGCAGCGATCCCTCTCCGATGCGACCAGTTACCTTCAAAGTCGCTGCTTTTCTATCATCAAATTCACTCTGTGTGTTTCCTCGGGCAGTGCTTTTTTTTCTTGACTACCAGGATAACGAGTCCAGAGCACTCACTCCATTCACAACAAACCACGAAAGCATTTTGTTGAATTACTTTCTGTTTACTGCTTACCTTTAGGTTAAAAAAAAAAAGAAAATCCCAAATTGTTGAAACAGCATCTTCAATTCCCGCTTGCACTTCCATGATTAAGGCAACAGGAAGAAATACTCATTTATACAATTTTTTGTGTCAGTTTTTGAGTGATTGTTTTGCAGCTGGTTATTTCTTAGCGATCTTAGTGGGGTGACGAACAAGAATATACAGGTCTTTATTTTCCTGATTATTTCCATACTTTTTTTTTTAGAATCAACTCAGGAAAGGTGGTATGACGCTCCGAGTGCGGCCCTGTTAGTACGTCTCTTTCATTTCCAAACACTATGTCCCCTGCTTGAGGTGTTTGTAATGGTCCATTTCTTGGGCCACTTGGGCTCCACGCACTGACTCAAAGTTGTGTTGATGTGTACGTGCGACTAATTTGGGTATAAGGGTATTCTATTTGCAGCAAAGGTTCCCTGGCAGGAACGAACCAGTGACGCTGCAATTGTGTGTTATGCACCTACACGTCCTGCAAACACAGAGCAACATTAGCATTCATTTGGAGTTGTGTTTCTGCCCGCCTGGCGAACGTAAGCCCAATATTAAATCTCCTTTTAGCTCAGTTTTTGGTCACCAGTGAATCCTGAGGGAAACGGCCGGCTCATGGCTGCTTCACTATGTTCACCAGTGCTTTTTAACTTAAAGAAAAAAAGTGTATACCCTTATGTTAGAAGGGTTTGAGCTCAAATTTGAGTTTTGCGAGGGTCTTGAAAATAACATTAGTGCCTTTATACGGCGGCATAGTAGCTAATCCATACTACTACAGTATTTTTCTATTCAAAAAATTTTATAAAGATAATATTGGCTGGTGATACATGTAGTGGCTCCCTCCTCAAAATGGGTTTTTACGACACGTTCGCAGCTCACACGATCTCAACAGGCGCATGTGGCGAGGTGTAGTCACTGTCAGTGCCGTTCATGTGCGGATGCGGTGCGTGCTCATTGAAAAATGCATTACCGGGGATTGAAATAATGGTTGCTGGCAACATATTAATGACCCCCACAGATGCTGCTGCTTTCATGGGAGCCCAGACCCCTGCCTGATCCCATGTGGCTCCCGCACAATTAGAGCCCCGCGTGTAGAGACATGAAATACACAGACAGTATTAAGTGAACAGTTCAGTGAATCAATAGGATGCGAGCATTTGTATTTTTTTTAAGTTTCTCAGTTATTCAGACATTTCTTTGGTGGGCGGGGCTGCAGGGGTTGACGTTTAATGTATTTTTAAAAACCCTGCATCCTGCGCGTTTACAATGTAGTCTGTGGGTGGGATCGTTACAGCAACTGTGACTTTTTTCAACGCGAGGGAACCGTCTTTGGATAGACTCGACTAAATAATGTATTACCTCTGGCCAACGAAATCATTAATATGCATGTTTTCGCATACACAGCATATGTCAAAAATAAATACACCCACATGTGTTGGCTGTTATTTCCAGAGCCTGAAAATACAAAATCTTAGTCAGCATCATTGACCGCTGCTATTTTCCCGTCTCCATGCGGGCTGCATTTATGATGCAGGCGGATGTCACCTTCGAACGCGTGTAGGCGCCCGAGAGTGTAGGTGTTATTGAAAGAGAAGAGAGAGACAGAAGCAGCAGACTGTGGGTCCAGTTGTGACAAAAGTGAGTCAGGCGGTGGAAACGGGGCAGGTTGCTGCCTCCCTTCCTGCCTTCCTCCTCCTCCTCCTCCTCCTCCTCCTCCTCTCTCTCTCTCTTTCTCTCTCTGTAACTCTGTGGGGATTTAGTTATTGTGTATCTTCTCTCCTGTTTGGCAGGTAGTTTTTGCCTGATAAATGAGCAGCATTTGAATCGAACAAAGAGAGCAGAGGAAATTGCATTCAACAGTAAAAAAAAGTTTCTTTAACCTTCCCCTCTCTCCACCCTCGCTCCTCTATTTTTCTTTGGGGTTTCTTTTTTTTTTCGCCTCTTCTCCGTTGACACTTTGAGCAGGGTAGGTGACGGTGTTTGGTCGTGCCACTACAGCAGGGAAAACAGAGCAGGGGGGCATCTTTATGCCTGGCAAAATGGAAATGTTGAGAACTGGCACTCACGTACTGTACCTGCTCTCAATAGAAGAAAGCTGTAAAAAGCCCTGTTCCTACCGGTGCCAGCAGCGGGCTCATTTTCTCACCGAGATGAAGAAAAAAAGAAATGTCTTTCAACCTGCATCCGCTCCTCTACGCTGAGAACAAGGGAAGCTTTCAGTCTAAGTGGAGTATTCAGGAGAAAGAGCGAGTGAGTGAGTGAGAGAGAGAAACGGGGAGGAGGAGGGAGGGCGAGCGAGCGAGGCGGCGAGCTCGGTTCGGGAGCCATTTCATCAGTCATTGTGTTGTGAGACGGTCCCACTGCTTGGGCTCAGTGATGCCAACTGTTCAGAGGGAAGCATCCTGCTGAGTGCTGTCTATGGCTGCCACTCCGAGAAGATTTGAGGCAACATAAAATGGGCAGTTTTACATAATGCTAACCTCATTTTGTGCTGGAGAAAACTTCTCAGCTCTATATTGAAGTCAAACCCTGAAGAAAAGCAGCCACTTACAGCCTTTTGGACCTAATTGTTCTTTCCGTAAAGGGACATTGTGAAACCCGCCACGTGATGGACTCCAGTTTAAACATGGGATATTGTGATTGAAAAATCTGTTTCCACCACAACAGGTCACCTCCCAGAGTGAAAATTATGTTTTGAATTACGACTCGAGCGTTCCGACTGCGTTGTGACCCTGCATCCTTTTGTATAGTACGTGAGCGCTTCTCGCTCTGGATGTCTCTGTTCTTATTTATTCACCGCTCAGTTCTCTGCAAGAAGGCTTCGGCTAATATTAGTTGTTATCGAAATATCGCAGAATATGCAGGCATACGCAGTATCTTTCAAAAGAACAAATATAGAATAGCTGTTATGTCATTTTGGGGCTTTTGTTTTGAAAAGACAATGCGTGTAGAGCTGTCATGGCAGCGGAGACAGCACACGTATTTAGGGATACGGCATATATGATATTTGGGAGGTTACTACAGGTCATTTAGCCTGACGTAGCACCATGCACTCAGCGCTGTAACACGCAGACGTGGAGGACTTAGTTTCTAAGAACGCCAGCTCGCCAATTTCACAATTTCAGGTTTAAAGTGGGAGAAACTGGCAAGCCGGGGGATTTGAGTTAGGCTGCATCTCTTCTACATCTACATCTGTCGTCTTTGTTATGAGCAGATGTTAACTTAACAGAGCAACACCACAAATCTCTGGTCTCATTTCCATCTCATCTCCCATCACCCAGCCCAATATTGGGATATCGCCTAGAACTTTGGATATGAGCCTGGAAAGGAGTCACATGTGATGTAATTTTACATTAAAACAAGCATAAATGTGTCAGTGACAAACACAGGCAAGCATTTTGTCTCACTGGTTGAGTGTGTGTGTGTGTGTGTGTGTGCTAATTGCCCGAGTGCAGCCAGAGCCCATCCCTGTAACGTGGCCCCTAAGTCAAATCTAAAAAGGGTCACCACACGAGACCTCTGTGCAAATCAACCACACAGACAAACACCAGTGTTTAAAAAAAAGAAGAAGAAAGAAATGGAAAGCATTCCTGGAAAGGTTAGACGGGGCCCCGTCCGCCCGTCTCTGACTCGTCCTTTTTCAAGGTGAGCTCCCCAGTGCCATCATAATTGAAAATTAAGTATTTGCCGCGGTATAATTAAATGGTGACTTTTGAACTCAAATGAGACCTCAGACGCATATTAAGAGATTAGCGGGGCTCGGATCTGTCCACACACACACACACACACACACACATGCAGACACGGACAGTGAAACGCGCGCACTCGCAATGACAAGGTAACAAACGGTGACAGCTTAATTATCACCCTGCCTAAGTCGTTAAAGCACAGCCTCCTACATCACCTTTCGATTTCTACAGCCCATAAGTTCAGGGAATATCCCATTTATTTTTAATTAATATCACATGGCACCATAAAGGTGGTGGTAACGACGAGGGAGAGGGGCTTGATGGTTCCTGGGGGAACATTCGGGGGGGATCGTTGTGTGAACTTTGAGTTTTGGGTGAGGAGGAATCAAAAAAAGTTGTTCCCTCTCATGGAAGAGGTATCTATAAATAAGACTCCACCATGGATATTTCTCACAAGCTTTCATCTAGTAGACGTGCGTACAAAGGGTTCCTGCACAGCAGCTTAATTGAAACAGATTAGTCAGGGTAACTTGTGGACCATCTTTTGAAAGTGCTGCTCACCATGTAATATTATTTTCATTTACTGACCACTTGCTACCTAATGTCTCAATTCCAATCACCCGACTCCGCCGAAAACTGTGAAATACTATTATTACTTGCGCTATTATGGATTCCTAATGAGTCATAAATTAAAGCGGAGGATACTTTGATATGTGGAACAGAGAGAAAAATGCCGAAAGGCTTTTTCCCATTTCAACAAATGGAATCATCAATGGAGTTTGGTTATTATAAATCTTTTAGGAACATTAATATAAATATGATTAATGATTATGGATGTAGGCAGAATTATCCATTAGTTTCATTGGGGTTCACTTCATTTCCCTTCTATGGCCTTCCATTGCATTCTTCTCTTTTCGATCTTGACTGGCCAAGGAAAGTTTTGCACAGATCACACACGAAATAAATATTGTAGCAGAGATGCTCGCTGATTCGTTCTGTTTGTTCTGCTGTTGATGACGGTATTTTAAGTCTGTGGGTCACTGACAGATGGACTTCAGTCTCATAATAGCATCACTTAACTGGGATCAGCAGGAAACCACAACACTCACATCAATCCCTTTACACAAACTGGGAGGGGATTGTTGTGCGTGATGCTTAGAGCTCAGCGACGGTTTAAATTGATTAGCACGCAGTGTCTCCTGCTTAGCCGGAGAGGAGGTCTGCATTTAAAAAAATCACAACAGCTCTTAATCTTGGCTCAGAACGAGGGCAGAGCGCAGGCAATCAATAGCATTAGAATGTGGTTCATACTCCCACTTATCTTGTTCTAATTCTGTAATGTAAGAAGAGGGAGAAGAGAGCGAGAAGAATGGGGAACTTGAAAGGACTCGGTGCATAATTCAAGCCGAGTGTCAGCAGGCTATAGGGTGCTGTCTGGAAATGTGTTTCAGTCCGCCGCAGCCCAGGGAACCAGTCGTCCAGGCGAACGTCCCAACTGACTTCGGCCAGAGACTGAGTGAAATCTTTTGATATCGACTGGATTTTGGACATAAGTGTTTCTCCCGCGGCTCGGCCTTATTCACTGACTGCACGGGAAATATTTCAATGACATATTACGCTTCATGTTGTATCTCTCGCCTCTGTCCACTGCTGTATATAACCGCCTGCGCGCCAGGGATAAATCACTTCCCAGCCAGCTTATTACATGAAATGAAGGAATTCATCATGGTGACAGTTGGCCGTTGCGAGGCGTTCGCCGTGATTTATCTGGGAGAAATTGATTGATTCATTAACACTGAGTGAACAGTGCTTTGCTGTGGGTGCAGCGCGGCGCACCTTTGCCGCATGCCGCCGTGCGCGTTGAAGGAGCACGTCTCCGGTGCGGAGGTCTTAGCCGGAGCGTCCCCCCGTAGCAGCAGACGGGGGGCTCTTACGGCGCCAGCTCAGCTCATTACCTGGCCAGCGTCGTCAGTGGCCCAGAGCAGAGAAGGCACTTTGCGGCGGAGAACAGAGAGTTCCTAATTAATTCATCCATATGCCTTCCAACATAATGGAGAATGGCTTCTGATATGACAAGGCACTCTGATTTAAGTTTTTACTCAGAGACACTGCAAAGTAGAGTGCACAGGACTTCATTTTCTTTCTGGCTGATGCAAGGCCTACACTGAATATTATATGACCGTTACGAACGCCCTGTAGGGTACAGCGCAGTATATACACTGATCAATAGTCTGAAGCTTTACTTGACTGAGTCGAGACATTTCTATGCGGTTAACTTTCCGTGTGCCCTTCAAGGGTCTGTGTGTGCACTTTCATGAGAAAACTGCGTGTCATCTCCAAGGCTGCGGCGTGCCTAAAGTGCATGACAAGAATGATGTGTTTAACGGCGTCTGAGGAGAGAGTTGACGGGTGATTTTATGATGGCAAATTTCAGGGTTTTTTTTTTATGCCTCCCTGTTGTCTCGGCTCATTATGTCAGTGTTGCGGGAAGTGTAGCTCTCTCCTTCTGTTTAATTGCATTAGTGGGGAAAATCTAATGGTTTCCCTGAAGTTTTGATCTGAGCCAGTGATACTGATTAAAGAGTTTTTCAGGGGCCTTCTTTGCAGCCAGATTGTGCGTCAGTAGCCGTGCGATTGAAAGCGTTCAGGTGTTCCAGCAGGGCTGACCCACATTCCTGTTTATCCCCCTGAAAGAGGAGCAAATAAATAGCGCGGAAAAGTTTTGCTAAACTGTGTCCTTTAAGAAAAGTTTTAGCTAAATTTTGTGACAAGGTCAGGAAGAGACCCAGTCTTGATGAAGAAAGGAGAAAAAAGGGATGAGTTATATGAGGAGACACAACAGTATGGCGAGCTTGCTGGCTGCAACCTGTTCCATCTGTCTTTTTATCCCACTTCCTGTTCCTCCGTCTCTTTTCATCCTTTTCATCTGCTGCTCTCACAGAGCGGCGCCTGGGGATTATTTCCATTATAGATTCATCTATTGATTCATTTTAGGATTAACTAATAAATCACCTCATTGATTAAATGTTAAAGCTATAAAATATTTTTTTAAAAAGAATGATGACACATTTTTAGAGATACCTAATTTAAA
The DNA here is from genome assembly GCA_039737535.1 of Lagodon rhomboides. NCBI lineage: Eukaryota > Metazoa > Chordata > Actinopteri > Spariformes > Sparidae > Lagodon > Lagodon rhomboides. The sequence continues at coordinate 11,201,667 of CM077785.1, read as the reverse complement.
AATGATATTCCAGCAACTTTATATTTACATTTGTCAGACCAGCACATGTTTGGTGCTTTTAGCCATGTCAGAGCAGTTAGATATGACTGTGTCAGTCACCCTGAACTCTCTGTTAGATGGACTGACATGAATTTCTGCACAGACGGTCATGGTCTCCGCAGGATGAGTTGTCGTCACTTTCCTGACCATTCCATCTTTCATGTAGCGCCATCAGCAGGTCGAATTTTGAATTCGTCAAACAATTTGGGTCATGACCAAATCAAAGCAAAACTGATGAATCGTCCCTCGGCCTCAGCTGGCTCATCGCTCTGACACCGCTGTGACAATCACAGGGGAGTGTCACAGCAATCGCACGACAAATGAAGAGACAGTGCTTCAAGAAATTATATTGTTGTCAGGATGAAGCAGAGCAGCACAACGTGAACACACAGGACTACAAATCTGCAGCCAGATGCTTCGCTTTATTTTAACATATATGATTAAAAAAAGTAATAGATTTTGGTGATGTCCAAACAACAATGACCCAAAGATAACGAATGAAATGTTTGACTTTTGATTTTCAACATAGATAAAATTTAACTCTCTGTCCATTAACTTATCGATTAATCAGCTAATCCTTGCAGCTCTATATAACACACGCCAGCAAAATATAACACAGACAGTTAAAACAGATTTCAAAAACAAAAGTTCAGGTCATTACCTCATCACAAAAATAAGACCTTGCATTTCTTATCTAAAAACTCTGGTTTGTTACAACTCGAGTCTGATATTCATTGCTTTGCTCATAATTTTCTGAAGAGGTTTTCAATGTTGGCATGTGTATTGTGTGAAACAAGGTAGGGCTCCGTTGAGAAATGGATTTAGTGATTTGAATGGGACTTTAAATACAGGTTTCATAATAATAATACGTTTTCTTCGGCCATGACATCAGCCATGTATTGGTCAGTAATTGCCAAAGTCTGGGAACACGGGGACATCATTATAACATTACAACAAAGCAAGACAAGGACAGAAGCACATTATTACCAACAGAAATGAGTCCAATATGAAAATATGACAAATACGACCCAGGTAATATGAACCCAGAATTTAACTTTAAGCCACTGATTGAATATCAATATTTGTCAGCTCGTTCCTTCCTCCCAAAGGCTCAGGTGTAACAGATGCAGCTGTGCGGCGATTCGCTGAGAGTCGACCCTCTAGGGTTGGAGAGTACATCACAATCTGCGTCCCGCCCTGTTCCTCCCTGTTATCGGAGCCCTCCAGCTGATGCCGGCAGAGGGGCGCGGGCCTGAGAGGGCGCACCAGCCTCTGCTCGTGACGTCGACAAAAAGCTGCACGATTCTCAGAAGGCCACATGCCAAATTTGAAGGTGATTAATTAAATTCCAGAGCAGGCGGGTCTGAAGACATTTCTACTTTCAATGGAGTTGGCATCCGCCTCAGCCGCGGCGACTCTGAGAATGAAAGATAGGAGACCTTTAAAACACATTTAAACAAGCTGCCTTTGTGCGCGGCTGAATGAGTCGGTCTGCTCTGAAACACACAGCCGCTTGCTGTTACAAAATGCCATCAGTTGTGAAAATGGATAAATAATAGAGCTCATCCAGAAGAGTCCGCGGTGATAAACATAGGGGTGTCAAAGTACAGTAACTACTGGGGATTTACTCTCCTCTCGATCAACCATCTGTTGCTGAGCCTTGAGAGCTGCACTCTAATTGAATTTGCGTGCGAGAAACAGCTGGCAAGTATTGTTATTGCATTTTCTTCCGTTTAGAGTGCATAGGTGTTGACAGATCAGAGCAATAATGTGAAAATTAATGTACAAATTACCCCGTGATGAAATTAATCAAAAACACACTGCTTTGCAACAGTGTCAAGCAAAAGACAACCAGTACAACTCCATTAGCTGCCATTTAGAGAGATTTGCTCGCGCCTCGCTGAATGCCTCCTTTGTATGATCGGCTTAATTGCAATGATTACCGTAACATGTAAAAGCTATTTTGAAAGTTATATTTGTGTGTGTGTGTGTGTACATTCATAACACACATTGAGTTTTTTCCCCTCCCCTTACTGCGTCACATCCCGATATCGATGTTTTTTTTTAGGGCAGAGGTGCAGTCGTATTGCAACAGCTGCCAGCCAGTGGGGCCACTGAGCCCAGATGACCTCTGGCCAGTGACCCGGGGTAACGAGAGCCCTACACGGTGCGATCTGGCCCGCTCTGAGCACGTCACAGCTCGGTCCGGTCAGACGCTACACCTCCACCATTTGAAATGTCTCTAATGAGAGAGGGATGTGAGAACAGAAGGCAGCCAGCGAGAAAAGTGAAATGGAGACATTCGAAGACAAGTATAGAGTGAAAGATAGCATTGCGCTTTGTGTGTGTGTGTGTGTGTGTGTGTGTGTGTGTGTGTGTGTGTGCGAGACACAGAGAGGAGTTGATGAGTCTCTAACAAGCAGCTTCATCAGAGTGAGGAATGAGCTGCCAAGCAGGATCTTTCTTTTGACCTACCTTGGAGGGAGCGATGGATGGATGGACGGACAGATGGGTGGATGGATGGATAGATGGATGGATGGAGGGAGACAGAACAGAGAGAGATAGGGAGAGCCGGTGCCGAAGTGCTTTGCAGAGGCTCCTTTCTTCATTGCCTGTCAAGGCGGCTCGTCCGTCTGCCAGGAGACAATCACTTATCTCGCCGCTCCGATCCCACAGTCACGACTCGGAGCGCCACACAGTACACAGGCAATGACCAGGGAAATGATGCAGCGCATATGATGGATAAAGAGGGGACAAGCGGTGGCTGCTGCTTTTGGCACCTTCCCAGCCATATCTCATCCCGAGTTGATGGGTTAAGGAGCGGAGAAAGGAGAAAGGAGAAAGGGACGGGGGCATATTTGATCGTACAATCTGTGGATGGAAGGCAGACATCAGCATGGAGAAGTCGTTAATGCGGACCTTTATGTACCTGAAAATTGTGTTTAACCTTATTTCTCCCCTGGATAAAATATTCACTAAATGTCAACACAATTCAGTTTTTCCAATATATTTATTTTTTCTTTGAAGGGAGATTTTCTCTGGCTGGTTTCTCCTTCTCTCTCTCTCTCTCTCTCTCTCTCTCTCTCTCTCTCTCTCTCTCTCTCTCTCTCTCTCTCTCTCTCTCTCTCTCTCTCTCTCTCTCTCTCTCTCTCTCTCTCTCTCTCTCTCTGTCTCCCTCTCTTTCCATCATGGAGCTCAGTGCATCGCCTCTTGCATTAGTATGCACACGGAGTGCAGTCACACTTTGATGTGCAGCCACATGATTTCACAGTCCACCCTGGTGGCACAGATCAAATTTACAGGTATGTAGAGGCAAGACTGATGAGGAGATTCAGCTTTTCATTTCATTTCTACTTAAGGCTTTCACCGTTACGAGACAATATAATGCCCAAGGTACACGAAACTGTCTGTGGCTATCGGGCGCTTGTGTTGATACAAGGCTCTAAAAATTCAATCATTTGGTCGTTTTTGTCGCCATAACTTCTCGCAGGAGAGTTTCAGGGCAGCAGAAAAAGTGCTTGTCGGGCTGATCTTGTGAACTTTTCTTTTAAACGTTGAATTAATTATTTCTCTTTGTTTCGTCGCGTGTAAGTCTGCATATATAAGAAAGAGTGACCTTGGGAATCAGCGTGGGGCCGAGTTCAACGTGCTGATTCTAATCTTTGTAATTAATGGGTACAAGAGCCTGTGTCATTCATTACCGCCGATATTTAATCTCGTAGATGGGGGGATAGTTTCTGTGACTGAATCAAGGCATATTTCAATTGCTGATTGATTCCTTTCTGCAGAGGATGGCTATGGAAGATGAAGTAATCACTCTCAGTCAAAAAAGAAAAGAGCGAAAGCTAGGCCTTTTTTCTTTTCACGGCGCTCCAGCATTCAGCCAGTCAATTCAGCGTGCTCCCAATGTTAGGCCGTTTGATGAGACGCCAGCAGGAAGCTTGAAAATGTTTGATTGCAATATTATGTGTGCGCGCAGAGAAAACACGGCGTTCTTGCGAAAGCACGTTTTAATAAACACTATTGATCCGAAAGTGGTGAAAGTTTGTTGTTGTCCTCGTCTCTGCGGGGATGTGCGGTGGCAGCGCGTTAATGATAAACTCGTCAATCATGCCCATAATGAATCATCTCACATCTCATTGCGGTGGTACGCGGTTCATTTTTCTCTGTTGTGGCCTCAACAATGAAAACAGATGAGACTGAGACTCCTCTCCCACTTGTGTTACCACATCAAGATGTTATCTCCAGCTTAAAAGCTTATCAGGCCGACAGTAATGATATTGAGTGACTGAATTGTGTGTTTTGATGGATATCGCTGTGAGTAATCTGATGCCAAATTGTGTTCCAGTTCTCATAATGTTCCGATTTTAGAGTCTGCAAATAACCGCACTCCTCCGTTCACCTCTCATCCGTACCCCCGCCGACTCTGCCCCCCCCCCCACCCCCACCCGCCCCCCGACTCCCGTCTCGCTTTTAGTCATTTGTCATAGCTGTGATTCTTTCCCACAGGTACAGAAGTAGGTTGAAAACCCATTTTGGTGCTCCGTGACACAAAATAGATTATCATTGTCCGATGTCTATTTGCCCCCTAGTTAATCTGTTGCACATTGTGTTCTGCGCTGTATTTTCAATAGTCTCCATTATGCTCCCTGAACCTGTCTCTGAAGGCATCTGCAGTGCCTTATGAGGAGGATAATTAGCTTCCACGGTAAAGAAAACACCAACGAGGATGGTGAGAATTAACGGTGATTTCTTTCATCAGATCATTTTACACACAATCGTGGCTCCAATTAAATTTAATTATGGGTTGAGGTCGTACGGAAAGGGTTCGCTGCTTGTGATGCCTCTTTGCGCGGCAAATTAAGACCAGGGTGTGCTGAAAAACAACTTGTTTGCGCAACGTGTAGTTCAAAAACACTGGAAGGCCAGAGTTTTTCAACCTGACCCTATTTACTTGGTGGCCATTTTCCTCTGATGTCAGCTGAGGATGGGAGGCTTGAATGCTGGGATAATGTCACGCTGCCGTGTTGCAGGTTGCAGATCGTAAACGTAGGGAATCTGACAAATTGTCGTTGTTTCATCACCGACTGACACTAAGGCAAAGTATCTGATGCCGGACAAATGTAGATAATCTCATAGTATATAATGTACATGATATTGCAAAAGAACTGCGATTTCTATTCTGAAAAAGTCCACCAATGAAATTAGAAGACCCAATGACAAACGACCGTTGTCTTAGATAAATAACCCCTGTGCCCTTTGATTGATCCAAAGATGAATCTAATGAGGGGGGAAATGTGAAAGGCGGGTTTGAAAAACGTCTGTTGCCGCATCGCCTTAAATAGAGCTTCTTCAGTCGTGATGAATCCCAGCTTTTTATGACAGCCTCACGCTCCCGTCCTCTTCATAGTCCGCACACACTCTTGTCCTTGTTGCTATCAAGAGCAAGGTCGGCCGCTAAATGCCACGTCTGACATCGTTACTCCGCATTGTCAAACAGGAGCGAAGTGTTTAGCGCATTGATTTTTCCTGGGAATGTGATCAATGCTCCGCCATACAATTATCATCTCGTGAATGCGTCACTTAAAAGCCAATATCCGTTTTAATCAGGTGCTTAGTGGGAAAACTCTGTCATGTACACGTCAGGCGGCGACACTGGACATAAATAGAGGATGCAGACGGTGAATCACAGAAACATGCGCGAGAGCTGTGGGCTTTTGTTAACAGATCTTTTGACACGTCTGTGGGTGTAGTTAGCGAGACAATAAAGCATACTGGGCACGCAGGGACAGGACTGCTTTGGATCAACCAGTTTCAGGGCTAAAAAAGGGTCGCTTTCAACAGCTTTCAAGCCACATTCAGCCCGGAGATATGTGTGCTGCTGGTGCATTTAAAATGCTGTTTGTGCATGCATGTATTTACAATAAAATGAATGAATTAATGAATATATGAATGAATAAGGGTGAACATTAACACAGTGGGATGTTGCCCACTGCCTTAATGCTAACAGGCAGCATTAAAACATGCAAACATTCCAGTGAGGGGGATTTGAGCCTATTAACATTTATTGCATACGGGGCCCAGTAATGCAAAACCATGCAGCTCCCTGATTGCTCGGCTTCACAGAAAGTGAGCAGATTACTTTCACAGCAAAGTGCTCTTTTCTCTACATACACTGCTCAGGGAATTTTTGGATGCATCCATAATTTGATGTTAAGTGCCTGCTGATGCATTATGCATATTCGTAATGCATTGTGTGTGATCGAGGCGGACCTCGCCTGAGCCTGAAAACAGGCATGCCGCTCCAGACCACACACACGCAGGAGCCGCGGTGTGGCGTGTTTGCTGGTTGAGACAGCCACCAACACTGCATCACACCTCCTCCGATGTGTCGTTCCGTGTCGCACGATATTCAGAATAGACCTTCGACCAGACAGAAGCTCTGATGTGCCCGAGCCGACAATCCTATGTTGCGTTTCATAGCTTTATTTTTAGCCGTTTTCAGAACTTCTCCTTCGAAAGGGTGAACTGAAACGCATGGCCTAAGTTGAGGCTATTTTCCAGGGCTGACAGCTCTCAATTGTTTCCCACCAAGGAATGTGACTTTTTGAAGGCTGCTCTATGGTGCCGTTCAAAAGAAAACGGCAGCTCTGTGATTTTGAATGGACAATTTAGTTTCTCATTTCGCTATCCGGCTCTCATTTAGAGCGAGCGGTGACCTGTGTCGTATGGACACTGGATAGAGGTCAGGCGCCGCCAACTGTACTGCAGGGTGCAGTAAAACACGGAGACGTGCGGCCAGGCCTGCACCGATTGGATCCCGTGGTTGTGTTGGCTTATAATGACACACACACACACACACACACACACACACACACAGCAGCAGCAGAGAAGAATAAAGTAAGAAACAAGAAGTCATAAATAGAAGTTTGCTGACTTTATTTAATGCCCCTCTTTATACGGCCGTGACAGCGTATAGTAAATTCTGTACAATATTGTTCCTGGCACTGCTCTACACTATTTCTGGCTTCACCCTCCTGTCATGGAAATAAGATAAGTGGGATGTAAGTGAAGGGACACGAGCCATCTCGCCCCTTTACTGCAGGTTTTTATTTTGATACCGCATTTAAAATGCAATGAAGTCCTCCTCCATACAAATATAACTGCCATGCGCATAAAAGAGCATCCAACAAAGTTCTCCTCGCACCTGAAAGACCATAGAAGTAGGTTACATCCTGCATATATTTACCATAATCACCCCCCAACCCTGCACCATCCGTCTCTAAGGTAACTTCTGAGAACTTTTAATGTGTTTTCTCCAAAGCGTTGTTTTTTGTTTTTTTTCTTTCACCTGACAGCTATTAGTTTTCATCGCCTTTCTGAACGACCATGTGGGTAATAAAAGCTCGAATTGACATTTAAGCTATAATGGTTGCATCGCCCCTCCCCTCGCTGGGCTTGAGCTTGGCAGCGGGTCTTCTTGCGGCGGGGCTGAGTGCATGACACGGAGAGTTATATATGCCAGGGCATTACAGAACCCTTCTTAATCCGGTTTGTCACGCTGCTCCCTCTGGACTGGGGTAATTTCATGGTGCTGAACTGGTATTGATAGAGCCTTGGTAAATGAGGCACGCAGCAATCGTTAACTTTAATAACCATAAAGATGTGAGCATTGGAGTCATACAGGCCCACGAGAGGAAACCCATACAGGTGATTAAGAATCGACCAGGGCCGTGGCCAGCAGCACCTCGCATCTCTTATTTGTACTAATGGAATTACCTGTTAAAGATGTCGAGACTATTACCACCGATGGTGCCATCGCTGCACTGTTTTCCCTATTCAGTAAACTGGAGGCTTCTTTCATGTCTCCTTTCGTGAAGAAAACATGTTAAAAGCAAGGTGTATGCTAAGATTTTTAACGATTTTAAGATTATTTCTTTTCATTAAAGGGTTACTTCACCAAATTTACATGTAAAAGTGTGTTGAGGATACTCCTCTACATATGTACTACATATGTGAGAAAAGTAGCATGAAGCCTTTTGTGGCTCCACAAGAAGCTGCATACGATCTGAAAATTTGCCTCCAGTGATGTCATTCAGTGCTTAAGTTGCATTGTGGGTAATATTGGTCTAGCAATGCACTCTTATAACACTGTTTGAGTCATTACAGACAGTTTATAAACAAATGATCTAAATCGATACAGTAGGACCAGGGGTATCACCTTTTTTATTCCACACATTTTTTTTTCTTCTTTTCAAAACCTAGCGCCTACATTACCCACAATGCAACTTCACCACTGAGTGACATCACGGGAGGCAATTTATCAGATTACATGTAGCTTCCTCTGGAGGAACAGAAGGCTTTGTACCACTTAATCCCACCATTTTTTTAACATATGCTTTTGTAGTCCGCAAGACCTGTAAACAGTCTTACTGTTACCCTGTGATCAAACCCATTCATTGTAGGTTTCTGTCAGTTGGACCCACTGTAGTCGAACAGTATTCAGTATTCTGTGAGAATATCGCTAGATTCAGAAATAAGCCATACCAGCAGAGGGGGAAAAAAACAACATTGATTCGTGTGACTCCAGTATAGCTGGGTCAGTGGTTCCTGTCAGTCAGCCTGAGCTCCAGAGTATCTTTCTCCCATATCCCCTCTCCCCCTCTCCTGCTTCCTCCCCACCCCTTCAGGTTTGTGGTAGCTCCAGGCACTACTATAGCTGCTATGTCCACTTGTTTGTCTACTCCCATTACTGTGGGTGATGCTGCCTCAGGAAGAAAGTGAAATCCAGGCCACAGAGGGGGGTCAGGGAGAAACCAGCCCGAAGCCTTCGCACTGGCTGAGGTCAGACAACCCATACGGATCACTGCAACAGGGTGCTGATGGGCACTTGATAAACAGTGAATCCGCTCCAGCCCCCTGATGCAGCAGTGACACACGGGTCAAAAGGTTTTCAGATTGGATAAACAACAGTTAACGATGCCAGAGATTAATTTGTTTGTTGTTCTTGGAGACCGCAGCCGGCACGATAAAACGTCCCAGAGCTCATATTCCTCCCACTTCTTTTTTAGATGCGTTAAGATTTGAATGGTGCAAGCTCCTCTGCTCCTTGAGGCTACCTTTTTATTATTCATCGGTGGGAGCCAGCTCTCTGAGAAAGGACTTCGGAGTGAGAGCAAGTGGCCGAGGCTAAAGCCTTAGTGGACGATTTCCTCTCCAGGGCCTGGAGAGCTTCAGCAGTCTATGTCCAAACCACAAGAGGAATGGTGTCTTTTTCTGCTTTTACCAACAAAAGACTCTTCCTCATGTATAAGACACATAGCCAGCGTCCATGTTAACACCTCCAGGTAGCGACGTGCGGAACAGCATATCTCTAATGTGGCATATGCACAGGAATATGCACTATGCATGCAGGCACCGTCTCTCAACTTCACACGTCTCCTTCGTAGTCCACGAGGCGTGATTCAGGAGGCATTAGCGGAATCGTGGAAATATGGCAGCGAGGTCTAATTCTACTCCTCCCAGGCATTTCTCTTCACACACACTGTTCATATAAGATGCTCCCGCTACAGAAGCAGAGGAATTTGAGCGGTAAATTAGGGTTGTGTAATTTCTGATAAAATATAGAAACGGTATCAGTTGCCAAGAGGAAGGACATGAAAAGTTGTTCCCTGGCACTGCCTCTGAGGCCTCCATTTGGAATCCACTCAGCGGTGCTTTGTAGCATGTTTAAACATTATCCTAAGTAATCAGGGGGAGTGTTCAGGAAGTTCCAACTTGATGTTTAAGTAATGAAAAGCTAAATTCTGATGAGCATCATTAAACATATATGCAGTGGGACAGCTGGCCCACAGCCACTTTGATGCCTTTGCTTCTTGAAACAGATCATTAATATCCCACTTTCCCCCCTCCTCGTATCCGAAAAACTAATCGTGACAAACAGAATAGAGCTTTTTTCATTTTTGGCATATCTGACAACTTTTTAATCAGATTCATTTCACTATGTTTAAAACTGTGCATCACAAGTCACGGAAAGGGGTCATTTTCCATTATGCATGATTTCACAGAAAGGAAAGTTGACGGGAGAAAAAAACTCAATAAACAATCTGCCGCTTAATAAAACTTTGTGGGGGCTTGAATTGACTTCTCTGGCACGCAGTACAAAGTAACTTTGTTCGCTTGTAAAAAAGAAAAAAAAAAAAAGAAAAAAAGACATTTGGCTACTGTGAGAGTCTCAGTTTGTCTTCCAAATGTGCATCATTTTCAGCAATAATTTGAAATGCAGCTCTCACTCTGCTGCTTGAATGAGAACGGACCGTCAAATTTACATTTCTTAGCTCTAGGCATGTCTACATTTATTTACTGACAATGGGAGCCATAATTCCCGTCGCCACCTGAGATGTGTAAATTGACAATTAGACGTACTGAGACGGCGGAAAGCTGTCAGTTACGCAGAAGCACTGGGGAACAACAACGAGCCCCGCTGAAAAAGGAGGAACTGTGCAGAAAGACGGACTGCGGTTGATGCAGCAGCTGCCTGTCTGGCAAAACAAAACAGGCACCACAGCGTGCGGGCGGAAACGTCTCATTTTCACCCGAGTGTGTACTGATTAAGTTGTTATGACGAGTCCTTGAGAGGCTTAAGTTTTCCCGGGTGCTGTGTTCCTTCCCTCGGCCATATGTCATTACTTAATAACCGCAGCAGTGAGAGAAGCAGCGTTAGAGAGAGAGAGAGGAGGTGACAGAAATGCTTGCTGATGGCGAGCCAGTGATTACAGCTCTTGGCCACTCTGCATAGATTATAGCTGTTGTCGCTGAAGCCGAGCCAAGGTGTAGTCAGAGAGTGTTCTGTGTTTGTTTTGTGTCTTTGTGTTGACGTGTCTTGAGCACCTGCATTTATCTCTGTATCAAAAAATTGCCATAGAGATCAGATCAGAAAGAAATCGGCTGGCAGTAGAGTGCCTTCTTTGTCACAAAGAAGATAAAAAGAAACTGTCACTTTCGTTCCTGTGAGCCGGGAGTCTTTGGTTGAATAAACTGTCATGGGTTTGTTGCTCTGACCTTGAGTTTATGTACAAAAATAATGCAGCCCGTCATGGCTTGTGTGTTGTCGCTCCTGGTGACCCATCTATCTATCTACAGCAGCAAAAACACAAGCCTGCAGTAAGTTAACTTGAGCTAACGAAACGCTGTTGAGGGTTAATTAAATCCTGACACCGGCAGTGCTTTTATTTACTGCTAATGCAATCAAAACATTTTCTGCTGCTGTCGCGTTAAAAGCATTAAACCGGGGAAAAACAGGTTGAGTTCTGTTATGAATTAGTCACAGGAAGAGCGTGTGTTTGACAGTGAGTTTAGCATTTATTACTATATTCAGCAAAAATGTTGTTTTCTGGCATTATTTGACAGCAGATCAGTTTGAAATGCTGCAATTATCAGTTTCATAAAAGTTTATGGGAGTAACTGAACAAGAAGGAGCAGCCACAGTGAGCTGTTGGTTGAAGAACCGCAGGTGAGAGGATGTACACCTTCAACTTCTCAGTGATGTAACCAACTCCTTTTACCTCACGAACGTAATAAAGTTCCCTTCTACCGCTGCATTTAATTCTGAAATATTACCAGATATTCTGCTTCTGCTTTCCTCTTTGACACAAAATCCTCTGCCGTCGTCTTGTCTGTCAACTATCAGAGTTTACAAGCTCGTTGTCCACCGGCTGTAGTCTTTGCGGTGTGTTTAAGAGCAGCTTTTTGGCCAGGACACAGGAGACACAAAGCGACGCAATCTTCTGCGTTTCTCGCAAGCAGATTTTTCTTGTCAGTCTGCTGTGTCTGGGCCGATGCTCTCATCACGTGAGAAGTGAAATGTGACTCCAGTGCTGCTGCTTTTGTATGGAGCAGACACCTTCAGTTTTGTAACTGTAGCGTCCATCAAGTAATGATTAAAAAAAAAACAGCAAATGACAGTGGGGACTCTAAAAGTCACACTTTAAACAGACTTAAATACGCAAACCTTGCTACATTTAAGCTACAAAGAACCCATTATACATATGCAACACACAAGGGTAACACCTAAAACACTGCCCTCACTTTTTCAAATGTAATCTCAAGAAAATACTTTAATATGTGTAATAAGTGTAAAAGTTTTTTTTTGCATCTTTCTTCCTACTGTGTAAATCTCAACTCTCAGCTCCCCTGTGGAACAGACTCTAATATGAAGTATGTCTTGAGCTTCCGTTCGCTCTCCCCCTATCTATCTCCACATTTTACAGCCTTACCTCATTAACAGCTCCTAATTGGCCGCTGGGCTAAGCTGAAAACAATGAAGCATTGATTTCCTTAAACATAATCACCTCGTCCAGTCATTTAATGGCTGCTGTCACTGTGGGCCGCCGAGAGAAAAATGGCCAGTCGGTGGTCCCATCGATGCCCTTCACCTCCCCTCACCAAAGGCTAGAGTGCGCCGCCACCCACTCCATCTTAGCAGGTTGGTTTAACCCCTTTAGCCGCCTGACAGGCTCCAAGCACTACATCCATCACAACCTGCAGTCACGTCTCAAACTGCTGTAATCCCACACTGCAGTTTAATGCACACACAGCTACTGTTGTGCCGTTCAGCAGAAAGCCTATATAGACTGGAATACCACAGAGTATTATATGCATTAATGCACAAACAATCTGATATAGGCACAGATGCACACACACGAACTCTGACACCGATAATGGATGGTCATTTACCCGGCCAGCTACCTGAATGGGATTACATCGAGTCCAAGTGACCATTTGTCGCCTAAGTGGCTCCTGTGACCGACCCAGTAGAGTCATCGCGAAGCCATTTACTCTGCTCTCTCCTCCACAGAGCAGATGGTTCATCGTGATCACGCTAATGTCCACCTGGCTGATGGCTAGACTTCACCCCATGGCTGATGCACGCACACCACCATGTGCTTATGTACGTGTGTGTGTGTGTGTGTGTTAGGGATAATCCTGAATTCTGATGGCAGTGATGATTACGATGAGCTGTCCAAATTTTTCAGTCTGAAGTCTAAAAGTAAAACACAGCAGTGTCGTACAAAAGGATCACTTTTCCTCGAAATCAGCATTTTTTAAAGCTTTGCTAGACAAATCATGTATCGTTTAAATGTACTGATTATTTTTTAGAAAATTGTGGCATATTTTTGTACAGTAAATCAATGAATGTGCCTGACAGGCAACAATCCCTTTTCATCTCTTTCAGCTGACAGCGACTCAATACTGGCCTCATTTACTGTACGTTGTCATTGTTCTGTTAGTTTAGACTTATTGTGATTCAAAGGAAATCTTACATTTACAGTGCAAATGTAAAGTAATTGAATGCTTTCATGGTTCTGTTTGGACCTCATTTCGAAAAAGCTGTCATGGTGGCAGGTGGCACGTCTCTGAGTCCTTGTCCACAATTCCATTTGATGATATCTTTGTGTCTCTTTTGAGGTATGGCATCTTCTGGTACATTTTTTTCCATGAATAGGAATACATCTGTCCAGCTCGGTGGACGTTATGCACCCAAGGCTGTGTTCTGCCTATTCAGATTCTGCCATATTTCACATGTTTTATTTAATATTAGTATTAAAATTCAGTGTCAGATAAAAGATGTACAAGAAAATAATATTACAGTTGGTTAAAAGAATTTCTAACACACAGTTATTCCAGAATCACTTTTTATACCGTTGATGCACCGTGGCCACTGCAGTAACTCCTTCAATATAACATATATTGAGCTATTGGCATGATTTTCACTTCTTTAAGAGTAAAAAAGAAAAAACTTGAAGAAAAAATTTTAAGAAAAACTTTGTGAATACTTTTACAACTGTACAGTAGGAGCATTTACAAAACATGGTCAGTTTGGGGACTTGGGTGTCTCTGACTAAAGCTCACAATTTTTAATATTTGATACAGAAACTTGCCTCTGTAAGTCCCACTGAGGAAATGAATCCAAAGTCACAGATCAGGACAAGTCACATCGCATTCAAGCTAGTGACGGGAATATGACAGCGGTTGTCTTTTATCGTCCCTTGTCACATGTTTGCTGGTCACAACTCGGCAGTGCTAACCTGCAAATCGGGCACTGAATCTCGCCGAGGGGATTGAACCCGATTCAGTATTCTGCGATGCATCGTAAAGTCCTCACTTATTCAGAGATCTGCTTTGACTTGAAAGCAAGTCTGCGGGTCAGGAAGCTGTCAGTAAAATATTCAACAAGCCAACACATTGTGGGGTTTGGGGTTTGGGGTTTTAGCACACTCAAGGGATTTTTTTTCTCCTCACTTTTATAGTCTGTGTTCTGCCTCCTCGTGCCCAGAAATATCCAACAACAAGCGCTGAGAGAGTGACATTAATACTGCACGACAGCACGGTCCAGCAGGACTGCAAATGTTTGCCTTTTAATCCAGGACTCGACGGCCTTTGGTCTGGCTGCGGCAGACATTGATGGGAATGGGAGAAGAAAACTGTTGCCAAACTTGTCGAGGCTGCTGGGAGCTCAGTTCCGTAATTCATGACCTGAGCCATTTCAAACATTTGCACAGCCAGCCCAGCTAGAGAAACACACACTGGTTGTTGTCATGCCAGTGGAGGCAAATGCATCCTCTCAGTGCAGCAGGATGTTCCCTTTAGAAGCCGGTCCGGCCGAGTGAAACAAGGCTGAAACGAGATGAAATGTGGCATTTGGTCGTTTTAATTTCTTTGTGCCTTGTCCTCTCCTCTCCTCTCCTCTCCTCTCCTCTCCTCTCCTCTCCTCTCCTCTCCTCTCCTCTCCTCTGTCCGGGGATGAGCTCCAGTTTAATTGTTGGACGCTGGTGTCTGTTGCGGTGGCTGTCACGGGAAGATAAAGAGTTTTTCCTGGGGCGTAAGGAAAGGGGAGAGCGGTGATGGAGGGCCTCTCTCCTGCAGCTCCGCTGGCTGCATTAGCCCCACGCTTTATAATTGTGTGAAGGGGGCACTTCCAGTGGCTCCCTCATTACTCACTGGCATGGTCAGTCCCTGGCAGCCAGACACACCTTGTCCTCTAGCTCTCTCGCTCTCTCTGCCCGTCTCTCTCATTTCAGGATGTCCCTCAGCTCCATCACCCCCTCTCCCTCCCCTGGGCAATCTCCCCTATTGTTATTTTGACCCAGTACCGCCACCGGCACATATCGCCTTCTCTTTTCGCAGAATTTGTTTGACATCCTCTTTTGTCAGAGCGGGACCTATTGTGCAGCGTTTGCTCTGACTGATGTCACCTATTCTTTGGAATGAATGCTTTGGTGCAGTGTAGCCGTAGACTGTACGGGCTCAGTCATGTGACTCAAAGGCGTCAGCCATCTCAGTGCTTGAGTGAAGCCTGTGACTGGCCTGGTCTTCGCTGGAGAAGCCTGGACGAAAGATTCATCCTTTTTAATCGTATTGACGACATACGGAAGCGATCACGGATGCAATGGCAGGCACATTAATACATAACGAGTGCATGATGTGATCTTCATCATGGGCTGATTGGTATGGAGTGAGGACAGCCATCACCGAGTGCGAGGCAATTAGATGACATAATTGAGATGCCTAGAGGGCCAATTTGTTACACATACTTACAGAGGAAGTGCCCACTGATTGTATTGCGGCGTGCCTCACACGGTGTGATGTGAGGCAGTCGACCTTCCTGAAACCATCTTTCAATCACATTGACTGCTGCTTTTTTGCATTTTTGATGCTGATGATGAAACCTTTCTGCGTATTTGCTTCCGCTCGTGTCGGTTTCCTGTTAATCTCTCTGTGTGTCATGTACTGACCGTCTGTGTCTGTGTCTGTCTGCAGAGGGAGGTACGTGCGAGGTGATCGCCGCCCACCGATGCTGTAACAAGAATCGCATCGAGGAGCGTTCCCAGACAGTCAAGTGCTCCTGTTTACCGGGGAAAGTTGCCGGGACGACACGCAACAAACCCTCCTGCGTGGATGGTGAGTCAGCCTGAGTGTTTTAACATTGTGGTATCTCTTACTGGAGGCTCTAGTAAATCCATATCTGTTTGATACCCGTCGTACTCAGCCTCTAACACTGAGAATTATGAACAGATTGCATCCAATATGCCCACATTCAGTGGCAGACCTTGTACAGCTTTTATTTGCCGTTATTACAATCTTTCCACAGCCCTGTCCTTACCGTGGTTGCAAGGCATATGTATTAATGAAAGACAGAGTTTAATGACATTGGCCTCGGATGCAAAGAAACAAAAGTTTAAGTTCTCTAATTCAGGGTTTTGCACAGTCATCATCGTTAATGTTTTTTTCTGGCAATAGGTTTGGTTTTCCAGTTCAGTAACAAAGATTTTTGTGCATATCTAGTATTAAAAATAGTTTTCAGGTCAAAAATAAATAGAGATGACACTGTCATGAAACAAAAAACAGGATATTACATTGCAATAAAAGGTCATCCAAATAAGAATAATGTATTAGCTAAATCACATTAAATCAGAATGCAGTTCTGAAAACGCTGCAAGAAATAGGGAAAAATTGCATATTAACACACTGCAGGAGGTCGCTGCAGATTTCTGCTGAGTTTAGTCACTTATAGTATAACTTTGACCCTACATGCATTATTGAATTATTACAAAAGAGCTTCCTCAGAGATTCATCCTGCCTCAGTGCAGCTATCCACATGATATATGTGGTACAGACTAACCCAACCTCTGAGCCTGTCAGCTGCCTGATCGGTACTGAGCATGTGTAACTCTCAACAGGGACGAGATAGAAACAAGTGTCTCTCTCTGTAGCACCTTCCATTATCGGCTCCTGAAAAAGCGATGTGTCTAATCCAGGATGTTTTTGTTTGAGACTTTTTAAAACAATTGAAATTGTCTTCTGGATGTGTTCCGATCTATTGCTTTCTACTGTTCCGGCGTGTTTGTGATGACTAACGCGACACACAACGGGAGAAAAACAGAAAGGCAAACTCGTCTCCTGACGCCTCCTTTTAGCAGGTTTACCCACATTTGAAGAAGCCATACACTTATTTTGCTATACAAGTGGTATTATAGTTTAAAAATACAAGTAAAATCCTATGGTCAAACTCTTGCCGAGGTTAAAGTACAAAAGTATTAGCTTCGAAATCTAGTGATGATGAGGTACTCTTGACACAGAGTGGCTCAGTTCAGAATAAAATGTATGATATGACAGGCTTATAATTACTGATGCGTTATGTGTACATCACTTTAATAGCGCAGCTGATAAATGTGGAGCTCATTTTAATTACTTTATATACCGCTGTGCGGCTTAATCTATAATAATATATCTTGATTTATATTTTTCAATCTAAATCTGATAAATAAGTGAGTAAAGCTGACAGATAAGTGTAGGGGAGTAAAAGCACAATATGTAGTGGAGCAGAGGAGGAAGGTGGCGTAACATCGAATACTGAATCCAACTACAAATAGCTCAACTTTGGACTTTAGTACTGTGAGTAAATGTACTCAGTTACTTCCACCAGTGTTCCAAGGTGAGATTGGAACTCGTCAGCTATGAGTGCATTTATTGAAAAATACAAATTATTCTTATTCTTTAATAAAGACCTCAGACTGAGCCCTGCATCATATCCCGGTACATCCTTCTCTACCGTGGACGTTTCTTGTGATAAAAATACATTGAAGCATTCAGAACCCAGTGGTGCCGTGCTGCTGGGATCATGGGAGATAGAGGATGATCCAGTTGGGCTGTTGAACACCTGAGTGGGGAGCACGTTGCAGATAACATCGCCTACGGCAGCTGAGGCTGATGGAAATGAATAACTAATAAACACAAGTCAGGGAAGCTCCAGGCTAGTGCACCTGAATTACCTCAGCTGAGAAAAACAATCAGGCGCAGGCAGCTCCACCGAGGGGTGGGGGGGGAAAAAAGCAGACAGGAAGTCACAAGTCTACTGAGACAGAACTGCGATGCCCCCTTCGCTCCACAGAGCTCATTTACTGCTCCTCAGTCTCAATCTTTGCACCCCCACCTTCAGCGGCGATCAAAGTCATCGCTCTGACTGCCCTCTCACAAAGAAATGACACCAAAATATCTTCATTTTGAGGGATGTTACATGAAGGGCCAGACAGTGGGTTTCACAGGGTTGGTTAGCCATAGCTGACACTCACAGAAGATCCTAGAATATGGATTAGATGTGAGCCGCGGATAACACATAAGAACTTTCTCTTGGTTTGGTGAAAACTTTAGCCAGAGCCCTTAAAACTTTCCAGTGATGAGTGGATTTTTTTTTTTTTTTTCCCATGAGACATTTTGTTCAAGAATCGGATGTTTGCCCTATGGTTGGAGGCATCACCTGAATGAAACATTTTCCGATGTGACCTTGAGATGCAGCTGTTTTAGCAGAGTGCGTCGTCCTTGTTCGGAGAGAGGAGCACGACCAGACACTCCTCCGCAGCGCCCAGCAGACAAGAGACAAGAGAGAGATTTTTATATTCATTCAGACTGTGTCTCTTTCACTAAGCTCGGCACAGACAGACCTGATAAAGTCCCTGAAAACCTTAACAGCCGACTGAGACTGATTTCCTTGCCAGCGAGTAAAATGGACAACTCAGTCCTTAAGATAAAAAAAAACATGTAGAAATAGATAAGGAAAAGATAAGGAAATCGTTGGACAGAGGTAAACCAATGAGCAAATCAAAAACTAAATGTGAGACGTCGTTAACACTTCTGCCTCAGTGCCTCGGGCTCCCGCGCTGAGAAAGCCCTCGCTGTTGGTGTATTGATTAACAGCACTTATAAAGGCAATGGTGACAAAAATGGAAATGACAAGTCGCTGAGCAGCGAGCCACACTGCCGAGCACCGCCACACAGAAAGAGTCAAGGATATGTTTCACTGCTCGAAAGACAGCCTTTTCATAAAACCACGGCTGTCTATGCAGTTGAACGCGCAAATATTTTTTAAATGAGTGCTTTTTTGACCAGAGAAACAGGGGGGCTGTGATATTCTCATTTTTTTTTAAAAGGTAGAAAATCTGACAGCTATCAGAATGCACTACACCACACAGCACAAAATGAAAGAGAATTAACACTGAATTTGTGGAGAAAAAGGACTCAGTGCTGGGAAATGATCTGTCCATGCAGCAGGATGATTTTACTGGACAGGAGATCTCAGCTCAGGTGGTTCAGTCGCCTCTGATAGTGTTCAAAGGTTACAGATAAGTGGAAAAGGCTGTTTTCTTTTTTTGCATGATCAAATTACTTTCGATCATTGCTGCAACACAGTAATAAGTGAAATACATTGTATAACACTTTCAAGTAGCATCATAATCACTCGTATTGAATAATTATCCACTTAAAAATTGGTGGGGGTTTTTTCTCGTTCCTTGGCTTTTATTTTTAGTTTGCTGAAATGACTGTAAATCAGCAAACAAAGTATTTGCTAGTGTAATACACGTTTGAATTTAATTCCAGCAAACTGTAAAAAAAAAAAAAAAAAAGTTATCACCAAAGAACAAGAAAAGAAATTAACAATTTAGTTGGAAAATGACTTAATTCTCCTGATTATACTGTTTTCTGTTGAAAAAGAAAGGCCGCTTCACTCTAATGTAGCTGTTTTACCAGTAAGCTGCTCAATCTCAGAAGATCTCTTCATTAATTGAGGCATACAAGACACAGAAAATAGCAAATAACTCATCTTGTTATTTACTATTTTATGTGTCTTTATCTTAAATCTAAGATTTTACATGCTGGCAAGCAGATACATTTTTATAGTTCACCAGACCAATAAAATTGGTTTTGCTCATCCGTTTTGAAACGGGATACAATGTGACGGCTGGCTGGTGGCAAACAATCTCATCTTACAGCTCAACATTACACTAAAATGTAGCATCTCGTGCTGTTTCTGAAACATTTCAGGTGAGAAATAGGCTATGCAGTCAAAGAAACCTGGTCTTTATTTGATCACCACTGCCTCATTTTACAGTCTGGTTTGAGTTTGAGAGAGAAAGAGAGGTGTCTCTCTCGGTCTCTCAATCTACTTCTATCCATGCTGTTTGATTGCTGTCCGTGGACGTGTGAATACAGAAATGCATAAATACAATCTGAGTTTAAACATCAGCCCTATGGCCAGATGATGCAAAATGAATCAACTGGTCAACTTTGCGGGGGGAGGCTCTGGATGTGGGCAACATGGAGGACAGCTTACCGTGTTCAGCTGCATACACTACCCACGGTGAAACGATTCAAATCAGGTTGAAAATCGGCTTTTGTTTCGTTCCCTTTCAGGTAAACTCTCCTCTCAATAATCGTATTCCCTTTATTTGGGGCCTTCGCCTCCTCTCTTGGATAATTTTCACCTGCTTGAAAGCGAATCGGGCTGTGTTATTTATTTAACACTGAAACCACCACGGGATGAGGGCTGAAGGGCAGACGAAATGATTATGTGATTATTCATAAGAGCTCATTTGTAGTCGGAAGTGCCACGCATTGCAAACACGGCATTTAATTAAAGGATCTTTTTTTGTTAAGTGTGGAAAATAAGTGGACACTGGAGGGGTTGGAGCACGCCCGTCCGAGCGCTTGGATTATTTAGGAGGGCTAAAGTTGCAAGTGTTTGTCAACCGGGCCCTGCAGGCTGCCGTAGCGCTGTGTGAGGGATTATGGACTGGCGGAGTCAGTGGTCTGTCCCCTCAGCAGCACAGCGGCCTGGCCCAGATGGAGCTTTCTCCCCAGGTCCCGGCGTTATTAATGTTCCGTCCAGATGAGAAACGATGCCGCAGCCCTGCTCATCTCGCCGCCCCCCCTGGGGGACACCTGCCGCCACTGTACCATACACAGGTTATGTTCCCACAAAGAAATAATAATAGAAAAAAAAAAAAAATCATAAAGAATAGCCAGCGCTCTGATAGAACAAATCAAAAATACATCTTCAGAGGTCGTTTGGGTTTGGACACGCATGCGGAGCCCGGAGGAAAGGGAACACTCCTTTATCTTTGGCCAAATTTGCAGAAACAGGCAGTCTCCCTGATGTGGCGTATTAACGGTCATTAGCCTCAAACTCCAACATCAAAGCGCACGGCGAAGATCACTCCCATTCTTCCGGTGTCCGCCACCTCATGAACGCGGTGGCACGGGCGCCGTTGTTTCAGCTGCGATTGATAGCTGTTCGGGGTTGTTATTAATATATGGGGATGTGACGACAGCTTGTGTAGGGAGGTGTCACGCTCGGCGGGGGTCTGCTGTCAGATTATCCCCGTAGTGGGAATTGATTATTAGCTTTGACAAGGAGAACTATGTCCCAGTTATGTCAGGGCCAACGAGGCTCTTAGTGAAGAACATCCCTTTTAACAAGTCAAACGCTCGTATCTCTCCGGCCTCGCCGGGCCGATCACATGCGCTCAGATTAGGCGCTCGTCACTGCACCGCTGCCTTCATCCCAGTGTGTGAGACATGTAAGCCCTCAGCCACAGTGCAGACACACACACACACACACACACACACATACTGTACATATGCACTCATTTACTCCGCACACGCATGCGGACGCCCCGGCACGCACACATGCTACCACTTTGTGTTGTCATGTAGCCGCTGTAGCAGCAAACGCCTTCGACAAGAGATGCACGCAGATGCCCGCCCGTCGCTGATCACTGATGGGGAATGAACCCTTCTGTTTGGCTGCAGGCGCGTATAGCTGAGCATGACAGGTTGTCATGGTACATTTGAGATACATCCAGGGGGGAGACACATGGACGCTACTCGAGGGGAGGGACAAGGAGCGCGGCGCTTCTGCCACCCAAATTGCCGGTCAAACAGCTCACAATATCATCAACAAGATGGAGTTCGACAGTCTTTAAAATCTAATCGTCCCATTACATGAGCGGGGATGTAGTTTATCAAACAAAGCGCTCCCTTATTGGCCAACTTTGTCCTTGAAGGTGTTTTGTGAGAGCTTCCTCATTAGTTTAATTGCTTGCATGGGTAGCAAAGTCCAAACGGATGACACCCAGCGAACATCTCACCCTGCTGTTCTGAAACCTCCTCCAGTCCTCTCTCCGCTCTCGTATTGTTCCGTAGCCCTCTGCTACTGTGTGAGGTTGGCACGTAACAGGCAGGTGGATACTGCCTGAGGGGATGGACGGGGGGAAGCGCATCACACTGTACGATAACTCGTTTCTCCTGCTGACAAACGCGCACCGAGGCAGACGTAAAGGAGGGACTAACAAACAGCGAAAATCCTCCTGGGTCAAAAAAACATGTCCGTGCCTTCGTAAAAGTTGAAGCTAATGACTGTGAAGCCGGGTTTTCTCCTCCGTCTTTGTCACATCCCACTGAGCTCTCACCGCGGGGACAATGTGATTAGACTCGAAACCTTTAACCTGCCAGGAGAGCATCTGATCCTAAGCTGGAGTTGAGATGTCTCCTTCGTTTCCACCCTTTCCTCTCTCTATTAAGAGCAACGTAGCTCCTCTCTGCTCTCACTAGTGGAGTAACAAGTCTGCTGTTGTGCTGAAGAGAGAAAGTAAAGACGCGTAAGGCAGATCTATGTCAGCTGTCAGCTTTCGCAAATCCTTTTTGTACCCACATAAAGCAAAGGAAGTATCCACACAACAAAAGGAGGCATTGTTCATCCATTAATAGGCAACACGAACACGCACACACACACACCTACTCCACAGGCGCAAAGTTACACACACTTATTGATGCTCCAAATGCACACAGACACACTCACACAGGACTAGTAGCATCAAATCAAACGTTCGGATTCTGCAGAGCTTTTATTGTTACTGTACACTCTCGTTTTACCGAGACGAATCTGCGGTCGTGCCTAGCAGGAGACCCCTTCTGTGGCACATCCAAGGATTCATTTAAATTCAAAAAGCCAAAGTCAAAGCAATCAAATGAAAAATACAGCAAATTCTTCTTCAGGTCTTGCGGGTGCCGGGGAGTCCATTTCAAATTCAGAAATTTCATAAAAGCGGTGTGATTAGAAACCCAAACGATATTTTCTGAATAGCTAATCAAACCTCGGCTCTCTCTTTTCTGAGGGGGGCAAAGATTAATGCAGAATAATAACTCTGTGAAGCTGACCTCGAGTTCAGGGGTCCGAGTCTCAGTCCCGCTGTAATTATACACTTGCTTCATTTGCTTCGTGCTCCTGTGACCCTTTCAATACTTTACTGCTGTTGCACTACCCGGCACCTTTGTCTCATTAAGATGGAAATGTTTTGTTTTTTAATCAGGCGGTTCACTGTAAGTCCGTTTGCTTCCGCGCGTGATTATATGAATGAATGAAGGACTGATTGAGTGGCCGTTTTGTTTGCTTAATGACTGAGTAATCAGTGCACTTGCAGAGCAGTGACGTAAACCGATCAGGTAAGGAGGGAGAGACAAAAGGCTTCGTGGGCGTAGGAAAAGACGAATGCAGTGATGGACTCAGGATGTTTGAGGGGCAGGGGCGGAAAAAAACACAAAGGGCACCAGCTGTATGCAGTGGGGCACGCAGAAGGTCGTGATACATTTCACCCTGGAGGGCACTTCCTCACGTTTCCTCCACTGGAACGTACTTTATCATGTTTCGTCCACCACAGGGGCATCCAAGAGGGCGATTTTGCTGTGTCTTTTTCGGACATTGGGGCACCTAAGGGGGCCGAGTGCCTGAATGAGTCGGTTGAAAGAAAAGAAGTGAAGCTGGTCGTTTCAGGAAGCATCAATTCCCCCACTGCAAACGGTAAATTTAATCCAAAGGAATGGTATGAGAATTTAAAGCCTTAATTGCTTTCTGCTCCAGATCTCGACGGAAGGCGACTAATTTAAGTGACTCGCCAAAAGAACAGACACCGCGGCTGACATCATCGGAAAGCCACCGTTTGCTATGATTAATTCAAGTCCGCCGAGTGCTGCGCAGGCCACGTCAAGTTAAGAAACATTAACTATTCATGGGGCCCGCGGACGGAACACGTATTCACATTTTGACACCGACGGAAATCATTTCTCTGCCTCATCCGTCAAGGTGTTCAAACATTCTGCTACCTGGCAGGGACGTGTCAGCGAGTTCAATCCATCACACCGGGCCGCTCACCCGAGATCTGACAGATGCACTTGTAAAAGGTCCATCGCTTCATGTTTTTCAATCCATTCAAGTCCCAATCTCGGTTGTTTGTCCATCAAAGCGCCAAACTCCAGCCGGCTGCACGGCCAACATCTTGAATCAAACACTTCCAGTCCTTGTTTGCTGATTATTCCGAGCCCATCTGTCATCTTTGACAGTGTGCAGCAGCTACTTTATGTTAACGCGTGAGGATTGTGTTAATTGGTGTCGATGCCTTAAATCACGTTGAAGGCTTTCGGCTCGTAAACAGATGGATCTGGAAATTAATAGTCAGCCCAGAAGGGGTGGTTGGGACAGTGGTCAGTTTACAGCCCTCCCCCCTCCTCCCTCCTCCCTCCTCCTCTCGCGCTCCGCTGCAGACACAGAGGATGGGTAAAGTTTGCTGATGTTGGAACAAAGGTTATACCCTCCATGCTGACGGCTGCACTGGGAGTAGTTAAAGTAAAACGACTGTTGGAGGTCAGCGGTCACCAGAGAGTGATGCATGGATCCCGGCCCAGAGATGGCTCTTCTCCAGTGGTCAAGGTCAGAGCCAGCCGCCCTGGCCCGAGTGCAGCCACAGACATGGAGTGTGTGTGTGTTCGCATCAGGCCCGACTCTGTCTGCCTGTGTTTTATCCTCGAGGCATTCGGACCAGACATGGCGTTTACAGTGCGTTGCCAGGTTTCGCTCGTCTTCCACATGTGCTGACTGAAATAGATTTTTGAGGCAAAGATCAAATTTGAACATGAATATTTATAAGATGCGTTTCAGAGTCGCTGCTCATTAAAGTTTTACTCTCCTTTTAGTACAAGACGAGGAGCTGTCAAGATGTTAATTAGGGTTGTGCATAAGTGCATTTTTTTTTTTTAAGTCGGCGGATCATCCCGCCTGAGCTTTATTAACGTTACAGTGTTTTTATCTGTCTTTCCTTTTGAACACAGACCTGAAGCCCTGCTCCAGTTTATATTGTCTGCATGGTGACATGTTTTCCGGGCCAGCGCTCCGAAGGCTCCTGAAGCTCAGCCTCTCGGGCCACAGTGTCCACAGCTTTTAAAAAGCTGTAATGAGGCGACTTCATTGTTTTTTGCATTGCAGACATATTTTAAGACATGTAAAGATACAATGCTTTGAAACATAATTTGTTTTACTTTCTTTAGGACAAACACGTTACTGTTATAACATCTTCTCTCTGAACCTATGCAAATATTGTATTATTTTTATTTTTTGTCCTTTTTTTGAATATGTTTCACAAGTTTAACTATTAGACTACCACTACGGCTTTGTTCAAACTGCAGGCAAATCAGATTTGTTTCTCAAGTGAGATCTGAAAGACAGAGTGTCCATGCTGTTATTTAGTGATCTCAGATTGGATTTTTGTGTCCAGACATCACCAACCGATCTGCATGGGTTGCTGTGGTAACAGGCGTCAGTCACTACGTACACTGGTGACAAATGTGGCTCTCCACAGTCACACTGTCGTGTCGTGGAGCAGACGGTTTATTTCAGAGTGACTGTCCACAGACTGTTGCTCTATGCGTTGTCCTCGGCTCTGCTGGTAGCAGCATGGATTCTGCTCCGCCGCACTGATCCAGTCAGTCTGGATTTGATGTCGCCGTATTTTGTGTCGCGCGACACAAAAGACATCTTCAAATCCAATATTTGCAGCAAGAGCATCCAGACTGACTGAGACACATCTGTAGAAATCTGATCACATTTCAAACAGCCTCCAAATGCAGTTTGGATCTGATTTGCAAAGATTGTATTTCATGCGGTTTTTTGTTGTCCAGACTTTCTAAAATCAATCTGGATATGGCCTTCAAGTGCCAAAAAATGGATTTGGGTGGGCAGTCTGAATATTGACGCAATATACACAAGATGCCTTCTGCTTCACTTCAAAGTCCATTCTCACTGTAATGCCTGCGGGAGGTTTTAACTTTCCACATCACCTTTGTCTAAGATGTCAATTGGACCATGATTGGCCCTCAAAAAGTCACAAAATCAGGTTCATACGTTAAACTCAGATTTAAACAGAGGAACCTTTTTCTTCAGCAAACAATTTATTTTTCAAAGATGCACTGTGTAGTTTGGAAAAATACATACGGAAACTCAGAAAAGAAATATTTACAATATAAATAATGTAATAAAACAAACTCAGTAGTGTTTATTTTAATAACTGAATAAATTAGTCTTCTTTAGAGGAAAATAAGGCCCAGAACATCGTTTGAAGCTAGAAAGGTGGCAGGGTCCGCCACATATAAACAAAGTAAAACTGTATTAAAAAAATAATGATGTTGTCCTTTAAGGTCAGTTTGTTTATTTAGTTTGTTTAAGAATGAAAATTTAAAAAATAATATTTTCTCATCTTATTAAAGTTTCTTCCCGAAAACTACACAGTGCAGCTTTAAGTAAAGTCATCATTCGTAGCAATAAGGAACTCGAAGCATAACAGTAAAACTCTCAGGTCCAATCCTAAAATCCACACTCACTGGCTTTGATGTGCATGCTCAAAAAGCAGAATTAATCAATGCAAGAGGGCCCTTTCACACGGGCTTTCCAAACATTTGAGGGGCAGCAGAGCACTTGAGTGGAATAAAAAACAAATTTGAGCATCAAAAAGATGAATCTCAGAGGAACCCTTTGATGCCAAAGACCTTCTGACGAAGAAAATGAGGGCACAAAGTTCACATATGATGAGAAACACAGAGATCCTTTGTTCAGCTCGCGATGATTTTTCATCCGATTTGACTCCACAACGCATCGTTATGAGCGCCGACCACTCAGCAGCCGCGCTGCTCTCTTGATCTGTGAGCTTAAATAAAACTCATACACAATAAAAACAACACCACTAACAACACAGAAAACACACCGATAGATTTTAATGGACAAAACAAACCAAGAAACGATGTTCGCTGTCAAGGCAAACAGCGAAAATCAATAATCCAGGTCAAGCAGTGAACTATTGAACAATCAGCTGGCGTTCTGACTCGTCCCCCCAGTTCAGAAACATTGTACAGGAATTTAATATTAGACATCGTGGAAGTAAATAAATAATAAAGGCAACAAAGAACACTGCGAGAAACTTCACAGGCCTCGTGTAATGCAGCCGTTTTGTAGCCTCCCCGTGTATAAATTATCCATGCTCCGTGTGCGCACATTTCAGGCCACAGAGAGCGAGGTGAATTTAGCTCTGTGAAGTACAGTAAATATCATTCAACTTTCATGCAAAGCGGCTCTCGTGAGGCAGCGTTTTTAATCTCCTGCCTCATTTTCCGCTTCCCCCTTTTTTTTTTTTCCCTCCCTCTCCTTTCCCGGCTTTTCTCTCCGGTTCCATTTGAAGGAGCCGATTTTTGCTCTGCAGGTATTACTCCACCATTTTCAATTGCGAGTGGATTCCGCGCTCGCATTGTGGAATATAAATCCTTCTCGGCTGGTGGCATAATGAAAAACAACTCCAGTCCCCCCCTCGCTCTGTATAGCGAGAGGAAGGGGCTGAACAGAGTGGCAGCGCATCATCATCATCCCTCGGTAGAATTGATTAAACACATCTCCTCGAGCCTCATCATAATTTGCCACCTAACGAGGACTTCCAGCGTAGTTATGGTGTTGCACCTAAAACACAGCCGAATGTAAACATGATTAACGATGTGTAATGCATATTTAGCCCATGGATGAAGACGGAGGGAGAGACGGGAAGATAGATGGAGCTCGCTGGATAATGGACCAACATGTGGTAATTAGTGGATAAGGTAAACAGCCATGGGGGGAGCCAAAGGGCAGGTTCACCGCCTGTTAGTGGAAGCTCTCATTCTGGCGGTGGGGTTTCTTCAGGGTTCACAGGGAGAATAGCAAAGAAGGAAGTCAGGAAGAAATGCAGCAAGTTCACTGAACAACAGTGGGGTGTTACTCTGCGTCCAGTCTGCTCTCTGGCATGTGTTTGTGTGTGTGTGTGTGTGTGTGTGTGTGTGCGTGCGTGTGTGTTGTGTGCGTCCGCTCGCACAGAACCGGAGCACCCTTTGTGCTGTGAGGGACCGCACTTAAACCGTCTTCCTCCATCAGCTGGAGACGGCGTGTTGCTCATACTCACAATTGATTGGTGGTTGGCCTGTAACCTTGGCAACAGCAGGCTGGAGGGGGGAGAAAAAAAAAAAAGTATTTTTTCCAAATGGTTCAAAAAATGGGTGCGGAAAATGAAATGGCGCTAGTTTAACTCGTTGCTCTCTCTCCCAGCTGTTTGACCTTCACATTTCACTTTAAGTCTACATGATAAAAGGAGAGAAGCTGTTTAGAGATTCCACTACATCCTGCACGCTGAAAGGGTTTCTGTGGGAGGAACGATCGTCTGATAGCGGCTTAGAACTTTTGCGACGTCACGCTCGCTGTCAGTAAACGGAGGAGTGTGGAAAAACAAAAAAGTTCTTCACACATCATGGTTTATAAATGAACCAGGAGCTGACTTTGAAAGAATGGTTCAGATCTGTCAGTGTGATTTAATTCAAAGAGAGAGTTCCCGCTGCAAAACGGGGCGCAACATATAACACTTAAAATGTACTTTTGACAACACAATTTCACACTGTTTTTCTTTATATATATATATATATATATATATATATATATATATATATATATATATATATATATATATATAGAGAGAGAGAGAGAGAGAGAGAGAGAGAGAGAGAGAGAGATACATATTCTAAACTGTGTTTTAGGGACCTTATTTTCCTCTGAGAACAGTTTGATTCCTCATTTATAGAAAAATAAATATCTCTGGGTTTGTATCATTACCTCATTAATATTGTAAATATTAAAAGAGTTGGAATTTCTTCTCCAAAACGCCATACGAAGCTACTTTAAGTCAGAGAACAAGTTTCACTCGCCATTGCTCTGATTATGATGATGCTCATGATTTTTTTCGGACGCCAACACGCCCAATTTTTGCTGGAGTCTCACTATTTTCACCCTTTCTCCCGCTGTGCCCCCGATTAGTAAGTTCCCCTTTAAATCTCCCATTTTCATGCTGATACAAACCAAATGGGTGTTTCTCGGTGTCTGTGTTGGAGTTGTGCCATGGTATCTGGCAATTTAAGAGGCAGAGGTGAGCGTGCACCATCGCCCCCGCCGGCGTTTGTTACCGGTCCTTCAGCCCCGCTCAGTTTGCCGCTGAAAATGGACGAGAGAGTTGCCAAGAAGAAGAAATGCGCTTCCAAAATTTCCCTCCGCCTGGCACGAGACTTTCCCCTTCGTCGACCTTTGCCTCCTGCCCCACTTGCTCGTCCTCTTGCCTCCACTTTGCAGACTGTAGTCCTGCGTCATTTTATCCTCCCTCTTGTTCTTTTTGAAGGTCTACAAGGCACTGATGACTCCTCACACGCTCTCACAGTGCCATGTTAATTTTAGTAGTTGTAAATGTTAAAATTTTGTTTATCTATTTTACTGTGAGCTATGAATTTAAGACCAACGGAAAGTTATTTTACTCTCATACAGTTACTTATTCTATAAATTGGTGGTGATAGTTGAGGGTAGGTTGTTTGCCAACACTCCTGAAAACCTCCCTGGTTTTCACAGCCTCATGTTGCGATCATCATGTCAGGATTGTTGTGACAGGAATGTGTGAGTCTTCTGCACACCCCATCAAGTGTTATTGACATGAAAACTATTACAAGTGTTCATCTCAAATGCATTGCAACTCTATGGGTGTGGAAGAGTGTGGGTGCACATTTTATCATGTGATTAATTCAACATATGGACCGCTGTGAGTTAATTAGAGTACAGAGTATACATTTACACCTTCTACATGATGTATGCAAGTCAAACAACATAAAATGTGAGTTTTGGTAGCATCTACCACTGTAAACATGTAACACACACACACACACACACACACACACACACATACAGCTCACCCAGAGACATGCGCAGAGAAGGAGGAAAGGAGGGAGGGAGACCTTGATGAGAAGATGAGAACATATTTGTTTTTGTCAGCTAGCTGGAGGAAGAATTTCAGTCGATGTTAATGAGAGGCAATTAGTTTTGATTAAAAACGAGATTGCTCCCCTACATGCAATGTAGCTGTATCAAAACAAAATAATGATTAATTTCTGTTGGTAGAAGACATTATTGTCAACAGCAAAAGTACCCATGCAGCAACGATACAATTGCTCTGAGGCCGGAGAGGAGGAAAAACATTCATTTAGGGACTCGGCTGGATGTTCCTCTGCAGCAGCTCATAATAGAGTGTGTGGGTGCTTTTGTACGCCGTAGCTACACGTATACGAGCGTGCCTGTGCACAATGTGGACACAGAATATGTTTGTGTGGGAGGTTTCTGACTACGTTGAACTTTTGGTGATCATTCTGCCTCCGTTTCAAACTTGGGCTACTCCTCATGTTGATTATTCTATGTTTCTATTATTAATTTACTTTTAATGTTCATTCAAGGTTCATATTTAATTATGCCCCCTGGGTTTATCATTACTGAGTTCGCTAGAGTTACTTTACTACTATCGGTGCTCCTATCGACACTTGTGTCTACGTGAAACTGACGGCTGTTCTTATTGTCTCTTTGCTCCCCTTCCCCAGCGTCCATTGTAATTGGGAAATGGTGGTGTGAGATGGAACCGTGTCTGGAGGGAGAGGAGTGTAAGACTCTGCCTGACAACTCTGGATGGATGTGCTCCTCCGGGAACAAAATCAAGACCACAAGAGTGAGACCTCCCACACACTCGCACACACTTGAGCACACCTGCGTGTGTGCGTGCATCTACAGACCTGCACTCGCAATGAACAGGCGCACACGTCCGATACATGCGTACGCACATGTGACCCAGGCATACACACCATTTTCAAACAGTACATGCCAGAATGCCACACAGGTTTCACTCGCCGATGAATTTCTTCTTTAAGTCCAAGAGAGGAGGTTTACTCTTTTCTTCGATTTAAAGGACGCTGTAGGCTCAGCCGAAAATAAAAATGTGGTCATTCTCTTCTCACCCCCATGTTGGTGGAAAGTTAGGTGAAGTTTCATAATCCTCAAAATGTTTCAGGCGCTTCACAGCAAAACAGCATTCTAGTATTCTCGCAAACAACTGAATTTGACGGGGACTTGTTTGAAAAAATATTTAATGCAGCCTTCACTGTCGCTGCTAGGCTAAAGTCAGGCTGGGATCTCTGGGTTTCTGGAGATTACGCCGATGAGCTGTAGGGAGCCATTTTCGTATTTTTTGTTTTGTTTTGTTTTGTTTTTGTTAAAAAAAGGCCCCCAACTGCTTCAGTTGTTTCGGAGAATGCCGCCAAGCTGTTCTGCTGTGAAGCTCTGGAAATGTTTTGCAGACGACGACCCCGTTTACATGACAGTTTTGCTAAAAAAAAATGGAAAGTTTGCATTTTCAAAAAATGTTCTGCGCTCATATTACAAGCTGAAAACATATACACGTGCATGAAGTTGAGTCATGTAGTCACAGTTTTCAGAATTGAAGAATTGAGAAATGCTAGTTTACATGACAATGGTAAGGGTGGCGTTTTCAAACGGGTACACTCTCGATACCAGTTTCAAAAGTTTGAGTTTTCAGGCCCCCAAAATGCTGTTGTCACGTGAAAGAAAGGTCAAAACACAAGACAAGTTTATGCAAAAACCCTTATTGTGTCGATAGCCCCAATGAAACTTCATACGATGATCATTTGACATGTGGGCGAGTCAATAATGACTGAGTTTTCATTTTTGGGTGAACTCATACCGAACTGAGGAAAACTCGCCACTGCCTGCTTAATATTTAACTAATCTTCTGCCTCTTAACGATCAAACATGCACAGTGTCAAACCTGCGGGTGAAATAGATGTCACACTGTAAACAGTCAGAAAACACAGCACATCTGTGGGCTGTATAACACTGTGGAATTTGTCTGGTGTAAGCATACTATCTAAGGGCCCATAGTAGTAAAGAACAAACATAAAGTGGGCCGTAAACAAACAGGTGGGCTCTGCCTCGGGCCACACTCCTCTCACAGATAAAGTTAACGGCCACTCTGCTTCTCCGCTGCCTTTCGGCTCTGTAAACTGACTCCGAATGCGGCATGCAAAAATAATGAAGGGAGTTAAGTCCTCGAAGCCAGCAGTCCAGCACTCTGTGACAGGTTGATCACCCGATTTGTATTCATTTAATTGACTCCCCCCTCCCCCCCTCCTCCCCCTCACCCTCCCCACCTGCTCGCGATCAGCAAACCCTCGTCTCCTCTCGGTGCTTGGTGACAATGACTTTGAATAGAAGCAGAGACTAATGTGACGGTAGAGGGGAAAAAAAAAAGAGGGTGCAGCCAGTGAAGGTTAGACCGCACGGGGCTTCCCAAGGTTGCGCTGCAGATTTATAAGCCGGCAGATAGACATAAAGCTTTCACTGGGCCCCCCTTCGCTGCCAACCAATGCACAGGCCCCAAATTCTCAGAAAGAAGTTGATCGAACGGGGGTCTTGCCGTCCTGTCAAGGTAAGGTGTAGTGCTTGGTTCACTCTAAAGAATGCATCTCTAATTCTCACTTCAGTCCTTTGCACAATTTGATAGAAGTAAACTTGATTGCTTTTGTGTAACTTGGGACAAATTATTAATTATGCTCTCGAGAATCAAGACTGTACGTTTCTACACACAAATGGAGAATGAGCATTAATGCGTATCTATGAGTAAAATGGCCTAATCGTATCAAAACCTTAAGAGAAAGAGGGCCAACAGGTCAGGCCTGAAGCTGCTTTACTACCCAATACACACGTGTCCTTTTCTCTTGACCCTCTCTTTGCAGAACACCCAGCCATACTCCCCTTTTTAGCTTCCGGAAGCAAAATGCAGAGGATGCGTCAACAGAAATTGAGCTGCATTCTTGCTTCTGTAAAGGTTAGTCTTTTTCTCAAGCTGTTGTTTGTTTTAGTTTTTTTTTTTTTTTTTTTCCTCGTCTCTCTCTCTCTGTCTCTCTCTCACACACATCACTGCAATGCACTTGAGTGTCGGGCGGTAGGAGTGGGACCAACTCATGTTCAGTGACTTCTCATTAACCCAAATACTCAGTGCGAAATAATCAAGTGTGTGTTTACATGCTGTGCATGATTAGGCAGGCGTGACACAAATGCTGAACGCACCGCCACCCACTGTAAATATTTATCACCCGGCAGCACGCGCATAAATACAAAGTAAGTTGCTGCATTTTTCGTCTAAACGGCGGCGCTCGTGTTGCTAAAATACAACAGTCGGTACATAGATGGGTAAACATGCAGCAGTAGCAGCAGCAGCAGCGCTCATGGTGGAGTACTTAGAACACACACACACACACAGCCAGGTCCACCCCTGAGCAGAGCCCCGCTGCCTGCGAACAGTGTGTAATGGCAGGATCAGTGCCTCTTCCTTTCATTGCCTCCTTTGTTCCATGTCCTGTTTTCGCTATCAGCCACTGTGTGGGTTTGATTACAGTGACTTGCTCTGGTCTGCCAATCCCATTAGTCACTAATCTGTGACATGCTACTTGCTCCTCTCTGTGTGTGTGTGCTCCGAGCTGTGTACGAACGCACATGTTTGATGTGTTTGATACGTCTGTGTTTGTGTGTGTGTGTGCGCTCACACGTGCGCACGAGACCCCCCCGGCAAAGCCTCTTCCCTTTTTTCCCCGTCATGTGGCTTCTTATCAGAGGCCACTTGATACCCTGATCCCCCTCCGAGGGTCTTGTTGAAGCAGCTATCAGCACACAGCATAGCCCGCAGGCCACATGAAAGGCCTTTTATCCTGCACTCTGCTCTTTTTTTTTTAATCAACATTCCTCATTCACCTGCCTCTTAGGCCAAATTGCCTCATTTGTATTTGTTCTGTAACAAGCTCAGCAAGCCCATACCGCACCATTGTTTTTTTTTGTTTCCTTTTGATTTTTAAATTCTCTGCCGTTTTATTTCATCTGCAGGTTTTTCATTTTGCTCTGAAAAGTGTCAGGGTACGCAGTGAGGCCAGCACACACATGTTGCTCACTCCGCACGTAGACTCCATCGCTTTCTTTTTTATCAAAATTGGCATGAAAAAGTTAATACGCCAAGCGGGAAAGCCAGTGCCTGACATCCATGTTTCTTCTTTTTCTTTCTTTATGTCTTTCAGAGAGGGAGCCCTTCATTGCCTGTTCTGTAGCAGCAGACAAGTCAGGCCCTTTTGTTTGTGGAAGTCACAGTGAGAGCGAGGCCGGGTGGAGCGCGCCTTCCAAAAACGCTCAGCCGCCATAGATCTGCATTACCCGCTCCACTCGCTAAATAGAACAATCCATTTCTGCTCCCTCCAAACAGCTTTACACCTTAAGAGAGACGGGCAGAGGGAGAGAGGCTGTAATGAAAACATCGCTTCTGCCACTTCTCTCATGCTTTTTGATAATAGCGAAAGGAATTATGTTCATCTGATAACCTCACTGTTAGTGCGCCAGGCCGACTATGAATCTGGCATCAGTATCCAGGCAGGAATGTCATACATACATAATACAAACCTCATCGGACCGTCAGTGAATTTTAATGACTTTTTTAGACGTTATCGACAACATAACCACTCATGTACAGCAGCTGTATTAATGTATAAGACCACAGCATTTACTCTATGGACTATGTGTCAGATCAGTGAGTGCTAAGCGTTGAACTCAACTGGACGCACCGCCATTTCTCACACTTTACAGTGTGTGTCCCCTCCAACTAGTCCAACATGATTTACTTGCTGTTCAGAGACTCACACCTCCCTTATTAAAAGCAGCGGAGGGCACTTTTTCTAGCAAAATAACACGCCGTGACACGATGTAGCCCATCTGTGAGACAGTTTCAGAGCAAAAGTGACCTGCCAGCAGATCCATCGCCGTCTAATTTGTCAGAATCGGGAGATCTCAGCCTGCGGTTGATCAAAATGAACTCCGGGCGGCCATGGCCACACACGCAGTTCAACTTCACTGAGAAGTCATCTGTTCCACCTCTGTGCTTGTCAACGTTTCTCTTCCTCCTTCCGTCCTGTATAATGTCATCATGAAGACAAACATGCAGACATACACAAGCGAGTGAATAATGAATTGCTTTTTTGAAAAGTACAACTCTGTGGGCTGACAGCTGCCGCCCGAGCTGCCAAGAATGGCCAGAATGTCATCCTTATGACATTTTTATACAGGTGGAGGATGGAGGAGTTCATTCCAAGTGCTACTGATTAATTTATACCCGTTTTCTTTGCTTTCTTCCATTGTCAATGTCACATTAAATGGATCTTGATGTATTTTGCTGTCTGGAGTCTTCTGTTTTTAGAGGGTGCTCTTTAGTGCTGTTTGAAGAGGTTTCTCGGCTGGCATGATTGATTTGTTCAGCACTAAACGAGAAAGGGGGAAAGGGTAGGCTGTGTTTGCACTAAATTCTTTTGCTAAGGCAATTGTCCTTGGCTCCTTTTACTAACTGGAGTCTGAGTAAATTGCAGTTTAATGCGGCCAGCAAATTAGAATGCAGACGGCTTAGTTGCCAGCAAAGATGGGATAGGCAGGAAATCCTTGAGCAATCCGCTGCTACCTGCTGCACTGTTCATTTGAAGAGACGGAGGACGGAAAAGAATAGAGGACACTTTTAGTCCCACACAAATGCATGCATGTGGGTTGAAATGACAGCATTTGCATACAACCCCTGTTCTCCTGCTAACAAACCTCTGGTGGATTGTGTCTGAGATGGAGAGTGAGCTGTAATGTGTAACCTGTTACTGCTCTTGTTCTGGCAGAGGTCATTCTCTGCTCCAACAGTCTGATATGTCGTCGCACAGTAGATGATACAGATGCAAATGTTGGACACATGAGCCCAGAGGATTACTGTGTTTAAGGATTGTGGGGGGGAAAGGATCAAAACTGTACAGAGAGAGAGACATTGTGTGGCTCTGAAGCTATTTAAGGCACACTGACACAGACCTAAATAGGCATGATGTAGTCACCAAGGGAGAATAGTGTTTCCTTGACAGGGATTTATTTGACACCTGTTTTAACATGTCATTTGGTCTTTACAAAAAAAAATGCAAATGGAGTTTCACCTGTTTCCAGTGAAACTAGTCTTGCTTCAGACAATTTCTAGCATCATTATCATTATCCTATATCTATATCTATATCTATATCTATATCTATCTATATATCAATACCTATATATATGTGTGTATATATATATATATATATATATATATATATATATATATATATATATATATATATATATACCTATGCTTTTAAAAGGTCATGGGGACAAAATCAGACATTTAAAAAAAGTGGTAGGGACATGTCCCCTGTGTCCCCTATAATATCCAATGTAAGAAGTAGTCAGCACATTGCCAAGGCTGTGCAATCCTGTGAATTTATTTTAGAGACTGGAAATGTATAGAAATCAATCCTCTGCATCTGGATCCATATTAAAATAAAATGATAACGGAGAATGAGGGGATGCATAACAAAGATTTTTTTTTTATTTATTCATATACAGGTAAGTGCAGAAGTTGAAAATACTCTATAGGTCTGCATTTAGAAATAATACCCGCTCCTTGTTGGTTTACTCCTTCAATTTTTCAAATCTTTTACTAAGTTTTTTAGATACTAAGGGCATCTCGCTATTTAACACTAACAGAACTGAAAACGTACCCACCTGATGAAGAGAAAAAAGACAGCACTGCAAATGACACTTTATTCCAGAATATTCTTTAAAGGGTGACATAAATGAAAGTGTATTTACAGGTCTTGGGGAGTACTACTGCAAACTACTGCATAGTGAAAAGTTGTACAAACCCTTTTGTGGCTGCAGAGGAAGCTGCATGTAAACTGATAAATTGCCTCCAGTGATGTCCCTCAGAGGCATTGTGGGTAATGTAGGCACCAGGTTTTGAAGAGGAAGAACACATGGAATAAAAAAAGGGGACATGTCTTTTGATCGTTTGAGTGCAATGATAGACCAGTGGACTGCTTTTCAAAACCTGGCACCTACATTACCCACAATGCAATGTCAACACTGAGTGACATCATCATGGCAATTTATCAGATTTCATGCAGCTTCCTCTGGAGCAACAAAAGCCTTTGTACTACTTCATCACATATGCAATAGTACTCCCCAAGACCTGTAAACACACTTTAATGTTTAAAATTGGTGGAGTTACCCTTTAAGTCAATGTCTCATTAAAAAAAAATGGTGAAACAATTTAAACCAGCTGGCAGAGTTTTGCAAACAAATGAGATTATAAATCCACAATGACCCTAATGACATGCTAGAATAAAGACTTTTTTTACAGTGTATCAAAAATACTTTGTCCAGTCAAACACTGTCTACCAGCAGTATAACTGAAACGCCTGAGAGTCTCTCCCTCTGATTGTTCTCTGGAGCCTAATCTCAAACTATCACACAGCACAGCAGGTGAATACAGGTGCACACAATATACCCCGAGAAAAATGGTTAATAAAATCATTTGGCTAGCATGTCCGACACATTGGAGCTCTGAGACTCTCCATGTGCTACAGCTCCCGAGCAGCACCCTCCGCAATCAAATCCACACACCTGGCTACCACCTGCCAAGCCTGCTGGAAATGTCATGGCTGTATTTCTTAGTTGAACAGGATTATGGGATTTCTAATTGGCCCCACAGTGTGCGGGGGACTTCAAATCTCCTCGCTGTTATGTCTGAATGCATTGAAATGACTTGAAAATGTGATGAAAGTGAGGTAAAAAGAAAAGAAAATAGATATATATTCTGAAAAAACACGCATTTTGCAGCACAGACGGTCATACGAGGGCAAGGAACTCGACTACTTTAACTGCGGCAGACAACGTGCGCACAGTTTTTTATTGAGCTTCAGGTTGAGCAGGATGCTGAAAAGCAGGACATTCAATAGCAGTCTCAAGGTTGCACAATGTACCATTGAAATGTGTCCAGGTCTGCAACCGAAGCTGAATAAGAGTCCCTGAACCAGAGTCACGGAGAGACAGCTCAGACTCCGCAGCGGGTGCCGTGATCCCATTTAGCAATGCCAAAGTCATTTTTATCGGGTTGGAGGAAAAATCCTCAGCTGTGATTGGCTGGCTCGTAGAGAAGGTGCAAACGATGATGGGGGGGGGTTCAGGCAAGCTGGGGTTGGAGGGGATGTGGCTAAACGGGTCCGTGATAAAGTCGAAAATATGCCCGGGTGTCAGTTTGTGAAGCAGACGCACACAGCATGGAAACACACCAGGGTTTTTTTTCGGCACAAAGAGTTTTCCTGATATATCCCGGTATACCTATAAATGCCCAAAACACCTCAAATTTTTTTAGTGCCGTTTCCACTCGTATGAGCTGTCTGTTTTTAGTAGCAGCGGCAACCGGGAGGTGAGACAGGGCTGTACAAAAAGCCTCCACAGTTCAAAAGACTCCCCCTTGTTTCTGAAACACACGAACGGAGCAATTCCTCTGGGTCTAATCCTCGCACACTTGTATGCCTTTGTTCTATCTAAGTGTATGTGTGTTTTCTCTCCTCTCCTCTTCCTCCTCTGTGTTGCAGATTCATCCCAGGACCTAACAGCGAGCTCCCATTGCAGGGCTGTGTGCCAGGCTCTTCCCCTCTCATCTACCCACTTTTCTCCTCCCACCGAACGGACTAAAACTATTACATCCGCGGCTACTGACTGGATTACCTGGGACCACAGAAAGGATATCCACCCAGATAAAAACAGCTTTGCTCGTGTGGTGCCAAGGATTTGAAACCAGACTAATCCCCTGTTTGATCAATGAGCCCCATGTTGGTGACTCTCCTCTTCCACACAGCTGCGGCCAGTTTCCGACCTGCTCTCTCTCTCTCTCTCTCTCTCTCTCTCTCTCTCTCTCTCTCTCTCTCTCTCTCTCTCTGTTGCTACCCCCCCACCCCCCCTCAGAAACTGAAACAGCTTAGCAGGGGTTATTTAGAGGTTGTTAAAACATTATTCGATAGACATTCGCCCCGCCTGAAGGTAAACCGGTTGAGAGGAGCTTACACGGACCTGAACCTTAACATGGAACTGGAAGGGGGGAAATCACCCTGATGTCCTTTTATTTCTGTGTGGAAGGCATTCGTATTTGACTCGGCCCTGCTGAGAGGACACGGAGGAGATTCGGTTGACAAACACTGGACCTTCAGTGCCGGAGACCACGGGCAGCCTGTAATGAGTTCATGGAGAACCTTCGAGAGGCTTTAGGGTCTGTCCTCGTGGACACTTTGACTTTTGTTTCGAGGGCATGCCCGATGTAAATTCATGAGCACTTCTTTTTCTTTGTATGTAAGATAATTTGTGTATATATACATATATAAATACATTACATATAAGATGACAGATCCGAGAAGCTGAAAAATATATTTAAGAATCTATTAGGCGCTTGAGCCCCACGGTGGAATATTGATCAGCCACTGAATATAACTTATCCAGAGGCCGTTGTCCCGGTATATGGCGTGCGTAGGACTGCTACGAGACAGTCGTAAAATAAGTATTGGTCACTTTCGTCATTCAGCAGTGTCCTTGGTAAAGCCAGAGGGCGCTTGTAGTTTCTGTAAAGATGAGGAAAACACTGTATAGAACTGCCTCACAAAAGAAAGCCGCACTAACAACGACCCCTGAGCTTTCCATTCGGTTACAGTCGGGACACGGAGCAGCAGCAGCAGCAGACACTCGGACCATAATCGGACAGTTAGTCACGGGCGACTGCTTGACTGTGTTTCTTGTGTAGATCTCCCTCCCACACACCAGAGAGAGATGATTTATTCAGAATGACAGTGAGAAAGTATTAGTCACCACGGAGAAACATACAGTTATCCCCCAGTAGATAAAAGTACATTACAGGACAGCCTTATGAGAAATAAAAATGGTTTTCTATACTGATACACCGTCTCTCATTCCTTGGTATTGTAACTGATACTTTTTTTTTGAAAAATGTTCCTCTTATGACAATTTGATATGTTGTAATATGTGGGTGGAAGATCTTGTCAGAGTTTCATTTATATGATGTGTTAACGTTGTGAAGTTTTTGCTTGAGTAAACAAGCAATCAACAACAGCATAAGGCATTGTGAAAATGACTTACGGGCACAGACACACACACACGCACACACACACACAGGCAAGCATGCAGGAAACACACAAACAAACCTGTGATACTTCATTTATACTATTCCCTCGGTGGCAGAGAGGATTTATCAGAACAGCACATTCAATTCATTCATGCAATTAGAATGAATATTTCCAATATTGTGCCAGGCAAAATTCCAGATGATTTTCAATATCAAGCTCCTCTCTCGGCTGATATGAGATTCGTCTCTTCTCCCGGTGGACGCACTGGTGTACATTCATCATTTAGGAATTTGGCTAGTTTCATGGCGCCCGGCGCCTCGCTGAGCAGTCACAGAAGGTATGAAAAAGACAGACACATCAATCTCCCAGCGGTCTTGCCAGAACCATGAAGGAATATGCAAAAGGAGAGGGAGCGTGTTTTTTCCTCCTCAATGAGCCGTTCTCTTCTTTGTTTTCTCATATCTAATAGGATTCACTGTCCTGCAGTCTTATTGAGCCTGTGCGTAAAAAAAATGAGTCTGTGTACGAAAGTGTCTCTGGGTGCTTTTCTCTCGCTGTAAATGAACGCGTCTGAGTTTATGTGTGCATTTGTCTGTTTTGCCGCGCGCCTGTGTGTATTTTTAGAGAGGGTACCGAGAGTCTGCGAGACAGGCGTCCCGCAACGACACACTGTGAAGATTATCCTCAAATTCAGTGCTTGTGTGGAAAATCAAGGGATTTCTCCCTCCCTACTTATGCAAGTTCTAAGTGGATTCCTGCTTAAAAGGTGCTCGGGGATCAGAAAATGGAAGAGGTACTTTTTCTTATGCTCCTTTATGCACTTTTTAGCTCCATCCAGAGATGATGGAGTCGTGCTGTGGAGGGAGGTCCTGCTCCATTTTAGGCCGAGCAGAAAGGAACGCAGCGTGAATAGATAGCAGGTCCTCTTCCCTCTCCGCGGTGCTGTGCAATCTCAAAAGAGAGACATCCATCAAGTCCTGCCGACCTCCCACGGAGACGCAGAGGCAGCCGTGTCCACATCACGGCGGACGGCTAATCAACGCCTGACAGCAAGGACAACCTTTTTCATGCAGCTGAGACGTGTGTGAGCAGAGGATGCCCGGCAGTGTTGTTTAGAAAAACTTGCATTAGTAACTTCCAAGGGTATCTCAAGTAAAACACAAACTTTGGCCCTGTGTACGAGTTAAACGCGTGGTTGCTTTTGGGAGCTTTTGGCGTAGTAAGAGCCTCCGCTCCTCGTTGACAGCACTCCCTGTCTTTGCACTTTATCACATTCATATTCTTTAATAACATTGCATAGCAACCTATAATTTGCGGAAAGGGCAAACTCCTTACCTGTGGGGGCTTTGCGGACGATAATTATAGTTATTACCGGAATGAGTCACTTTGAATGTAGCCTTTACAATTAACATCCGCTGGAGCCGGACAACTAAGAGCATCTCGTAATCATTAATGACTCTAAAACTTAAAGTCCCAGTGATGGCTGCTCAGCATTGATGCCTGAGGCCTATTTTCTATGAAAAGCATGATATCAGACAGTGTTACATTAGAGTAGATTGTTGAATAATCATCTCTAACACTGGACATGACAAATGGGAAAATTACATGCCATTATGCGCGGCAAATGATGATGAGGGTGTGATCTTTTTTCTGCAAAGATCACAAAGTAAATACAAAGCCACCATACTTTTTTCTAAAGTCGGCAAGCGGCAAACAAGATAAACTGAACACACCAGTGCCCTGCTGCAACACCATTGTTTGTAACAAATGAACACACACTCCGATGGGTACACAATACATCACTGTCATGGTCCCATGACACCGCGCCTTGCCCGCCAACCACCAATACACTTGTCAGCAAAATGACTTGCCAGCCTATGATTGTCAGCAGCTGCCATAATGACAATTTATTTAGCCGCTGCTTTGTCGTTCTCCTCACCTTATTTCCCCTCATGTTTCAACACAAAATGTTGAAACATGAGGGAACCGACGGGAGCGCCATTGTCGTCACAGACCGGCATCCCCGGGAGATTTCAGCCTGCCCATTAAACGGGGAGCATTTTATCATAGCGGTGTCTCCACACAGCTTCACAGACGTCAACACTCAGGCTCCAAGAGTTTGCCACCCGAGACTGAATGACCGAGAGCTGGATTCGGAAAAGAGGGGGGCACCAGGTAGAGAAAGGAGTGAGAACGTAGGTTTGGCTCGACTCTTCAGAACGACACAAAAATGTGCAGAAATAATAATAATAATAATACTCTGTCATTTGTTTTCATGATCTTTGCATGGTTTAACACAAAGGGACACGGGAGCCTCTCTGGTCAGCACCGCTGCTGTTGGATCGGGACGCACAGAGCACCTGGCAGGCTTAAAAAGCACTTACCTTTTCCATCTCGCGTGTGAAAAATACAAAGTCCACCTGTTTTTTCATGACTGACCAGAAAAATAAAAATACAGGTGCAGTGCAATAAAATACACCGAGGTGCTCTAGTGTTGCACTGCATTGGATCATCAAGTTTACTTTACTAATCTGGTCACATGGTGTATTTATTTATATATTGTTTTATCTATCTAATTCTCAGTTAGATATTATTCTTTGAAATGGTGTTTAAAATATCACCTTCTTGCATAAATAATTGGAACGGGAACAAATATCTGTTATTAGTGTATTAGGAACTTATGTGCTCCAGTATGTTGAGAAAAGAATCAAATGTAGGGTTTAAAATAACCATGTAGAGTTTCTTACTTTTTTTTTGGAGGTCAGTTGATTTTATTTTTTTTTTTCAATTTCTTGTTGTCTGTCCAAGTTTGTATGGAGAGTTCACAACAGCTTGGCCTTCAGGCTTCAGGCTGCCTGCCAGAGACAAAGCTCTGAGCCGTCAGTCCAAACCTGCCCACACACACAGTATGCTGCAGCGAACTTAAAGTTTGGACAATAGGCAGAAAAAACTAGGGCGCTAATCTTGCCTACACACTGACTCAAAACTTTTGCCATGTCACTGGGTTCATTTGATATTCCTCTTTGACTCTTCGTTAAGCTACCTGAGTTTGTTAATCGATGGCTTTTATTCTGAAATGTAATTATATTCAGAACAATAGTCCCGCATTCAACACATTGACTGTGACTATGAATATAAATCTCCTCGCGTTATAAAGCCACAGTACAGCCTACAGTACCAGCACTTCACATTTTATCTTATTTGATTCAGAAGTTGTTGAGACTTTTTGATCTACTTGAAAACGAAAAGATAAAAAAAAAACCACCATCGAAAATTCTACAAAAAGAATAGTTTATCATTTTAAACTCTCACCTTTTGCTATTAAGACATCAGACATTCATCCTTACCGCGTCTGTGTTAACTCATTACCCTGCTCTGTCTCGTCTTCGTTACACCGCTCACTCTTCAAGGACTCCTCGAGGAAAAGTCCTTTACTTTCTGTCGCCTTGAAACTGAATGACTGTCCTTTGTCATGAAAACACATCACTACACAGCCAGCAGGAATCCATAACCACGTTTGATAATAAAAAAAAAACCTTTACATCGACGTTTTCATCATTAAAAACACCACAGTCTCACAGAAAAATGATGGAACAGAAAGAGACGTTGTCTCCAGGCGACGCAGTTTTAAATCAAGATAAGGTGACATTTTATAAATGGATATGATAAACATCTTTCACTCTCATGTCAAATACCAATTGTTCATCCATTAAATCTGATCATGTATAATGAGAGTATAATAACAAAAACAAAGAAGTTAGTTAAGATTCACTAAAGTTCAACCAGTCATTGAGTAAGGATGGATTTTCTCATCTTAAATTGTAACGTTGCAATACCTTTTTCTCTGTTTCTTCCGTATGAATTCATTCGTAGCATATTAACACTCCGATGCAGTAGAGTCAGTAACAGCTCTCAGCAGAGTCTTTTGTCTGGGTTAATGGTAAAGGTGATTGTCTAATGGGTGCAGGATGGAACCGCTTCTCCCAATTCCACCCTCAGCCAATGAGCTGCTCCGTTCTCTGGTATGCAAATGAGAGGCACAAGGGCAAGCAGGGATTGTGAAGGACACAGTCTTTGGACCAGGAGGAGACAGAGCCACCCCGGAGGGCCAAGCGTGCCTCATTTAGATTCTACACTATCATTTCACTTAGGCAGGTGAAATCTAAGTGCGACGCTCGCGCTCCATACAGTGCCAAGAACACAAGCAGGCATTTCT
Source organism: Lagodon rhomboides (assembly GCA_039737535.1). NCBI lineage: Eukaryota > Metazoa > Chordata > Actinopteri > Spariformes > Sparidae > Lagodon > Lagodon rhomboides. Next base: position 11,157,304 of record CM077785.1, on the reverse strand, counting down.
TGAATAAGCTACAGAGAAGATTGTGTGTGACCTGTTTTCCTTTTCCAAGTCTTGTAGAGGCTATCAACACAGAATTTAAAACGCATTACCATAATGTGCCATCCACGTCGTAAATGCATAAAACTCAGAACAGCCTACTCCGTTTAGCAAATCGACGTAACCTCGCGACAAGCGCACAAACACACAAGCACACAAAAAGGGGCAGAAGACCTTCCTTCATCTAAGTAGCCGGTATAGCAAAGCCTGCTGCTAGAATGTAATGTTAACATGAGCATGGTGCAGAAATCAATTTAGATGTTATTCCCACGACAGCGCCCGGGCATGACTGTCCAGGGTTTTTCTATTTTGTATTACCTTCCCCATCTTGTTTTTCCCAAAGCTATCATCCCAAATAGAATGGTGTCTGTGTCTCAAGGCGATGGCCATTGATCCACATTGGAAGTGAGATACTGCTGCCTGAGCCACCAGCGCAATGCATTTTATTCGTCAGACCACATTGATGAGTGCAAATAGACAGAAAGACCGTACAGAAAGTCCTGCTGGAACACATGGCTGTGGTGCAAACCGGCTGCTACAGTATGCATCAAGATGTTCTGGTAACTGGATGAACACTCGATTCTGATTGGCTGCAGGGTGTCACTTAACTCCTGATAAATGGACACCCAGAGTAGTACTAAGAAAGTACTCGCCATGCTCAACAGAGGTAGCTTAAGTAAAAAAGCAGTTACCATAATAACTGATGCACCGGCAGCACTTTCAAGGCTTTAGAAGCGTTAGAAAGCAAGCTAAGCTATAATAATAATAGGGTTAATAGTATTCACTCGATATAGTGACTAACTTAGATCTTTGTGAATTTATGATATGCATACCCTATTTGTGCAAGGGTTCATGTGGGCTTGGAATAAAGTGGGCAGCCTGTTTCTAATCAGGCAGCCTGTTTCTAATCAGATAGCACACGAGCTGCAGGCCGTAGCAGTCTCTCTGAACTTGGTATCAGGCAATCATCTTGCATCAGTTCGCTATTCATTTAGGTTTTTGTTCTTGTATATGGAAATCTTGATATTGATTCGGGGACAATGAGCGAGCCAGTCTTGTTGTCAAACATGCCGTCATATCATCTTTACCGTTAGTCCACTATACACAAAGGTCATACCTAAGGTTCGTCTTAGAGAGGTAGTGAACATTTCCATTGCATAAGAACCATAATTGATTTTACCAAACGTGGTAGGTGGTAGTCAGACCCTCAGGAGTTGCCAGGGAAACAGATGTAAAGCTTTTGAAAAACTTGACATATTGATTGCAAAACACATGAAACTATAAATGAACGCTCTTATTTTTTTCTTTGTCAAGTGCTCATGGTATAGGCAGGATAATACCTGATGAGGTGTATAATGGACTAGTGGATGATGTGGAGGCCAGAACCGGTTGCCTGCTGAGGCAACCTATATTATTAAAAGGTAATGCAGCAACCCTACATACAAGCTGTTCCTTCTCACTATTGTGTATGTTAAAACCAATTAATTAGTCTAGAGCACATCCCATAAGCATGGTATTCTATAGACAACACAGAAATGAAATGGCAATGATACTGAAGCTAATAGTAGAATTATATAAGCACATGGACGCATAGACAATTAATGTCAAACACCCACAATGCTAAACAAAGAGTGCCCTGTTCACTCTTAGTCCCTCGTGGATCTATTAGGGAGAAAATAGTTGACAGCCGTCTGGATAGATGCAGTCCACTAGGACGTCTCAATATGATCTCATATCGCTTCAAATGCCAAGTAAACTTGTAGCACTTGCACATTCACAACTAGTTACACTCACCCTCCTACAAGACAATAGCCGTTTGCATTAGATCTGCCAAGAAAAACTGATCTAATTTTACAGTTGTTATGCAATGCTACAAGATGGAAAACTGGTGACTTTGGAAACCAAGTGACTCCTGTAGTGTTAGTATTTTTCTGTATTAGCTTTTGTGTTAGCTGTCACAAAGTTAACTTCCAATCATATACTACCCTCCCTGGCAGAGAGCAAATAGAACACAAATAGGCCTTTTGTATATGAGCTGATGGTGACATTTTGCACACAAGCAAGCATAATGCAAACAGACAAACTCTGTAGACGCACTGAAATATAAACATAAAGGTAAGTTGTTCTTTTTTCCCCACAACATAAACTGTTCATTGGGACGCAGTCATCCTTAATTGAGTGTTGTGGCTGATTTGCAGTGTGTTAGAAAATACATTTTGTTTGGTGGAAAATATTTCATTTTTCTACAGCCAAAACCAGTATCTGTTTAAGAATGCTTTACCGCAGAAAAGGTAAACATATAAAACTTTTTTATCAGTACTGTAATCAATGAGATGCTCCAGGCGTTGTCTTGCAACATTTTGAAGTTAATTTTATTTGTCTTGTCACCAAAGCCTCTCACGCCATGATGTTTTTCTGAGACAGAGACACTGATACACACTTCCACAGTTTGCCTATGTATGTGCATGTCCCAGAAAAAGTTTCAAGGTCTGGTGAGGTGCACCATTAAACCCTTATTGACTACCTATATAAATCAATCAATCAAAAAACTGTATTTGCAAAGCACTTAACATACATCAAAGTAACACAAAGTGCTTTACACAATGAGAATAACTAAAACAATACCTTCCAGAAATCTCATGGCACCCCAACATCCGGCACATCCCCGCCCTGCTTCAACAACAGCACGCACCCGAGCCAGCACAGACCCCTGTAGTCGGCACAAAACCCATGTCACCCCATCTGGAAGAGCCCCTAGGATATCCCCGTGATGAAACAGAACGCTCGGCACCCCGGCCTCCAAGCATCCCTGGAAATGTCCAATATGACCGAGGCCAGCCGACTGCAGAGAAAAGCCAGAACAGCCAGGAGTTCCCAGTGACCCTCGGCCCCCAGGCAGAACAAAGCTCAGAGGAGACCCCCAGTCAAGCCGCAGTAGGACAATGACCCAAGACACCCCAAAGATATTAAGCTGCCCCGTCAAATGACCCCTGGCATGAAATCTTCTGATTGGCTATTAGAGTGTGCATCATGATAACATAAAAATGCTCTCACGGCAGCACCAACGACACTCCACTGAAGCCATCTAGAACACATGAAAGCAGTTCTGTGTGTTTTACATGGGGCAATTTTCAGTGTAGCAAAGCTGTAATGTGAGAAGTTCAACTAGAGTGAAACTGTTATCCCCTGATACAGTACACTGCAGGCTGTTGTGGGGACGTCCCCTGCCACCGCTCTCATTTCATATAACACTGGCACTGCATTTTCCCTTACTGCTCAGAGCAAAACTATTTAAACTCGCTCCCCAAATGAACAACTTAGTAAATGAATGCCCGGACTGTGTCATCGATTAAACAGCACAGTCTTTCTCCTATGATTCATAGGCAGGGTGTGTGCACTCAGCCACATAATCTCTCTTTTTCATTTCAGCACCTCCAGAATTGCCTTCTAAACACAAATAATGACAGTGGCAGCAAAGCTCCACGAGCCTATCCACTAGCTCAGATGAAATGCGTTGATCATTTGGCTGATTCATAATTTTCCGCTACCCCGAAGCACGGTTCTGTGCTGTAGTCAGATATTTGTTTTACTGCATGCTAAATAGCAATATTTTGATATAACTCAGGCTACATATTAAAGACAATGAAATTACACCCTTTAATAACGCTGTGGGATACTAATGAAAAGGGGCGATGGTGGATGGTCCAATGTACAAATATGACTACACAGCTGAATATAATCTTTTAGAATGCTTTTAGTTTGAAGGATGTAAGGTGTTCTTGTTTCAAGCACGCTGAGATGAAAGAAAGAATTTATGTTTGTTCAAATAAGAGAGCTCCAGCTCATGTCAGAGGATCCATTCTGGACCTCCAAGCTTTCTATAAAACGTATCAAATCAGCCATTTTTTTTTTCCTAATCTGTGATCCAGTTCTGTCTGCCACTGAGCAACTTAATGTTAATGCTGATGTTAGCTACCATTCACTAGCCACACTCACATTAGCCCTAAAATAGCTTTGAAAACCTTACCTGTCACCCAAATGATTTGATGTTGGAGTTCTTGGGTCTTGGCACTTTTTTTCTCTCTCTCCACTGGCGATACATGAGTTAGCTTTGGTCTCCTGTGCCAGTTTTTTACAGTTAAGTAAAGGTCAAGGCGATCAGGTCAATCATAATCAGCTGTAGATGTGTGAGGACAAGAGTTTTTCATTTCAGGTTCAAATTAAACAACTTTTTGTATTGTTAACATTTGATTCAAAGTATATATAAATTGTTCCTCCAGTCAAGGGCAGTGGCTGACTTCTGCTTTGCGTTGAGTTATGCTCCAAAGTCCTTCTGCAAGTGGTGCGTATTATTCATATCAAATCATTTTTACTTCATTTTGACTGTGTTTTCAGGCCGTTGAATAACTTGGACAGGCTACATTGGTGGTAAATACTCTGATTTCTCCAAAGCTTCATCAAGCAGTTGGGAAAACAAAATCGATTCAAAAATAACATTTAATTTAGCTTTTGTATAGATGCTCATTCAGCCATTTGATTATGCTTTATACTGAGTGGTTCTCCAGAGGTAGTGGCTGCGGTGCGGCGTAGTCCAATTGCTTTAATAATTGTATTGTCTTTTTGACTTATCTGTTGCATTAAGACTTAAATGGACTGTCTCAGATTTGCATCCGATTTGGCAAAAGCTTCAGAAGGGTTGGAAATATCAAAATATGTAAAAAAAAAAAAATAAATAAAATGGGGGGAAATAGATAGGAGTTAAAATATGGCGTTGCAGGCACGAAACATGTATTCACAGAGGCTTATGATATTTATAACAAGCACATCCATAACATCAGCTGATGTTAGAAAAGTATTCAAATAAGAAAAAAAAGTCATAGTTGTGAAATTATTCCTTTGCCACTTTTCAGTCCTCATTAAATGCCTGCTGTACTGAGCTCTGACATCTGTTTTTGGTTTGGGTTTTTTTGACTGATATTGCTGAATTCCACACAACCTCATACTGAAGCCTGATTTATTCCCCCGCACCTAATCCCCTCGTTAGTTTACTTTGTATTTAAAGCCTGTGATGTTCACTTACTCTTTGTTGAATCGTCTGTTTCCGTCCACGCGTCTCCTGTGCATGTTTCCCAGTCCTGTCGTGTTTCCTCGTGTTCCCGATTTGGTCCTTGTGGTTTTCTGGTTTGTCTTCAGTTTTGTAGTTTACTTTAGTTTCTCCTCCATGGACTCACTGTCTTTTGTTAGTTGCTTTTTGGATTTCATTGGACATCAGCTCTTTAAAGCTTGCTTCTTGTTTCCAACCTGTCTCAATACCAGCAACAGCTTTACCCATGGGCGTAAGTTTGCATAGGGACGATAGGGACAAGTTACAGCCAAAGTTTGGGAGGGAGGGAGTTGTCCCTACCAATATTTCGATATATTTTAATATAACGATTTTTTTTTGATTTTTTTTTTACATAATGCGTTGAATATAATGTTCTTTGCAAACTTATTCGTAGTATTAAGTATATGTATAGAACCATTTGTCCGACATGCCCTCTCATCGCAATCTTCAGTGTAACACGTTTAGATTTGCTGCCATTTGATTGGCTGAAGGGTTATCACGTTCTCGGAGTCGGCACATGAAGGTATCAAAGCCCCTCTCGTCACCTCTCGTGAAGAAGACGCGCTGTGTGGCAGAGTTGCTGCAAGATAGCTGGACTGACAGCAAAGGCCGGCACACACTGGCTAAAACATCGGACGTCTGAAGCGTTTGGAGAGAGTCGGACGAGTTCGGGAGCTGCTCTGTTCGGTGTGGTGGAAGTGCGAGGACTGCACTGCGGTCAAGCCAGCCGTGGTTCGCGTTTGCTTGGTCAAATCAGCCGCACATTCTGTTCTAGTGCGCGAATCTTCTAACATTTACGGTATTCGTGATGAATACTAATGAATAATAATTCGTGATGATAGTATTACTCGAAAAGTACACAGTAAGAGTACTTCTTGTTATACATGCAAGTAGTCTAGGAAGTAATTAGTTGAGTAGTATATGAATCTTGGACAATTTATGGAAAACAAGTTTTTTATTTCACTTCAAAGTTGGGCGAAATATCCTTATTCTTGTTATCTGTTAAGGATTTTGACCCAGGATTACTCTAAAAGTACACAGTAAGAGTACTTCTTATTATACATGCAAGTAGTCTAGGAAGTACTTAGTTCAGCAGTACAGTGGACCCTCGTTTATCGCGGGGTTACGTTCCAAAAAGAACCCGCGATAGGCGAAATCCGTGAAGTAGAAACCTTTATTTTTTTACAGATATTATACAATGAAATACTCCATAAAACATTGAAAGCAAGGAACAAAACCTTTTTACAGGCCCAAGCATTTGTTTAACAAATAAAAGTACTGTATAAACGTACAGTAGGACAAATAGTGACTCACGTGTACAGTACAGTATTTCACTGCTCTTCTGACTGAGCCGCTGCATCCTGACTCCGCTCTGTGGCGTTTTTTTCTTCTAAAGCCTGCGGTGCAGGTGTGTTTTTTGGAGAGAAGAACATAGTTATCGGTAGTTGTTGTCGCTCTTTTTTCTTCAATTTGGCAAGCGGTTTTACGTACGTGTACATATTAAACCATAACGTTATTGACACACAGGTAGAGAAGACGCGGAGAGACTGTTTAGCCAATCAGAATGCAGAACACAATGCATGATGCAAATCTGTGAAGCAGCGAGACTGTGAAAAGTGAACCGCGTTATAGCGAGGGTTCACTGTATATGAATCTTGGACTACTCATGGAAAATAAGTTTTTTATTGCACATCAAATTTGGGCGAAATATCCTTATTCTTGTGATCTGGTCAGGATTTTGACAAAGGATTACTCTAAAAGTACACAGTAAAAAGTACTTCATATTATGCATGCAAGGAGTCTAGGAAGTACTTAGTTCAGTGGTTTATATATATTGGACTATTTATGGAAAATAAGTTTTTTATTCCACATCAAAGTTGGGTGAACTATGCTACTTGAGCAGAGCTACTTGAGCAGATGAGGTTGAACATGAGAATGTTGCATTAACAATACATGATGTTGGTTTAACAGTAATTGAAAATTCTGAACTTAATAAAAGATCTTCAAGTTGACATGAAAAAATGATGTTAGTTTAACAATTAAGAAGAACTTATTTTCAGTAAATATGATCTTAGTACATGTGACCAGCATTTCTGGATGAACATGATATTTGTAACACTTTGCATAAAGTTTCAAACAGATCGTCTTTTGTGTTTGTCATGTCCAGCCAGGCAGCCTTTTATTCAAATCTATCTCTGAGACACCTTAGAATATTCCCATTTCCAATTAATTCGCTCTGATAAAGCAAAGGTTACAGTATAATCAATAACTCCTGGTGATACTAACTCAAACGTCATAAGATGATGTAATGCCTATTTCAGCCATGGTGTGTTACACGGCGTGTACTGTACCTTTCAAGCCTCTCCCCGACTCTCTGTTGTGTAGCAAATGAAAGACCTGAAAACCCTCCACCTGAACCTCCCCCCCATCGGTATAACATTAATCACGCTCGCCTATATTAAATGAAATCCATTTAAATACCCCTGGTTGCACAAATAATTTGTGTAGCCAGGTTGAAAGAGTTGGGAGTCAAAGGCGGCATAATTAGACGGGACGATTCTGAAACCTAATACAAGATGTAATTAAGGAAATTAATAAGGTGCCAGCCCCCTTTCACTGGGTGCTCTGCCTGATGATTAATCACAGCCTGGGCTAATTTGATTTGTGACAAGGAAAGGGATGACTTGCTAAGTCAGTTAGGAGAGCCCAGTTCGACAGCATATGACATTAATAAAACATGAACAGTAGGGGCTCAGAGAGGAACGAAAATCCACTTGCGATCTACATGAAGCGATCAGATTAAAGAAGTCTTTGGATAGATAGCCCTGTGACAAAGTCACTGACAGGGGAGTGACTAGAATTTAATCAATGCCTCTGATGTCACATTATTGTCATCACTGAGTAATTGGACACAACACCTTTTATAAATAAACGTGTCGGCCAAGATTTTCTCTTCGGGAGGTGAAGACGAGGTTAAACCGAACTACATTCTAGACATAATGTGAACTTTTAATAAGCTGGGAACAGTCTGTGACAGATCCGAGCAGTAGAAGATGAGGGCAGGGCATTCATCACTGCGCCCCAGGATTGGAGGACGGATGGTGCAGTACTTCTTTCAGGAACACAAAGAGCCTGCCCCGTGGCTCAAAAGGTCACAAATCCTTAGACATCCACGAGCATGGAGATTAAGGTTAGCCCTATCAATGCTGTCATTGTAATATGACACAATTCAACTCGTGCTCCCTCCAGGTGACGCTGAGTGAAGCTTAGTGGAGGCAGGCAAACTGTACCTAATTCATTTTATCGAGTGAATTTCAAATTATATTTGGGCCCCTAAGTCAGAGGAGAGGTGTGTGTATTGCTTATAATTGTGTTTACCCATGCAGAGTCTAGACATAACAGAAACACCTGTATTATGATGCAACAGCTTTGCAATAAACTCTATCTTTGAATGGCCTTTGTGTTTAAGATCAATCCTCTGCGCCTCAGGATTGTTGAACTGACAGATGTTATCAAAGATCGGGGTGTTAAGGGGATAGTTAAGGGTCTTCTGATGTGGGGTTGTATGAGGTACTCATCCCTGGTCAGTGTATTCCCGGCAGTAGATGACCGTCAGCTGTCCGCCTGTGTGGAGAGGCAGAGAGTGGAGCCGGCAGGAGGCAGAGCATTGTACTGCTGCAAACCAAAGCTGCAGCAAGACAAATTTTAGCCACCTAAAATAAGAACAACCTGAAAATATATGTATATATCCATTAAAGTATACGCTCTGTTTTGTACATCTTTGGCACACTGCATTGCCATCAAACAGCCTTTTCCTTTGGCAGTACCATTTCCTCAGCCGTAACGTACATATTCCTACGCACAAGCATAATGTACTGAGGTTGGACTTATTTTAGGTGGCTAAAATACATGTTGCTGCTGCTTTTGTTTACAGCAGTACAAAGCTCTGCTTCCTGCCGGCACTACACGCTGGCTCTCCACACGGAGGGAGAGCTGACAGTCATCTACTGCAGGTAATACACTGACTAGGTACTTCATACAACCACACATCAAAACAAAACCTCAAACTATCACTTTAAGGTTTGTGGTAATATTTGAGGTCATGATACAGTATGTGGTGGTGTCACTGTACAGATGTCTGTGGTATTGTGCATATTACCTGCGAATGCATGCAGGAGCAACTACATTCACATGCAGAGCATTATTATTAAATGTATATGCCATACCCATGAAATACAGGCACACACGAACATAGAGCTTGCATTCAACTGCAATGACGAATGAATGCATATGTGAATCTATAGGCATTTAACAATTTGATTTGATGTAACAAACTAAGATAACGTGCTACTTAATACTAAATATCTCTGGAATTCTGCATGTTAGTTGCAAACCGTTGTGCTAACAAGGCCTTCAGTGTGATCGTATTTCATTGAGCATCTTTGTAATCCAGCCTTGAACTGCAGTGTCACTTTGGAGACTTAAAATTAAAAATAAAATAAGTAAAATCGATCCATAATATTAAATCCAAAGTTGAATGTTTTCTGTGAATACTGATCCATTTTCCACGTTGAAAACAGAGTTATTATTGTTGTTAGCTGACCACTGGTAATCCCATGACGCCTTGGGTTTAGCCAGTCGACTATTCAGAGGCTGTGTTAATGACTTGTCCACCAATCACTGGCAGAGTAGGGTGGATCCTTGTAAGAAAAGCAGCGTTATGATGGACCCCACTGGTCCATCATAACGCTGCTTTGTATGAAACATTACCCTCCATTTCATTTAAAGCCAGATGCAGTAAAACAGTGCATGAGCTGAGTTAACTCTTGTGGGAGTTAGCTCACGTTCACGCTCTTTTAGCATGTTCATTCACACCGCTGCTGATTATTGACTTCAATAAGAGAGAATCAAAATGCATTTAGGAATCGATTTTTTCAACCCCACTCCTGGCATGCGAATTAACACATTATCTCCCAGGAGTCTCTAGAGTCTTCCATTGTGGCCAAACCTCAAGTCCCCCCACTGTGTAATCCCCCAGATTGACAAGGTCATGGCCTGACCTATGAATGTGCACTAGGCCAATCCTCTAAGGACTCCAGCGAGACCAGCCACAGAATGTGAAATAGTCCCCAGCCAATACAACTAAGTCCCTGAAGACTGTGGTGACTTGGGGAGTTTGTCATACACACTTACCGCTGCGATCCAGCGCAGATGCTGCTAATTAAGATGCCATAAGCAGGGAGCATTATGCGCAGCAACACCGGCTCTTTATCCGTTTAATATATAGGATGTCATGTATGTGCCGAGACATGCCTATTCATAGGTATGTATAGAAGGGACATTTATCAAGGTTGAATCAAAGCCTTCTGTGATCCAGACAGGAAGTGTGTTCATTGAATCACAGTAACACAAATACAATACTCTTTCACAAAATAATGAAAAATCTACATAGTCATTGAAATGAAAATGACATAAATCATGTAACTGGCCACTCCATTTATCTAAATACTACTAAAACATGTTAACCTAACCTGATCACTCAGGCTTCTTTTCGACACCAAACCCAAAAAGAAAATGTAAAAACTGGTTCTTATTTCCTCGGCCAAAGACGTTATGATTTCACCCTGTGTCTGTGGTTTTGTTGGTTGGTGAGTTTGTCAGCAGGATTACCTAAAAACTACATAACATATTTCCACTAAACTTGGATTGAGGATGGGTCTCAGCCCTGAAGAGACCTCATAACTCATAACTTGTGGTGCAGATTGAGTTACAGGGACGGATACACACATTTTTCCTCACTTTCTTTAAAATTGTGAGATTTTTGTTAATTTCTCAAAGAACAATGCATGCTCTCTCGTCAGGTGTATTAAGGGGGCTGGTATCTATGAGGAGTACGACTTGATGCAGGTCCAAATCTGGATCTAGTCGATTCAAATATGTTGTATTTGATGTTGGATTAGGCTTTATTGAATTAAAGGGGACTGTTGGGTCTTAGCGGAGGTATGCTCTCTACTGTCATAATTCTACTGATTCTAGTGATGGGATCATTTTAGTCATCATGTTAACTGTAAAATATGGGGACAGAGCTTTCCAGTAGCCAGCAGCGCAGATGAGCTTCAAATACATACACGATCTGTATTTCATGATGCCTTGTCCACTGACTTGTAAAGCCGTGTCTGCAAGTGTCTTTGCATATTTTAGCGGTTAAGCTGCCAAGGAAGAACGTTATCTTATGCATGATTGTTGTGGCCTTACAAAGTCAGACCAGTTTCCCCCAGCAAATCTGAAAACATGCACTGAAGGACTGATTTGGCCTGGTCAGATATCTTCTGGATGTGTTTGGATAGCCTTGGGTTGACGTGATGTGTGCAATTCATTCCTCCTGTTATACAAATCATTTGAAGAGATACTGTATGTCTTGAGCTAATTTACCCATGGCCCTGCCAACCTCAGTGAAATAAGCAACCGTGTGGGCTGGCACTGACAGGTTTGAAATGATGGCAGGACCTGTGGGAAAAAAATAAAAATAATGGCGAGGTTATAAAAAGAAAATGTTGCTGAACATAATTAAATGTATTGACTAGACATGATGATACATATTGTATGTCTGTCCACATATTTTCCCCAAGAAACAGATGAAGCTGGAGGTGGAACAGGCCATGCTGTCAGAAATACAGCACCAGGGATGTGAGTAGGTGTAAATAGCAGTCAGGCTATCTGGCTGAGTTGTGTCGTGCCCTGCCAGTTGTAATAGAGATGTGAATGTCCCGCTGACAGCCGGTAGCTACCTGGCCGGGGTTGCTCATGAGAGGAATATTTACTTTAGTTTGAGAGAGATCTACAGCATCAGTCAAGCATAGTCATAGCTCTAACATTTACCCTGAGCAAACGGTGAAATATGTCCTGTGAATGAAAGTCAATATACCTGTCTGTGAGACAGACAGACTGGCAGACATACAGTCGGATCTTGCCATGACTCAGTCCGCTGCCTCCAACAGCTTCCTGCGGTGATGCACAAGGTGTGCTGGCAGACACTAAAAGGTCGATATAAGTAATGACTTCAACTCATTTCATGCAGCGAGGAGCACTGGTGCCTCAAATAAGGATGTAAGTGGGTGAAAATAAACTATGCATTAGGCTACATCTGTTTTACCTCGGACTGTCTGCGAGCGTGTTCAGGGCCCAATGTGTCTGCCTGTGCTGTCTATTTTTTCCTCTCTCCCAGATGTCGGACACTGGGGCTGCTGCTTGGCAGTGGATGCAGATGCTGCCATTGACTCGTTGGTCACCGCCGCCAGCTGAAGCCCTTCATCAACACAGTGCTCTTCCTGGCAGCGGCTGCAGTCGCTGCCCTTTACTGACGTGTACAAAAGTTCTTTCTCCTGCCAGACTGCGCGGCATTACATTGGAGATGTTGTTCAGGTGAATGTTGTGCTGTGACCTTGTCAGAGACTCTTTGTGTATATTCTTCTCTGTTGCTGTTCATGCTGATCTGCTGCACTGTCATATTATATCTTCCTTTTGCTATTTTGTTACACTCTTCACTAAGCACATTTTTTTTTCCTCTGTACAATGGTTTCCTCTATTTCACTGTCGCGTTCGAGCTGTCGTCAGGTTATGTCAGATGTTTTTCTCACCCTAGTGAAAGGGATTTGATTTTGTTTCTATTTCCAAAACCAGCCTTTGAAGACCTTTGAGACTGTAACTGTGATGAAAATAAACTTGACAACTCAAGTGTCCTCTATTGAAATATTGAATACAACAGTGTACACAACCCTGACCAAAAGAAAGCAGCAAAATCCATCCAACTATTGGTCATTTTACGCCTCAATAATTCTTACCAGTATCAGCATTCTACAGAGAACTGATTCAATAAATCCATGTTCAGTAATTCAAGATAGTTGGTTGATGCTTAAAGGTGCTATATGCCAGAACTGGCCCCCTGTCAAACTCATTCTACAAACGACTCCAAACATAGCCGCTAAGTGCTCCTGCTGTAGCTGCCATTAGCTAGTAAACTCAGTCAACCGTGCAGCCAGCAGTCGTATTAGCTGACTCAGCCTGGATTGGGAGCTCAGAGCACCGGCGAGTGTTGGTGTTGTTTACTATCCGGTCATCTCTCAGAAAAGAGGTACAAATGGCTAGTGGCTAGCTGGTTAGCATGCTAACTTCAATCGATGTCTCTGCAACTTAAAACAAAGACTCAAAGACTTTTCATATTCTGTTGATTATCTAAATTTTTGAACATTTTAAGGGGGAATTTGTACAAATTTTAGTTTGAAACATTTAAAAAAAACTACAGAATGTAAAGAAATAATAGGTCTGGGGTATTGTGTTGCAGAGATATCTATTGAAGTTAGCATGCTAACCAGCTAACCCAAAGGCACATTGTATCTCAAGAGGTGATGAATAACACCAAAACTTCCCTTGTACTCCGAATTCCTAGTTCGGGCAGAGTCAGCTAATAGGACTACTAGCTATACTGGTAACTGAGCTAACTAGTTAACATCAACTACTGTTAGCAGCAGTTAGCAGTTACTCTGGTGATGTGCTGCCCCTTTATTGTTTGGAGTCTACATGTGGCCAATTCTTAGATATTGCATCTTAAACTAAAAATTTGTATATATTAGACCTGTAGAAGCCATAATATTGATTACAATGTAATTTATGTTATCAGGTGTCGCTGTTGGCACAAATGTTATAAGTAGGAACCAACCTTTTGCCCGGGCAGGCGTTTCCACCCGGACAGGTAAATAATTTTTGACCGCGCTCACGCTGTTTGTAGCTGACGCTGAGACAAGTTGTCGCTGAATATAAGTTATTATTGTTTTGTTTACAAAGGAGAAATATCATGTTTGATGATTAGAAGATATGTAAAGGACGATAAATGGATAAAATGTACAAGACAGAAACTGTGTCGAAGCGTAAATCAATAAGAAGCGAGTTAATTAGCGCGTCAATTAAATCATCTGGTCGGAAGCAACTCAGTAGCTTGAAGCGTTGGCTTAGCTCCTACAAGACCTTTAATATTATTTTTTTTATTTTAAAGGTTTCAGCATGTAGGCACCTAGCAACATCTAGCTGTGTGGTTACAGACCACCACAAAAGGTAAACCCTTCCCTAAGATGGCCGCTCAAAACTAAAAACTTGTTTGGTTTGTCTGTCCTGGGCTACTGTAGAAGAATAAACCCAAGAGGCTTATTAATTACTTTTTAATATTATATTCCATTTCTGTTCTCAAATCCTACACACTGTACCTTTAAGCGTCTTGCACCTCTCTGTGTTGCTCTTTCAACCATCCTACACAAGACTGTTGTGTTTTGCATTGTTTTATTCCTACAGTACATGTTTCTGCTTGTTGCTGCAATGTGTTTTTTTAAAGGCCAAATCAGTTTTCAAAGTAATAGATGTTTTCACAGCTTAACTGTATAAATAGTCTCACATGTAGTACATATATGGAAATGACCTGCTTAGCCTCTGTTTCCTCAGCAACATAAACAGTCAGGTCTATGCAGCTAACTTTATCTTAAGCTAGAGTGCATATTAGTGCAGTCACATAATAATAATGAATTCTCAACTATATCAAATCATTGCTTATAAAGGTTATTGTAATCCAAATATTTTTGGGTATTTTCATTCATTTTAACGGTGTTGGTCAATGTCTAAGATCTAGACATTGACATATTTGCCTCCTGAATGTTTAAAACTACAGCACCATGGGTGATCACAAGCAAACATGACAGGCTTTTCAAATAAAGCCTCAGACTCTCTGAAGGACTCTTCATTTCCTACAGCTTACATCATATACAGCCACATATCCCCCAACCCACTGGAGGTTTACCCAAGGACAATCGTTCACATGTTGACATCTGTCAAGGCGGCTGAGAACAGGGCCGACAGTCTGATCTCTGGGGCTTTTCCCACATTTACTCTGCCGTGGACGACACCATTTCACACACACGCAAAGGTGTTCAGGAGTAATAATGAGGAGATGGTTTATGACTTTCCCTGTGGACATCTTATGCTATTACACTATAATGAGCCGTTATAGTTCCCTTGATCACGGCCCAGGGTTTCCTGTGCACTACCTGCCAAGCCAACAACAATCTATTAAAAAGGACCCTCCTCTCATGGGTTTAAATTACCAGCAAGATGGATCCTGCAGAGTGGAATTCATGAAGGAATGCCAAAAAAATTACAAAGATAATTAGTGGTATCTATTATAGGATTCATTTTTGCCGCTCCATATAGAGACATCAATATGGCTTCCTGTCATGCTGTTATGTGGGCTTTAACATCTTGTCTGGGACTGCTTGTTAATGAGATTGAGATGGCTGTGGGGCATCTGTAAAAAAAAACAAAAAAAAAACACATGGACTTGGCTTTCACTCCACCGATGAATCTTTATTCCAAACAAGTTTTCATGTATGTGTACATGAATTGTAACGAGGCAAATTGCTGTAACTGCTATTGATACATTTGCTAAACTTAAATGAGGCGAAACAGGTGCATGCAGCAGATAAATACATGAGCACCTTGTGAAACCAATACAAAAACTTGGTAATGTAACTACAATTCAATGTTTTGTTTAACATCTGCATCTCTCATGAAATAACCAAAAACAAACTCCTTAAATAATACAAATTAAACACTTAAATTAACACGATAACAAAACTGGACTTACCCTGAGCTACAGAGTCTGTTATTTTCAAAACTCTCGAAAGACTTGTGAAAGAAAATCCTTGTCTCAATCTCCAGGCAGACAAAAAGACTGTGTGCTGCCTCTGCACAGTCAACTCTCTATAACCCTTTACAAATAAAATCCAATACAAAAATGAACTGTTGGCCCATTCACTGTGAAAGGACTGGATACATAATACTCTAGTATGCAGTATTGAAAAACAAGCCAAGCATTTTAAACTAATGACCAATTCAGATCCTTTTGGTATTTGCTTGGTCTTACATATAAATATATTTATTCATACTGCAAACAAATAAGGGGCAGCGTATCACCAGAGCTAACTAGCTTGGGGCTAGCTAGTTAGCACACTAACTTCAGTAGATATCTCTGCAACATGATACATGGATGTCTTTGACATATTGTTAAAACAGTTTCCTCACATTCTGTTCATAACTTAAGTTCATTTTTTAAAAAATATTTTAATCTAAAATTCTCACATACTGCGCCTTCACAGGCACAACCTGTGATCCGAATGTAAACATGCCCCCACCACCAATTCAAATTTGACAGTTTGGTTAACACACACACTGAGACTAAACTAACTCAGTAATTACTGTCCTTTTAGCCACAGGCTTCATTCTCTTTTGTTCCCCAAACACTCTCCCACTCTTGACTGTGCCGCAGTCCACTGAAATTTGCATGTACTAGTTTGGCCATCAGAACAAACCCACCAAATCCCAGCCCCGCACCAGCAGTATAAACATCTATTACACTTACAGATGGGATTTTCTTTTTTTCAGCCTAAAGAGCAACGCAACAACTAAGATGACTTACCTGAAGCCAAGGACGACCTTGTCTTCTGCCCAAGTCTTGTATGACATCCACAAGGGATCCAACATCTTCAGTAAGGTGCCTAAAGGGTCTTGAACTGATAAGATACTTTGCAGGCACAGACTAAGACAGAATAATTATGGTAAATATCATAAAATACATTCAGCTTATGAAGTTGTTGTTATTTTTCATTCACAACCACTAACATTTGGACTCTTGGGAGAACATTCTGATGCCAGACATCACCAGTAACACCAGACCCGACTCTACCTCGCACATGGCCCAAGTTTTCCAGCTCTGTCGTCTCCCATTACAGAATTGCTGATTGTATCAACTCAGTAATAAGCTATTAGCTGATGACTGTGTTCTCAACGCTCCTTTTGTTACAATAAGTGTATTAATTATTGCAGATGTAATTATCAGCCTATTGTTCCACTGTAATTAGGCTGTCACTAATGAATTTTAAGAACTTCACCCAATCCAGAGCTAATTGATTCCTCTGACTCTCACTAACCTCTTTAACTGAAAACGTTGCCTTTGCCGCGGTTGAGAACCTCCTCCAAACCCCATCTGTCTCTGCGGCTCTACAGTGACAGCCGCCTCCATTTTGTCATGAGCTCAGCTTTTACTTTCAGTGACCGAGGAAATGTTTCCAGGCAGCTCGGCGGCCTGAGCGGCAGCTTTTTTTTTTTTTTTCAAGCCGACCTTGCGGCTCCCCATCATCACCACCGAGGTTAATAAAGGATGTTCAGACTCATCGGAAACACGTCAGCAGCAATGTGTGAAACATCAGTCCCTCTGATATCATGAGGGCTTCGCTCATGTTAATGTTATTGGTTGTCACTAATTCGCCGCCATTGTGTGAATTCCCTGTGTGAAATTCTCATTTTGATTGGGTGAGTCTGCAAATGAAGGTGAGGTGTGATGAAGACATCCTTAACGGGCAGTGTGCGTGTTTCTGTGAGGACCCTGGCTTCGGTGGAGCCTCTCCGTATGAGCATAGTTCTTGTTAATGAGTCTGGCTACGGCCAGTTAGGGAAATGAAACAGATGCTTAATTTTCTCTTTCTCCTCTCCTCAGTGGATTGGCTGACTTTGGGATATTACACCCAAATTAGCGCTGTGAAGTGACAGTTTTTTTTCTCTCATTAGCTCTGTGTCAAGTGTGAAACAAAGCCTCCACAAACCCTTCTCTCAGTTTTATCCAGAAACACCTCTCCACACACACACACACACACACGGATTGTGTGTCATTTGACCTTTGGCTGGAGGTGTGAGCCCTTTCATGCAGATTCCTACTACCGAGCTAACCTCTGTGTATACTGAGTCTGCAGCACGAGCAGCCCGAAACGGCCATGGCTCAGATATCCTTGTCATGTAACACCTAAAGACAGTCAAAGGTCAGGTAGTGAGGGAACAGAAGGGCCACAGATGGAGCTGCACCGACTGGCCCTGCCCTGCCCCAGCGCTGTCACATCACCACGCGCCTAGCCCCGACCATCCCACCATTCCACCCCCCGGGGGGCCAGGCCAACTTTTTTCATGCACACACAAGGACACGGCGGACCATACATGCACTGATAGCGACACACTACCACATGTAAATGCGCACAGTGCCGCACACACTTGCTGAGCGGATTAATGAGGGTGAACGTGCACTTCAGTCAGATTCCAAGGAGTTTAAGTGGAGGTCTGCTGAGAGTCCACAGTGACCCCCAGGCAGGATGGCAAGCAAGGAGGGGAGAGCAGGTGGTCGGAGCTGTGGATAGCATGGTCTCTCTCTCTCTCTCTCTCTCTCTCTCTCTCCTACTCTCTCTCTCTCATAATGTCACTCCTCTGGCTCTCTTCCAGTGTTAAATGCAAAGTCCATTACTACACCTGTCGTCAGGACATTTCTGTGTGACAGAGAGAAACATTTTGTTCATTACAATTTAAACGTTCTACAAGGAACTTAACTGGTTATGAAACAGTTTCAGGTGATAATGATGCCTCGATATGACCTGCATAAGCAAACAAGACCATCAGTGTGAAGATTGTATGATAAAGAGAAATTATTCCTAAAAATATAACAGCCAGAGTACTTTACTGTCTCTCACTGAATGCACTGACCAGAGACTCCAATTCCATTTATTCTCCTCTCCACTTTTCTCTGTAATGTAACGTTAATGAAGTAAAGTATATTTCCCCTCCAGCTCCAGTCAGCAGTCAAGCGGACAGTGGAGGTCAGCTCCACAGATCATTGCTGCAGTCAGGCTGATACATAGGAGTGAAGACAAGTCCACTTTCTAATCCTAAAAGTGAATAAGTACTCTCTGACCTCTCCTTCCATCAGAAACATGGCTCTGAACTGGATCAGAGCAGGGGCCATGGTGACTCTGGGTATTTTCCTTCTCCAGAAGGTCTGGCTCGCCCGACCCTCTAGCCAGCTGTGAGCAGCTGAGCAGCAGAGCAACGGCTTTGTTGTCTAGTTGTACGTTAGGCAGTAAAACAAAATTTGCTCTCATTATATTACAGTTATCAATATCAAATAACCACAATGCATCCTGTAAATAGCTGTATCTTTAGACAAGAGGCCGTGTTAACACCAGAATCAACACAAAATGACAGTACTATGTAGCTGCTTGAAACTAAAAACTTAAAATACTTTATCACTGGACAAGCACAATGTCCAGTACACAGTAAAACACCTTCTCATGAACTTTCTAACTTCTTTGTAATTTCTAAGGAACATAGCAAAAAAAGTAACGACAGTGAAGCACATTTGTCATGGCATGAATATGTAGTGTCTATCTAGCTTCATTAAGAAAATGTTCCTCATTAAGGTTTAGGTTTTCAGAGTGATTAGTCAGCCGTCAAAACAGTGGTCAGCACAGAAACTCCCCAAGGACACGGGTGTCTGCGCGGGAGGTCCAGGATGTAAATGAATGATACATTAGCGTTGGCTGACCGACTGACATGGAGCTCAGCCCACACTCTTATTTTGAAGTGTGCTCTGGACTACATATGTCAAGTGCATTTATCATTAGCAGAGGGCTTAGGCTGTAAACAGGCCACATCATTACCAAGTCTAATTACATTTGGGTCCGAGGTCTCTCTGCAGACAGACACAGGCACTTACACAAGGACACACTTATAAACACATACACACACTTGTCCAGGGCAAGAAACAGGGTGAGAAGAGGCAGAAGACAGCACGGCCCTGAAACAATGGTTTGAAAAAGGGTAAACTTGGCTGCTGGGGAACTGGAAGCTGCTGCAAATTTGATCTTTTCTTACATTCGGACTGCTGATGCTAATCGTATAGTGAGAAAGCAGATACATTATTTTCTGACATCATTTGGAGTCCGATGTTGCAACTGGGAGCCAATAGGGGTTTCGAGCAAGAGATCGGAGTGCAGCAGCACGAATTCGGTCGGTGTAACACCTCAGCATGATGCTCTCACATCCCACTTGCAGCGCTGACTCTCTTGGCAGGAACTATGATCTCCAGTTCAAGCGGGTGATGCCATCAGAACCGGGGGCAGGCTTTGACAGGACCGCCCTGTATTACACCTCAGACTTCATCAGAGTGAAAGGTCCGGATAATGATCTGATGCACAGTGATTAGCAGCACCATGATTAGCACTGACAGCCTGATGACAAGATCGCTGTGACAGCTAAAGTGTTGGTGAGAGACAGGAGAGGGAGTTAGGTAGACACTGAGAGAAGGGAGAGCGATAAGAAAGAGGGGGAGGAGTGGAAGAAGTCTGTAACAAGCAACAAGAATAGGTCCTTTAACAAAGTCGGACATGGAAGCATCTTAATCAATGAGAAGAAGTGAGAGGAAGAGTGATTGAGGGAGATGTTTGGGTGGTAAACACGAGCGTTCATTACAGCAGAGAGCATAATCAATATGTCCCATAGAGCAAGCTAGCAAACAGCGCCTTGATAATGCCACCAAAATTATTTTCCCCCTCCGTTTCCCTTTTTCTTTTTCAGCCCCTCTCCTCCGTTCCCCATCTCATACACCCTCGCCGCGACAATATGTCATGCAATGGATATAATTGTAATAATGCAATTTGGTTTGGAGGCGGATTGAGAGAATAATTGGACTCAACCCCAACGAAGTGACAGGCTAATGATTTAGCATGGCCACTGGCTATTGTGAGAAGCGAGCGCTTTCAACGCTACTGAGCTAATTTCCTCTGATGATGGTCTTAGCGCGTTGTCTTTGTGTCGGCACAGAGGAGCGCATGGCCATGAGGCGGACAGCTAGATGATGTAACCCACCCACCCAATGCCAAACAAACACATGTCTCTTGTCTGGCAGAAGCCACCCACTGTTCTCAGTTACTTCATGCAAAAAAAAGGGCCTCATTTGAAGTAAAGATAAAGCAAATCCCGGAGCAAGAAAAAGTCCAAAAAAAGGCCTCATCTTTTTTTCACTTTCCCCAGACAGATGAGCTCTGTAGGAAACCAAAGAGAGATGCCAGGAGGAGAGAAAGCATTAGCATAGCCATCATGGCTAATTGCAAAGTGTTACGGTACGGCAAGACGAGGATTACTGCAGCAACCGCAGTCAGCTGGGTATAACGACAAATGTGAATATGTACGACTTTGAAGTGGAAATGATTCTGGTGTCCTACTGTACCGAATGCAAGCGCAATGTTTCTGATGTATTCTGATACAAAAACAGGCAATATATCGTCAAAGCGCCTGATGGTACAGCTGTACGGCTTCCTTCAACGAGAAATTTGCATTTGAATGGCGCGAGTGCCCGTCACTTCCACAACAATAACAAGGCGGCAGCGCTTTTTACCGGTGACCAGTGTGGAGAAATGTCACATCTCGATACCTTTTCTGTTAGATAAGACGAGAATGAGACTTCAAGACATTTTCTCCCACTTCTGCAAAGTACGGCTCAAGTGAAACAACCACAGATAAGCTTGTTTCTCCGTCTGCGGACATGATGGGAATGTGAAGTGTGCAAAGTCAAAAGAGGCTGCGAAACAGTGCGTGCTTGTGTCTGCGTTCGTGTGCATGTGTGTGCGTCCGCGCGTCTGCGTGGCGCGCGTGCGTGTGCCTGTTGGCAGACCGAGGCTTGAAACCAGGCTGGTGCATTTATTTATATCAGCACGTTTTTTTAGCCCTGCAGCTGGCAAGATGAAAGGGTTACCACAGTATAGACGATGCGTGTGTCTGCGTGTGCACGTATGTATGTATGATCGGTGCGTGCGAGAGCGGATTATTAATGACTTTCATCCAGGTAACGTGAGGCAATCTCGCCCACTTGTATTTGCGGTTTTCTGACATTTTGTGCCAGGGGGAGACAGAATGAAATGTTTTGCTGTGACAGTGTTCCTCTCTCTGCCCTTTCACTGACACAGATTTCTCCTCCCTATCCCTCCATCCTCTTCCTGTTTATCTGTTTTGTTTCCTTCTCCTTCTTCTTCTTCTGCTTGTGAAGTTTGTCCTGCATGTTTCTTATTTCATCTTTTTCTTTCTTTTATGTCTCTCTCTTGCTCTCTCCAGCCATCTGCTCTTTTGTTTCTCTCCGGCTGTGTTGTTGCCGTACGCTGGCGTGATGGCTTACCCTCCATTCCGCGCAGAGAAGCATTACAAAGAGGAAAACATAGAGAGTGGCTGAAAAGGAATGGAGGCCAGCAGGAACAAAAAAGAACTATACCTGGCAAGTGTTGAATCGCCACGGCTGGCCGAGGCGAGGACTAAAGGAAAGAGAAAAGCATTAATAAAGGTTAGCACCAGGAAAGCCCCCCCCCCCCCATGTGCTCTCACTCCCTCTCAGCCAGAATCAATGCTCCAAAATCCCCCAAAGCCAGATCCTCTTACATCCTATCAATTATTCAACCTGCCTCTTTTGTACAACCACTCCTGTTTACAAGGACTGCCTGGCCAATTGTAAATGTTTGTGTGCCCGCTGAGCCCCCATCACCTCCCAGCCACACACGTTGATTACACAGTGATTTAGCTCTACTCTGCCATCCCCCGCCGCCCCCTCGCCACTCACATCTGTGCTGACGGCGCATCTGTCAGGCTGGCACAGAGGCAGCCGCAGAGGCGGCTCGCCCTGAGCGCTCAGGGCAAGTAGGGTAGAGCGGCACGAGAGACGCCAGTCACCGCCTGTGGAGCTTGTCGTCTGGGCCGGGGTCTGGCTGAGGGCACGGCATCTGGCTGCCAGGCCCAGCAGATGTGCAGCCACGCTCAGGAGGCTCTGAAAATATGTGTCTGGTCTACAGCACCCGTAATATAACTGGTGGACAGACAACAGTGCCATTTCTAGAGAAATGCCTTGAATGTGTAAAGTTGTCCATAAAGCTCCTGTTTTGTATTGTTATACTTTCTGAAAAGTTTGAACATGTTCCTCAGGCTTTCTGTTCATATTCTAAGCTAAACGGGTACCTACTGCTATACTGAAGAGTTACTTTTGAGCACCTATTATTTCCATCGCTCACGTATTGTTTTGTTCGCAACATATCCAAAAACCACAGTGGCACAGTGAAAACCATCAAAGAGAGCTGAAGGCCTGATGTCGTTTCGTCTTGCCTCTGTAATGGCTGTGTAACGCTGTCTCTTTTATTGAGGGTTTCTTAAACATCCATTTTCTGATAAAAATCATATCTTCTACACAGGACTCGCTATTAGAATTAGAACTCTTTTGTAATTCAACAAAAACAATAATTAATTTTGAGAGCACATAAAAACTACAGCTGCCATGAGAAATTTCCGGCGTGGTTGTGAGGATTTCTTTCCACCATATCTACAAACACCCTCGTGTCATTTTTCCAGCTTCTTCACGGTAATTTCTGCTGTCTTCAAAAACTGCCAGCGGTCCTGTCCATGGCTGAATTAAACCATGGATGGCAGCTTCATTATAGTTTTGAGACTCAGACACCCAACACTCTTACCAGCACTCCTGCACTGATACACTACTTAGCCTCAGGTTTTCTGAATGCCAGTTGTGGTTTTATAATAAAACCCTTCGTTATTTATGAAAATTCATCATTCAATGTGGACACGATTTAAACAGGATTCTCTACGGGGCAGAACATCTACTTACACAAGACCCTGGTGATTTTTTTTATAAAAGTGAAGCAAATTCTGAAACAAATTTGCAGTTAATTAAATTAAAAATGAAGTGAGACCCAGTGAACCTGGAGCTTCTGACCTTCCAGCCTCGTCTGTCCTCATATCTCATCACTTGAATGGATTCAGTCTTTTTATTAAAGGTCACTGAAAACTGAAATATTAAATATACATTTCATATTTCTCTTCCATTCATATTTGGATGTTTGGTTATAGTTGTATAGTTAGGGGGTAACAGAGATAAGCAATAGAGTGTTGCAGGGATGGTGTATTTTTGTAGGCTTACCAAGATGTTAGCATTGTCCTGGTTCCCTCAAAGTAAAGCCTCGGCGCAGCGGCCCAGGGTGGCCCTTTGCTGCATGTCACCCCCCATTTCGCATTTCCTGTCACTGTTCAGCTGTCCTGAGTCTCTGTGTTCAGTGTTTGGTTCTCTGTAGTCTCCTTTAGCCACATGTTAGCAACAGCCTTTTTAAAGACACATAAAAACCTAACTTCAACCCATGTGGACTACTTACTCAAGTATTTTATGTCGTACAACAAAACTTGAAAATGCTTCGGGCATCTCACCAAAAACCCGTTCAAAAAGCCCAACGACATTGAGACCGGGAGCAGTACAGCAAAAATGCTAACTCATTTCTGCGTTTTGAGACTCGTTCCTGATGCACTCTTGTAGGGTTAGCGCAACGTTGAAAGTAACAATGCACTCAAGTTTCCCTATCGAGTACACTAGCTGAAGCCCATTACGCTTAGAATGGGAACAGAAAACCACTGAAAGATGTTTCTGGTTTGCAGAAAGATGAATGAAAGAAAAGTGTGTTACGGGTGCGAGCGGGAACAGAGGCTTGCTAGCAGAGGAGGGGAGGGGTTTTTATGCTACAATTACCGCAACAGTGTAGAACTTGTGGGGTCTCTGCTTGTAATGATTTTAAACTTGTAGCAGCGGGCCACAGACGCAGCGGAACTAATGGTTTCGGTGTGTTTGATCCTCCCTTGTTATGTCTCATCACTCTCTCCATACCTCACCTGCCAGGGAAATTTATGAGGACGCTGTTTCTCCACCCAACGTACCAGACAAGCGATACTTCTCAGGCAAACAAACCATTAATTTGGTAAATAAGGAAGGAGTAGCACATTTGGATAATTAATTATGAATAATGCATGCAAACTTAGCTGCTGTTGTCATTGGCATAAACACTGAAACACTTACTAGGCCATTTCACCAATTAGCATAAACGGAGCCTGTTTGACGGTTAAATTCATACGTGTCATCTGAATGTGTCTCCCTGCTCGTGTGTTCTCACATGTCGGGGGGTTGCTCACCACATTGTTGGCTGTAATGCAGTGTGACAGTCAAGTAAATGCAATTTCTTCAGATTAGAAACAGGCTTTAAATAGCTCTGTTCCCATACCATGTTCGCTAGCTGAGAGCCACAGGCCACGCGCCACACTACGGTCGCTATAGTTATATATCCTCGGCGGCGACAGCGAGCGGCGCTTTGTCCCTGTAAGCATGGCGACTCATCCCGTTGTCATGTGAGTGTGTGTGTGTAATCTTATAGCTTCAGTAGGCAAAATTAGATCCGTCACCTCTGTCACGCGCGTGCATCGCATACCGCCTAATGTAATGGAGATATTGTGGATTGAGACGTATATTTCTGCCGTCTGATAGCTGCATCACAGCATCAGTGTTATGGTGGGTTCAGCCCTCTGAATTTTTTGCATGTCGCAGCATAAAGGCGGACGAAAATTAAATTTACATACAAATATGAATTGCTTACATTGGCTGTTCAGTTATTCACACCCCCCTTGCGCAAACAGGAATACAGCACACACACACAAATACAAAAGTATAGAAGTGCTCAATTCAAATGGTTCAATGGTAGCTGTCAGTTAAATGCATGTATGTAGGTCCTGTACCCTCCCAAACACACACACACACACACGTGCACACGCACACCGCAGGGCTCCTCTTTATCAGCACCGCTCACATTGGCACCGACACATACATTGCCAAGACTGCCAGGCTATGGCCATGCTAATGTAGCCCGTTAGTCTAACAAAGGCTCAGGTCAATGGAGCCTCCAGTGGCTAATTGCTTCAGAGAGATAAGTGAGTTTGACGACGCAGCAAGGAACGGCTCAGCGAGAGGAAGCAGTGAGGGAGAAGATGTTAATGAATCCCCTGTTCACTCCACCATCAATATCGGCCCGTCGCAGGCCTGCCGCAAAATGAATATTAAAGACACTTTTGATTGTTTGCCCTTTTTTTCCCGTCGGTTTCATTGAATTTTAATGGGCTGTGTTGTGGTGTTTTTGTCACATATTCTATGCTGGGTAAGAGAGTGGAGCTAATGCAATTAATCCCCCCACCATCACCTGACGGCTAACCAGCTGTGGTAGCCAATAAATTCACGTGACCGTGTTTCACTAATCCAACGCGCCGCACCAGAATACTTAATGAAGGGGGCCGACTTCATTGTGTTTTTGAGCGAGCTGAGTGATGATAAAACGCCTGAGTACAATTAGACGGAGTTTTGAATGAGGTATTTTCGAGAGCATTTTTGCACATCTGATCCAATTTGTGTAATTACGTGTCACGGTTGTCAGGAGAAAGATTTGATCTATTAAGGGAAACATTTTGGCTCGAGTTGATTCGTTTCCTGCGAAGTGACAGTGACGAGACCAGTGACTGCCATGTGGCGGCGATAACCCGATCAGATCTTCTTCATCAGCTAATCTCCCTCTGACGTATATTAAATCAATGTCAGCTCCAGACAGCAGGACTTGGAGCCCGTTTCTACTACAATGGCAAAGCTCCTTTTTCCCAGAGCCGACTCAAGTTGTCACACATCTCTCTGCCTCTGACAGACTCACTTCATCTGAAGATTACCGTTTTCACTGAACATGAATCCTGAACCCATATTTCCTGAATATGGCTGGAGGCTAATACAAATTGGACTTGACAAAAGATGATGCATAAGCCAAGACAACGGTGTTTCATCCCTTTATTTCTCCCTCTCCAGGTACCGACTGTGTAAATTGCCGACGAGTGTGATGATGGACTATTGGAGGCGTTTGGTTTGACGATGCAAGTGGCCTCTCGGGAGCCACCTGGGCCTAGCGCATAAACAAAGGCATACTTAAAATACTCTTCACACACGCCCCCTCTCTCAAACGCTATAGCCATACCTCTGTGTCTCTGTTTTTTCTTAAAGGTACTTCATTGTTCTTCTGCTTTCTGCTCTCGCTCAAACTGCCTACCCAGTCTCATTAGCATGTTGTTCTGCAGTCATGTCCTGCGTGCTGTGTGTTTGCTTCCTGCCCTCCGGGTCCCACCAGTTGCTAACCCACGGAGATCAAAGCAGCCAGTCTCCATGGGATGTTTGGGAGGTTAAAGCCCTGTTGACACACTACAGACACATCCGCTGCCAGTTAAAAAGAAGATTATTTCTTACACTGAACAATGTTTCACACAGCGAACAGATATCCTTCATTATTTTTGAAGGGCGGCTGGTAAACAGGATGTTGGAAGTGGTTTTGAGAGGGTTTTTTCATGCCAAGAATGGACAATGTATTAACCCGTGGATAGGCATTTATGCTTGCTAAATTTGCACGCTACGTAACATCTCATTAAAGGTGAAAATGGTAATTCAAAATCCCTCCAAGACACCTTGAGGCCTCTGGACGAGTTCAGTCGTCTTCCCTCTCATAAATTGGCAAAGGCAGAGGAGTGTGTGTCTGCTCTGCTGCAGGGCTGGCCAGCCTGCACAGCAGTGGTAAATGTATGTGCGGCGCACTTTGCAGATTTTCGTCTTGAATAGTGGCGACCTGAGATGAGCTGTGAATCTGTCCCTGGCAGGTCTAACTGTGTTTGGAACTGAGGGTGGAGCTGCAGCGTCAAACCCCGGCCACCAGGGAGCAGCGCAGCGCAAATTGTCCTCAAATATTGATTCTGCTGCAGAGAGTGATGTAGGATGGAGGGAGCGAGGCGCCAGGCTCATCTGCAGAACACCAAACCTCAGGGGGGTGAGAAAGAGAGGGAGGGGAGGAAGGAGGGGAGGAGAGAGGGTGAGGCAAGGAAACAGATCCCTCCTACGGTTTGATGGTGCACAGCTCTGGAGAGATGTGGCTTCACGTTGGCTGTAATTAAGATTTTCACTTTCGCTGCTGATACCAGTGAGTGCACGTGAGTGTGAGTGGGCCGGTGGGAGGCTGCTCAAAGTTAAATGTGTGTTCATGTCGGTGTGTTTGCACATGTGCGAATGCAGCTGCTGAATGTCACCCTATCCCGCCTCCAAATGGACCGTTGTTGCTGAGACGCTGCTCAAGGAAAGAGGGCATTGTGGTGTGACTGGCCTAACTGCAGCGCTGCACTGTAGGCCTAAAAATATTCCATGTCAGCGGTCCCGAGAGAAGCCCAGTGCTATCCAGGCCTCTCAGTAATGAGAGAGTGGAGCTGCCTGCCACTGGTAGCCCCGCTGTCCCCCAGCTCCCTCTGGCTCAGAGCTCGGCGCTGGAGAGGCAGCGGCTCAGCTCCCGCAGATTTATCATAGCTCACAAAGCAGCATGTCTGAAAGCGGAGGCTCTCGTTCACAGAGGAGCAGCCCCACGGCGGGCTAACCCCTGGGCACACTGACCCAACACACTCACATATCAGAAGGGGCAGACAGATAGAGTTTGAGAAAGACTCACACTTGGATGTGGGGGGGAAAAAAAATGGATTTGGAAAGCATGAGAGCAAAAAGGCAGAGCATTTGTACAAACAGCTGAGAAATACAGATATAGTGTGGGACAGAGTGTGTGAAGACTAGTTTAACTGTGCCATCTCTTGTATGATAGGCAGAAGACAATGCGCGAGAGGGCCGGAGAGATTCAAAGTAAAGGGGAGTGTGAGAGGGAGAATGGACAGAGATAATTGAGAGATGCAAGGTGGTTGTTTGGGGCACTACGCTGTTGTACTCAGTGCAGTAATGATCGAGCCCTGAAGGGAAAAAAAAACATGTTTGCGAAGGGTTGAGCTCCCATTATCAGACGCAATTATTTCAGTATATCTCAGTGAAGAATTGAGGGAGATTGTGGAGGCAATCAATGGGCAATGTGTGCACAAAAGCATACTTTATCTCTTGCTTAGGGTAGTTAAAAAGACTCCTATTCATGAGGTTTTCTTGCATTTACAGTGCACTCATCGACTGGGAACCTGAAAGTTTAGATAGAATAAAGTGAAATAACAACATAAAGACAACTCAACCTCCTTGTTAGAACATTTTATGGGCCTCCTTTTAACAGTTAACATAAGAGATGTCACAGACTGAATATAATAGGTCAAAGATATATAACTTTGAAGGCTGAGCTTGGAAATGTTTCTGGGCAAAAATGAGATGGATGAATCACGCTTTGCTAGTTGATATCGTACCAAGCTGCATGTAAGCGAGGCTCGACAGTCTGAGCCGTTTTTACCAATAACTACTCGGGAGTAATGGGGCATGATATATATATATATTTATCTACTTCAAGTGTCAGACATTTTACAAAATGCTCACCTTCAATTTCATGTGACATCCACAGCAAAAGATGGGAGATATCTAGAAAAACAAAACATTCCCAAACGGTTTCAGCTAGTGCAAATATCTTACATGAATTTTTAATATGTTGTTATGATCCTACACTGCAATTCCTAATTAGAGCTGCAAAATGACTCCCGCAAAACAGTCGTCATGGTAGTGACTTGACCCACAAGAGCAATTTGATGCTAATTTGCTATTTGCTAGTTCTGAGCTTGCTACCCCTTTTTCATTTCTCCCATATCATCAGTAACTGTCTCCAGTATAAGCTCTAAATATTGACAGCAGGTCAGCAGCACTCTAATAACAGCTTTTAGTTCACATCTCACGCTCATCCACAAATGCTTTGCTGAAATATATACTTTGAAATGCTTAATCGGTAAATGAAATTGACCATTTTTTGATCAATCCACACTGTCCATTGTTGGAAAATAAGAGTCCATTTTGTGTCCAGATGTACCCTGGGCGTCCATCGTTGTAGGCCATTGGTCTCAGCAACCAGCACACTGTATATGCTTTACGTGCGGCTCCATGTAGACAAGTGTACATAGTTTGTGATGAGTACGTTTTATCCCATTGTTTTGTGATGGATAGCCTGACAGCGGTCCTTTCCTTGATAATTTCCCCATTGTACGGTAAATATGTGTGAGTCATCCATCCTTCCCACATGGAGAGTTTCAGGTTTCCGGGCTCAGTGGCTCCCTCGCTATCGTGTGACCTAAAGAAGAAACAATATCACAGATAACAGAAGACAATCAGCGTCATGGAGACATGTAATTACGCGGCGCGACCTCTTGTTCACACTCGCTGAGTGAATTGTTTCCATTTGAAAGCGCCAATCAGAGGTCAGAGACGAATATTCCGAACCAAGTCAAATTATTTACTCTCTGTTTTCACAATGTCTTTTCTTCAATGTCTTTTTCATTGGATTCAAAATGTTTGTTTGCAGTCTAGCTGGCTGACTGATTGCAGGGACCAGCAGTGTCTTCACATGTCTCAGAGCTGTAATGATTTGTTTACACTTTAGCAGCAAGTTGAAGGCGTATATGTATAGAGCTTGTTTTCCATCAGCAAACTCCATCCCGTGTGCACTTATAATGAACAGATATGGCCATAAAAAAAAAAAAACCCTGAAAAAGCTGTAAATGTTTTCCCAACAAGACAGACGTATGAAACGGGATATGTGAAAATATGTATCTCATGGCGCGGCGTCTTTGCTCTCCCTTGTTAAACAGTGTTCCGGTGCCTCTGTAAGGCAGTCTATGCATCTCTCTACAGCACACCTACGCTGTGTGGGAGGGAAACAGATGGACAGATACAGATCATCATGGTGAATGAGACGCTGAGGTGGAGAAAGGAGGTCATGGGTAGAAAAAGAGAGACGCAGGAGAAAGAAAGAGAGACATGGGAGGGGGGGGCGAGAGTGCAGGGCCGTTCGAGCAGTTGCCAGGGAATCGATGTCTCACTGCAGCTGTCTTCGGTGACATCTGCTACCAAGTCTCCAAGTTACTGCTTGCCGCTCCCAAAGCACCTTGCAAAGGCACAATTAATGTCCACTGATGTAGTCAGCCAGCGGCTCCTCATTGCTCTCTCCGCCGACCGGCTAGTCAGACAAGGCCAGAAGAGACACAACAAAGAGAAGAGGAGAGAGGAGGAGGAAGAGATGGAAACATGCAACAGAATGGGTATAATTGCACCTATAGTCCCAGAGTTTGTGTTTGGCCCAGGGTCATTAATTCCACTGCCTGCAACTGAGCGCAGCAGCGCCTCAGTTCTTCAGTCTATCCCACTCACCAATTTAATTATGACTCTTAATTGTAAAGCCTCAGTGGAAGGCCCCAGCCATAATGCATGCTAATGAATGCGACAGATGTTGTGCTGTTATGCCATCTCTCAAGCAATTACTCTTATGGCGCCCGCACCGCTTCCCTCGCAACTGTTTCGGGTTTTTTTTATACCGCACCTGTAAATAAACTGCACCTGCTGCATCCTGCAACATGCACTCTGGCGCGTACATACACACACCCCGGTCGTCAGTCCCGCAAATTAACTTTCACACTTCAACAGCTTACAAAGGGCCATGAAGGACCCTCATTTAAATCAATTTATCTCATCTGAACAGCGTCAGTTTGCACGCCGTCACGCGGTGGTTGTGCGGGGTGTTTCTGTGTACAGAGGTCTCGTGTTTTCACCACCAGTTGCTTTTAACACTCGCCTGAGAAGATACAGTCGCAGCAGAGCAACAAACAAGGCTCACAGAGGTGTTGGTATGTTGATTAGCTCTGTATTTTCTTTGCAATTTTGTATGGATGTATGAAATTACTCCTTTGACTACTCTCGTCTGTGGGTGTCTTGAAGATCCAAACAACCTTTGTTCATAAGATTATTTTTTAATTTGCTTGCAGTCTGTACTTCCAAGAACTTTCTTCTCATATGCAGTCATATGTAATATATAAAAAACACCAGACGCTAACTGAGGCAAGATGTATCATAGAAAAGGAAATCTAGTGAAGTAAAGATCATGGTCATCTGTAGCTACATCAAATGATCGTCAAGCTGGAAGCTGCTAGGTAACACATTTATGTATTATTCCTGGACATCATTTTTTTCTCAGGAGACTCTTTAATGCGAACATTGATATGATTACATGCCTCCTTATTGCTCAGAAGTTAGAAGGCTGTGATCATTCCAGCTGGCTAGGTGTGCATGTAGGCCAACCTTCTCACCTTGGTGGTTTTGACTTTGTTGCCAGTGCTGCAGGACCAGCCGGTCAGGTCAGGCAGGACCTTACACTCCTCTCCGTCCATACACGGCTGCATCTGGCACCACCACTTCTGGTCTACAATGGAGGCTGGAGCAGCAAACAGAAAAGAAAGACAGCAGGTTACTAAAGAGGCACAAGGATGTGTGATGAAGAGCACTGAATTAATGAGAAGTACAACACAAACGGACCACCATTACCCACACAAAACTCAGTCACACTCAGTGGCGGACTCAGGATGTTGGAGGGGCGGGGGCAAAAAAAAAAGTGGGGCACCAGCTGTATGGGGGGGGGCACCTGTGCGCAGAAAGTCGGGATACATTTATAGTGAACTGGAAGGGCACCCTAGAGGGCACTTTATCACGTTTTGGCACCCTGATAGGACACCACATAACGGTAGCTCCTGCAGCATATTCTTACTGTAAATGTGACGAGCGCTGTCCACGGTGCTGATCACAGAGCCGGGAACTATCAGCACCATGGACAGCGCTTATGACTGTCGCTCTGTTCAAGCCTCCTGTATCTCTCAGCAGTCATATGTTTCTCCATCTGTAATGTGATTACTGTGAGATTCACGGGAGCTTAAATGTATAGCAGTTACCTTTTTAAAAAAGAAAAAAAAATGTGATTAGATTAATGTAATCCCTCAACATGGGATCCTAAAGCCTGTACAGCATTGGGTAAGTCTGGCATGCGCAGGATAAAATAAATAATAAAGTAGAGAGAACAGGGGGAATATGACACAAGATTTCAGCATCAAACAAAGTCTTTTACTGGATAGAACCAATGTCACATGGCTACCGTGTGAATTTGTATCTATTTTTGCTTTTGTCACCACTTAAATTTAAACCTTACGTCCCTATTGTTTGCATTGTTCCTGTTGTGCCATACAGAGAGTAAAAGCAGGATTATGATGAAGCAAGGCCAACAATTAAAACAGTGTGCTCTCATGCGTTTGACACTCATGCTTATGATCTATTGTATGATTTGTTTTGTATGATGCAGGGATAAAAGATCTCTGTTCATTCCTGTGTATTTCATGTTGTGAAAAACAAATAAGGTACTGTGCAAACGTTTTAGGCAGGTATGAAAAAATGCTGAAAAAAATATATAAATAATAATTGTTTATCAATTTACAAAATGCAAAGTGAGTGAACGAAAGACCCTGTGCCTTCCAACCAGCATCAATTCTTATAGGTACACTTGCACAAAGTCTGGGATTTTGTAGGATTGTAGTCAGGTGTATGACCAACCAGTTATACCAAACAGGTGCTAATGATCATCAGTTTCACCTGTAGGTTGAGCACAGTCATTAACTGAAACAGAAACAGCTGTGTAGGAGGCTTAAAACTGGGTGAGGAACAGCCAAACTCTGCTGCTACCAAGGTGGGGTTGTGTAAGACTCACGTCACAGGTTATAAACCATGGCAAGACTGAGCACAGCAACAAGACACGAGGTAGTTACACTGCATCAGCAAGGTCTCTCCCAGACAAAGATTTCAAAGCAGACTGTGCTGTTCAAGCTCTTCTGAAAAGGCACAAAGAAAAGGGCCATATTGAGGATCGTACTCGCAGTGGTCGGCCGAGGAAACTTAGTGCAGCAGATGAAAAACACATCAAGCTTTTCCCTTCGAAATCGGAAGATGTCCAGCAGTGCCATCAGCTAGGAACTTGCAGAAACCAGTGGGACCCAGTTACATCCATCTACTGTCCGTAGACGTCTGGCCAGCTGTGGTCTACATGGAAGCAGCCAAAAAGCCATACCTCTGACATGGAATCAAGGCCATGCGACTCAACTATGCACGAGAACATAGGAACTGGGGTGCAGAAAAATGGCAGCAGGTGCTCTGGACTGATGAGTCAAAATTTGAAATATTAGTAGTACTAGTAGTAGTAGCAGAAGGCAGTTTGTTCGCAGAAGGGCTGGAGAGCGGCACAATAATGACTGTCTGCAGGCAACAATGAAGCTTGGTGTAGGTTCCTTGCAAGTTTGGGGCTGCATTTCTGCAAATGGAGTTGGAGATCTGGTCAGGATTAATGGTGTCGTCAATGCTGAGAAATACGAACAGATACCTATTCATCATGCAATACCATCAGGGAGGCGTATGATTGGCGTTGTTGCAGCAGGACAACGGCCGCAAACATACAGCCAATGTCATTAAGAACTATCTTCAGCGTAAAGAAGAACAAGAACTCCTGGAAGTGATAGTATGGCCCCCGCAGAGCCCTGATCTCAACATCATCGAGTCTTTCTGGGATTACATGAAGAGAAAGGAGGATTTGAGGAAGCCTACATCAACAGAAGATAGTAAGTTAGTTCTCCAGGATATTTGGAGCAACGTACCAGCCAAGTTCCTTCAAAAACTGTGTGCAAGTGTAACCGGAAGAATTGATGCTGTTTTGAAGGCAAAGGGTGGTCACACCAAATATTGATTTGATTTAGATTTCTCTTCTGTTCATTCAATGCATTTTGTTAATTGATAAAAAAAAATAAACTATGAACTCTTCTATTTTTGAAAGCATTCTTAGTTAACAGCATTTTCTTTACACATGCCTAAAACTTTTGCACAGTACTGTATATGAAAAGGGCCTTCAGAGATTGACGGAAATCAAATTTCCCTAATTGTATCTCATTTTTTGAAAAATGAAGTAATGATCTGCTGTGTATGTGCTAGAAAATGAGTATTCAAGCACAGCTTGAGAACTGGGCCTGATCTACAGTTAATCCTGTGTCAAAAGCCAAAGTTTTCTCAGGTTTTAACAGCTGACACTCAAATCTTCCAGATCATCTGACCCACTGTCTAGACAGGAGACAGCCCGACAGCTGAGAATAACTCAATTCCCCCTCTCCTAACTCATCATCCATCCGTCCTTCTGTCTCAAGTGTGGAGGCAGGGAGGGATAAAAGAGTGCCACACATTTCTCCAACTTCATTAAACTCGTGGATTGATGGTTCTCAGAGAGAAATTTTTATCTCTAGTGACTATTGTTTCTAACAAAGGGAGATGATGAGGAACTATTGGGGAGAAAATGGGCTTTCAATTGCATAATGCAAAAGAACATGGACAAATCGTCTCAAGCATCATGTAGGAAGAAAACACTGAAAGAAAGGGAGGAAAAAGAAGGGGGTAGAGGGAGGCTAAATAAAAGGTGTTCACAGAGAAAAACTTCTTTAGTGTGGAAATGAGCGGCGAGGGGGACTGGGAGAGGCAGAGAGAGAGAGAGAGAGAGCTGGGGGTGGAGAGAGGCTGTTTGAGGATGGCTATCACTGAGTCCGGCAGAGAAAGGAGCCGATTAAACAAAGGGAACAGAGAGACCGTTGTTTAATCTGCTCCTTTCTCCGGTGGTGCTTGTAACGAACTGAAGCAGAGCGGAAAACAGACAGCACAAGTGCAGTTACAGACACAGAAAGATGTGAAGGGAAACGAGGAAAAGCCAAGTTGCCAAGTCACCACAAGAAAAAGTCACAGCTTTCACGGGGCGTAATGTTGAACACACTGTTATGATGCATGAGCTCAGTGGCAGTAAGCGGTTCTAAAAACCAATGGCTGTGTAATGCTCGTTAATGTGGCCATTATGGTGTCGACGACGGCGCTTTGCACTGCAAGACTGTTATTTAGAGCTAATGGGCATGGCCTCTGAGTGCTATTATGGAGTTAGCGTTCCCCGCAGCTTATCTCACGCTGTACTGGGAGGGCGGGGCAGGCGTGACACAGAAGCACCTGCCTGTCAAGTCACAGAATGAACGGGAGCCAGTGCAAGGCCTGTGATGTCATGGACGGTTCAGATGTTAGACAGCACTCACAGACAGGTCTCAACAGGTCAATGATAAAAAGATTACAGAGGTACTTAGTGTGTGCAGCAGTTCATTCTGAGCTCATCACCTCTGGGACTATATGTTCTTCTGCCCTACTAATAGTAAATGTGCAAAGGCTGGTGGTGGGAGCTGGTTGGATTCACCCTATAGCTGTGATGCCTTCGAGGTCTGTTTCTGCGCAGATGGCAGACTTTACAAGACTTTTTCTGAAGTATAAACATTTGATTTCAAGTCTGAATGGATGTCTTTCAATTCCACTTTCAAGAAATAGTTGAAGTTATTCAAAGGGACTGTTCACCCACTTACCTGTAGTGCTTTTTTATCTATCTAGATTGTTTGGGTGCGTGTTGCCAGGTTTTGGAGATACTAGCCGCAGAGATGTCTGCCCTCTCTCCAATGTAATGGAACTAGGCACTCAACAAGAATAAAAACATTTGAAAAACTAAACAATAATGTCTCTTTCAAAATGATTCACAGACCTTGTTGTGAGCAGTTTCGTGGAGGGACTTATTCTTTGCTACTGAACTATGGACGAGAGGCCAGCTATCTAAGCCTGCTAACATGACAGCACAGCCAAGCCATTAATGTTTACATCCTGTGCAGTCACTAGCAGGAGCTTTGATTTTGGGGTGAACTGACCCTTTTAAGAAAAGGTCGATACCCCCCTAGTAAGCTAGTTAGCGTGGCTTTGTCCAACTCACAGCTAGATTCTGGCCTTCTGGATGTTATGGGGTTTGTTTTTCTTTCAGGGATGTATGTCCCGTGAACGAGTTGGCAAGTTTCAAGTGTTTTTGCTCAGTTAAGTGGCATTTTTTACTGGAATGTGACCTTTTAGAATTCTATTTTGTTGTTCTTAAATATTGTATTTTTAAGAACTATGTTTTCTGAGTAGCTATAGTTGTCACTCTCAGATAGTTTCAAAGTGACTTCTCCAACACTGGTAGCAGGTGGCTTTCCCTAACTCACAGCCAGGCTAGTTGTTTCATTTACATTCACATTTAGGGCATTTAGCAGACACTGATGGCGGTGGCTGCCATGCAAGGTGCCGACCAGCACATCAGGAGCAGTTTGGGCTTCAGTATCTTGCCCAAGGACACTTCAATATGCAGACCAGAGGAATCGAATCAGCAACCTTCCGATAACAAGACGCTGGCTCTACCCCTGAGACCACAGCCACCCTGTGTTTCCAGTGTTTATGCTAAGGCATATTAGATAGATAGATAACTTTATTAATCCCCAAGGGGAAATCAGGATATCATAGCAGCAGGTACATTCAAGTACAAATACAATCAAAATACAATAAAGTACTATGTACAATAAAATGATTAAGTAGTTAAAAAATAAAATAAAATACTGAGGTAAATAAAATGAAATGCTGATATTATGCTAACCAGCTTTCCATGAACCAGAAACTCATGACTGTGGTGCCATAACTGTCAGAAAGAAAGAAAATAAGTATAAAATGTTGAGCTATCTCATCAACATGTTGTCATGACTCATATACACAAGTTGTTTATTATCCACAGTCAGACTGGCCGACTCTCCACAAGCAGAAATACTTGAAAATCAGTATTAGCTCAGTTGCCTTTAAAAGCATTGAGCTAATTCAATGATGATGGTTTTATTTTCTCTGCAATAACCTCCCTATACATTTTTTTCAGTTGAACATTCAATGCGTAAGTGTGAAAATGAATCCCTGCCAAGCACTTGAAATAGAAAGAGGATGCATATTCTCCAGGAAAAAATGTGTATAACACACGAAGTATCTCTCAGGCTACCCACTCTAATTGGATCAGTCTCATTAAGAGTCTACATTTATATTCACAAAAGGTGCATATGCTAATTAAAACAGGTTTGCAGCTCAGGCATACATTTCATCACAGTTACTATCAGCTCATTACGACGGAGTTTTCACCCAAAATGGCTCCCTTTTAAGTTCTCTCTCAAACTTTCAGCGCGGTCTCGGCTGAGGGCAAACGTCTAGACAGTGCTTTGCTTAAGGTGCAGGTGATTAGGCAACGCGGGGGACTGAGGCTATGTTATTCCCCAGGTTCCCGCCTAGTCTCTGGGGTGCTCTAAATAAGGTGTGCAGAGGTTTGACACCACGAGGCTGCCTACAGCTCTGTCTCTCCTCCCGCTGATCACAACACGTCAATCTAACACACACCTGATAAATGTCACTCATCCATATGCCTGTTGTGGGTAAATCTTTTCATTTCTGTGTGTGTGTGTGTGTGTGTGTGTGTATGTGTGTGAGCGAGCATGCCAGCTGTGCGAGCACCTTCTGTTTGTTTCTTCCTGCAATGCCGCCTGCGTTGTCATTGTAATGTTTGTGACATCAAGTGGACAAAGTTGAAACTGCAGGTCCCCTCAGCCTCATGTCAGCTCTGTGACTTTACACGAACACATAATTGATGTATTGCTCAGACTCCTGTGACCAAATATAAGCCTGTAAACTGTGTATTATGCCTTGTTATTGGCCAATTAACACTTTGAGAATGCTGCCTTCTGCTGCCGCAGGTATATAATAAGTGTTAATGAAGAACACAAGACCCCACAGGGAAAAACTGCAAACTTGATACAGTCTATGGCATTTTGTGCAGTGGGAGAAAATTGCTTTAAATTAAACACAATAAACAAGTTGACATTTCGTTCACCTAGGGAGACGAGAAACAGGTGTAAATTAAACTCAAACTAAATTCATCAGTGCTGGAAGAAGTATATAGATCCTGTGTTATACCACACTGTGAAATAACTTTGGTGATAAAGTAGGATTAAATCTACTTTATTTTAAGTACTCACTCTGCAAAAATGGTTTGCTGTCACTGTTTTTACTATTGTATATATTCATGCAGTTTTTGTATTAACAATGCTGCTGCATTATATTATACTGCTGTGGTTGTTTAAGGTTGGGCTCATTTGAACTACTCTGTATAAACAAATAATCTAATCCTGATTTCCAGCAATGCATCATATTCTAGAAGATCATCACATGTTTCTTCAGCTCTGCTTTGACAATGGGGCAGCTGTGGCTCAGGAGGTAGAGCAGGTCGGCCACTGATTGGGAGGCCCGTGGCCTGTGGCACGATCTCTGGATCCCCCAGCTGCACGTCAAGGCAAGACACTGAACCCCAAGTTGCTCCCTATGGCTGTTCCATCAGTGTGTGAGTGTGTGTGAATGGCTGAGCCTGGAAATATTGTGGGATGCTTTGGAAAGGAGTCGCTGTATGGCTACCTATGTGCAGGTCGGCACCTCGCATGGCAGCCTCTGTCATCAGTTTATGAAAATGTGGTTTCAGAACTCAGAATGTTCGGAACGTGAGTTGGTCTGCTCTTATTAGTGATAGAAGGAAAATTGCCTCCTCTTTATTTATGAGCCGTCGCTAGGCGAGTTACTGCTCTTTTAAAAGTTGAACCCACTCGTCATCAAACGCGCTCACAAGAATTTTCATCCCTTGAAATCCCTCTGATAAACACTGAGCTTGGTAAATCAGCTTTAAGTTTTCCGCACCAAATAAATTGATCAAATTACACGAGGTATTAAAATTAGCCACATTCGTGTTGGTTGATCATTTTTGTTGTGCAGTGTTACTACTGTCTATTATTTATTGTTTTGAGTTGATAGTCTATTTCATTGTTTTTTATTACAGTTGTTTTCTATATCCTCCCCGCTTGCAGACTAGTTTGAAATTCCTTTGTTGTTGTTAACTTTTCTTTTCCTTTGTTGTGCTGTTTTTACTGTTGTACCATTAGACATGTTTGCTCATTCTTGCTTTTTTTGAACTATTTGCTCTTATTTGGGCTTGCTAATTTCTTTATTGTCGTTATGGTGGCTGTTACCATGTTTGTGTCCTTTCCAGCCAGTATGAATGTGATTTCTGGGCATTGCTGTAAAAGAGGTTAATGATCATCTGTCCCTTATAAAACAGTGGTTGATACAAATGTCAAAAAATGTAAACATTACAAAATTTGGATATGCGAAAACGTATGAAATACTGGAATCTAAAGTGTGACTAGTAACTAAAGCTGCTGTCGGATGAGTAGAAAGTCATGGCCGTACCCAGCTTTGAGGTCACCATTTTTTTACATCATAAAAGTTGTCCAATAATTACCTAAATGTAATTCTACTTGAAAGATGCAAAAACGTTGTACCGCGCTAAGATAACCAACTTTATCATCTGACCAGCGGCACTGGAATTAACGGTGGTTTATTAGCCTACATACATGGAGAGAATGATTTCAGTAGCCTCCAAATGAAATGCTGCGATCAGTGAAACAAGTATTACTTTGTCACTTCTATCAACTGACGAAGGGGGGCGCTGCAAAAGCAAACCAACCATGAACCTGCCTAAAGGAACGAAACAGAAAAACAATAACATAACATAACATTGGTGCTTTTTCATCCTTGGATTTCATCATCTGTGTGAATTCTGCCCAGGAGCCATCGTCATGACTTCACTCTAGCAGACTGTGGTAGCATGTAAACAGCCTGTCAGTTGACCGTGTGTTCACTTTATTTACTGACAGACGAAAATGAAAAGACTACGTCAGGCAAAGCTGAACTTCTGTTCTGTAAACGAGAATGAGAGAAAGAGACAGAGAGGTATAATTGTAAAGTTCCATTGGCAAATTATCATGATGGCCTTTATATCTCACCACTATATGGTTAAGTCTTGCGTATATAGACTACTTTGCTATTCTATAAATGAGTTGAATATAAAAACCTGTGTAGGTTGTCTTTAGGCCGTATAATAATAGGCTGTATTGTAATATGTTATAGTGTATGAAATATGTTTATCTCAATTTATCAGTTTTCACAAAATTCACTAGAAGTCATCATTTAAGGGGTTGTTTTTCACATTTTTCTTTCGGGGGGAGCATGCAAAATTTCTAGTACCCTCTACTACATAGCAAATTTTTAATTTTAGACCTCAGTATTTCTAAAATCCTGCGTACGGCCCTGTACAATACTTGCCTCTGAGATGTTGTGAAGTAGATACATTTGAGTGAAGTGCAGCACTTGAGTAAATGTAGTTAGTTACATTCGGGCAGGAAATGTAACGTCAGAACAGTCGCCTACCATCCAAGACGTGGAAATGTATTTAATGTGGTGAATATGAATATGTCGCTAATGAGTTCAAAGGGACTTCCTTCACCTCTCACCCTTTCATCTCAAGTCATCCTAGATCAGGTGACTTGATAAAGAATAATACATTAGCCTTTGATATAAAAAGACCTCACTCGATGACTGCATATGCAATTGTATCATTGGAATGTAGCCTGTTTGATGTCAGGCGGGGCATGCTAATACAATATGGGCACTGAGGCGTGTATCTGTTAGAGTGTTTGCCCATTAATACTTTACAAAGGCACCGGCTGAACTCGCTCGACGGAGCAACACAAGCTGCAACAGGGAGTTTACTTTGACTCCGCATCCGTGCCCGTGTGCGTCGGCGTGCGCACACGTGCCTGCTGTGCACACACAGACGCCTTTGTGTGTTTTGTGTGCGTACATATATGCAGCCCCGACCGTGCGGTAAGTGTCAGGCGTAAAAGCACAATCACAAGCAGTCCCGTGCCCTTGCTCCCAGGTCATTAATATTTAAAGGAAATATGATGTACCTTTACACACACACACACACACACACACACACACACACACAAAAGAAGCCGGAGATGGACGCAGAGGTATGGATACCCTGAGGCATTGTAACTGTTCCACTCAGTGATCCTGGAGTGCAGAGGCAGTTGGAGAGAGGCATCCATCTCTTTCTACAGTGATTTACTAACACACTGTATCTCTGTTGCCGTGGCTCACACAGCAGCGCCAGCACACCCAGGTATGCATGACGAGAAAACAAAAGTGCAAAGGTGCAGTGGGAAAAACGGTCCGAAATAAATAGATTATACGCGGCGAGCGGTGACACACATACACAGGAGCGGGGTGACAAAATGACAAAAGCGTGACACTATCGAGCCGACACATAACAGATATAACAGTAAACAACAGCAGGCTGGTGCGCGGCGAAACGCTAAACTTGATTTCTTTGCCCAGTAATGAAACACAGTTTGTCCGTCGCTGAGTTTCTCCAAATCGCACACCAAACAAAATCCACTCAGCCCCAGTTTTTATCAAGGTGCTGTTTGTCATCAAAGTGTGTTTGGTGGCGGAGAAAGACAGAGTGCCTGTGAAAAGATGAAAAACTCAGTGAGTGTGTGTAGGATTTGGAGGTATCCAGCGGTGAGGTTGCAGATTACAACCAACTGAACACCCCCGACACACAGCGGCCACTGAAAGTGCCCAAAAATGCGAAAGGCCCTCTTTGGTTTGTCCCTCCTGGGCTACCGTAGAAACATGGCGGACCCTACGGAAGAGGGCCAACTGCCTCTGTAGATATAAAAGACTCATTCTAGATGCTACCAATTCTTATTTCCAGGTGATTAAACACTATCATATTCAATTTCTGCCCCTAAATCACCCCAAAGCCTTCACACTGTACCCTTAAGTACAATTTGGAGGTACTTATGACGACGGATAAACGCATCAAGGCTCATTTGATGTGTTAAAGGTTAAATAACCCAGCAATATATACAGTGGTTCCAATCAGCTCTGCACATTACTTCATAGATAATGTGGTGCTGAAAGCATTAATCCCTCCTTTCCCTACACATTTGACACTCCATACTCTAGTATGTTTTGATGCTAACACTGACAAATTTCAAATGCCAGTGTTGTAATAGAGGATTTTATACGCTGTTGTATTGATAGTGACATTCACGTGAGTAAAAAATATGAGCATTTTAACAGCTGAGCAAGGAGCAATAACCACATAGTTTATATGAGGATAGCATTCTTTTTTTTTTTACATTGCACAGTCTTACATTCATTCCCTTGAGGTGCACGCAAGCTCCAGCCAAAACCAGCGCATTCCTAACTAACCCTGTGAGCTTAACGAAACTTGGCAGAGCGCAAATTGAGACAAAAAAAACATTTTATTTATCCTGAATGCTACTGCAGTAAAACCAAACAGTGGACACGCATTTTGTGTTCACTTCGACAAGCTGGTTTGTTCTCCAAATTTAGACTCCACAAGGCACGGACACACAAGTGGACCCGGCACAGTTCTCCCACAGAGGATCATTTTAAAGAATGACTTCTGTTTATTAGATATTATTAATTACACCTCTGGAAAGTCCTCACAGTCTGATTTAGACTTTTTCCAAATCACCTTATCACAAATACGTACCCTTCATTCACACACGGCACTCATTGTTATATAAAACTCAAAACAGAAAGAGCATGTTTCAAGATTAATGATTAAAGAAAATATCAAGAGAAAGAATATTTGACGAATGGAGTTCACTTGAAAAAGTTAGTCTGACAGTAATGGGCCCCACCGTGCAGCAGTAATGGGACCTGCTGCCATTTACTCTTCTTTCAGCCAGCATCAATAATGTAACTCCATTTACACTATGGCTTCTCTACAAAGGCCGGCTACTGAGAAGGGTTTTTGTCTCTTTCCATCAGCGCTCCAGCCTAAAAAGGTGAAAGCAGCATGCGTGGATGTGTGTTTGTGTGCCTTGTGCGGTGTGTGACGAGGTGAGATCTTTTGTAGCTGGGAACTCAGAGGTCAAGCGTGACTCACGAGATAAGTGCTGCTGAGCGCAGGATTTAGAAGTGAGAGGTGATGAGACACAGAGGTGAGATCCGAATAGGAAATTAGAAAAACCTCGTGACTGGTGTGATGGAGAAACGAAGCTGTTCGTCTGTGTGTGTGTGTGTGTGTGTGTGCGTGATTTTCAGAGGGAGAAAGAGAAGAAAGCAATGAAAAAGTGATTAAGACAACGAAAAAGAGTTCATCACTGATCGACTTTCAGTAACACGGCAATAACCGTGAGTCTATTAGCTTCTCATCAGTGTCATTCCTCACTTTTAGCAAACTACGCCGAGTCTTTAAAGAGAGGAGAACAAACAAAAGCGTTGGGGCAGCGCCCATTCTGAAAGGTTAGCGAAGTTTCTCATGATTCCCTATTTATCCCAACTTTCATTACGAGGGCAATCATCTTTGCTATGGTTGCCTGATTTCATCATTATCAAGCGATTGTTCCCATCGGGGAACTCATCAAAGAGGTTAAACAACAAATCTACTTTTTCTTATTGGGTGAAAATGGTGCTGAAATGACCCGGCAGGTATGTTGTTGGCTGAGTCATTTGAATGGGAAAAGCACCGTCTACTGGCCACACGCAGGAATAACACCACGCTGGATGGGTGTTCTGTGGACAGTGAACACTTCAGCACAGCACAGGAAGTTAAAACATGTGAGGGCCCAAATGTCCTTGGCCCGCATTCTTAAAAAAGAAAAAACATATTTACTAATCTTTTTCATAAGCCAGGTGTGTAGGTGAGGGACGAGTAGACTAGAAGTTGTAAGCAAACTCCAGCACATTGTCAGACAAAAAATATGTCTATTTGCAACGTTTCTGTACCAGACCTTCATCGTGACAAATAGTTTCTTAAAAAAAGAAGCCGCCCTTAACTGAATCTAGTAGCGATACATTCCAAATGAATGTATTTTTTAGCAAGTAAGACTGTGTGTGGGCGTTGTGCTTGCAACTAATAAAGTCCACAAAATGCTACAGAAAATGATGCATTAATTCTGTTCGGGGTCTCGGAGAGCTCAGCGGTAAAACACGATTAAATACAACAAATTCTCCACATTTGTGAGTGGTGTTGACAGAGCTTTTTATTCAGCACTTCCCCTCCCAAACCCCAAATAGGTCTACTTGGATTTCTCTTCTTAGAGTATTATAACAGTGTTTATAAAAGGCTCAACAGCTTGACGTCTCTGGTGGATAACATTAACGTCAATACGTAGATAATAAAATGTAAAAGTCTGTGCGTGTGAATGACTTTTTGTCAGTTATATACAGTCAAGCCCGAAATGATTCATACCCCTGGCAAATTTTGACTTAAACTTACTTTTATTCAACCAGCAAGTTTTTTCTTGATGGGAAATGACACAGTCATCTCCCAGCAGATAAGACGATGTACAAGAGGCATCACTGTGGA
Source organism: Lagodon rhomboides (assembly GCA_039737535.1). Taxonomy (NCBI): domain Eukaryota; kingdom Metazoa; phylum Chordata; class Actinopteri; order Spariformes; family Sparidae; genus Lagodon; species Lagodon rhomboides. The sequence goes on along the minus strand of CM077785.1, from coordinate 11,112,361 downwards.
AAAAAGTGGCATATCCAAAATGATTCATACCCTTCTCAATAATCAATAGAAAAGACTTTATTGGCTATTACAGCAATCAAACGCTTCATTTAATTGCTGACCAGCTTTTTGCATGTCCCCACTGGTATTTTTGCCCATTCATCTTTAGCGATGAGCTCTAACTCTTTCAGGTTGGAGGGTCTCCTTGCCATTTCCTTGCCTGATCTTTAGCTCCCTCCACAGATTCTCAAATTGGATTCAAGTCAGGACTCTGGCTGGGCCACAAAACGTTAATGTTTTTGTCCGCTAACCATTTCTTCACCACGTCTGCTGTGTGTTTTGGGTTGTTGTCGTGCTGAAATGTCCACTGGTGCCCAAGGCCTGGTTTCTCTGCAGACTTCCTGATGTTGTTGTTGAGAATCTTGATGTATTGTTCTTTTTTTATGGTGTCATTTTCTGTGATTAGGTTCCCTGGTCCATTGGCTGAAAAACACCCCCAAAGCATTAGGTCCCCACCACCATGTTTGACAGTGGGGATGGTGTTCTTAGGGTTTTAAGGCTTCCCCTTGTTACGCCAAATGAAGGATACATCATTGTGGCCAAACAATTCAATTTTTGTTTCATCTGACCATAAAACAGAAGACCAGAATGTCCAGATGAGCACTTGCAAAGGCCAAGCGGGCTTTTGTGTGCCTTATCTGGAGAAGTGGCGTCACAGGTGTCACTTTTGGCTTCCGACCACGTCCTCTGAGATTTTCCACAGTGCGGAACGTCTTGTATTTTTTAATAATACTTTGCACTGTGGCCACTGGAACTTAAAAACATTTAGATATGGCCTTATAGCCCTTTCCTGACTTGTGAGCAGCCGCAGGTCCTCAGTGAGCTCCTTTGGCTTAGCCATGACTGTCCACAAACCAACTGCAGAGAGCTGCTGTGTTTCACCTGTTGAGTTGATTAACACAGCTGTTCCCAATGAATCAGGGTAATTAGGATGCTTTAGAACAGCTTGGACTATTTGGAATGGTATAGAACTTTCCCACAGACTGTGACAGTTTGCAAAGAGTATGAATAATTTTGGACATGCCACTTTTAGTTCAAATGTAAATACAAGCTGAGAGATATTTTTTTCCACAATGATGCCTCTTGTACATCGTCTTATTATCTTTTGGGAGAATCCTGTGTCATTTCCGGTCAAAAACAAACTTGCTGGTTGAATAAAAGAAAGTTTAAGTCAAAATTTGCTAGAGGTATGAATCATTTTGGGCTTGACTATATATATATATATATATATATATATATATATACATGTGCATTTATTTTTCTTTACAAAAATGCATTATGTTGATTTCAGATCTTTTTTATGCAGTTTTTAGCAAAGAAAGGGATTATAAGTCTAATACTTTTCAAAGTACTGAATTACAATGAATTCAAAGGAAAATCCTGCAATTATAATCTTGTAATTGTTGCTTATGATTCTTTCTCATCCAACAGAAGGATCTGTGGGGCCCGAAACAAAGAGAAGTAAAGCCCATGTCAACAAAACGAAACAGTTAAATACTCAACACAGGGCAGCCTGAAGCCCACCAGATGAATTTTAAAAAATGTACAATGTAAATTAATATTTATGCTGGGTTTTTTTGGAGGTATTAAGTGTCTTTAAATATGTATGATCTCAAATTTCGTTATTTATTTCACAGCTAGCTAAAACACAGTGGGCAGAGTGACACTTGGCACAGAAAGTCAGCCAATTAAGGGAAATTGGGATCCGAGTATCATCTCGCACCTCAACAATCCAACACCGTAGGTTTCTGCTTTAGTTTTTCAGTTTTGGCCCTCCACGGGGCCAAAAAAGTTGTTGTATGCGGAACTTCTGTGTTGTGATGGAAGCCGGTTGTTAATGTTAGCGGAATAATCTAAACTAAACGACTTCTAAACATTATGGAGAACCACAACCAACCAAGAGAGACGCGGAAGTGATTTATACATGTAAATTGCTACAAATTGTTACATTCAGCCCCTTTAATTTTCTCTTTTTACAGTTCTATATTGAGTCTGGCAGTCAAAGTGAACAAATTTAAGCTAGGGCAGGATGAATCAAGTTATTCTGTTTGTTTGTTTGTTTGTCTTATTTGCCTCCCCCTTGATAATTACCGTATCATTAATCTACATCACAAATAAACCAAAAACTGTAAATCTGTCCAAGTTCAGAGTCTGAGAAATCATCTGAGACATCACTTCATCTTCTGCCCACACACCTCATCAGCGTCTGTATTTGCATTGTTTTTTCAGTTATTCAGGCCTGTGAGTGTTTGGATTCAGCTTCCACCCCCCGGCTGACCTTAACAGTTTGAATAACCCGTGTACTTCGTGGATTTACTGGCTCTACTCACATATGAGACAACTATGTATTTTCCTCTGGTGGGGGGCTAATACAGCGTGATTGGATCGGGTCGGCTGGCACTGTGTGTGTGTTTGTGATCTCAGCGGAGCGTCTGTGGATGATAGGGGTCAGTGACACTGCTTGTTTCTTGCTGGGCGGGAGCTGGAACGGGTGGAACAGAGGTCGGCGAAAAACGACCCGCAGCTTTCATCTGTCTGTCATGACTGCGCTCCCACGTACACAGCTGGCATTAACAGGCACAAACACACCTGAATGTATGTGCTTGCTGTGTATGTGAGCAGAAATCCTTGGATAATTAATTTGCTCGATATTGAGAACAGCATTGTGGTTTTACCCATCGTTGTCCCCAAACTTCCCTCTTGCTAATGCTTGTTCTTTATCCTTTATCTTTCTTATGTGAAAACACTGTCTTTATCACCATCTGTCTATACTCCAGTGGCCCGACCAGATAGGAAATGGAATGCTGTCCCAAATAAAATCGTGCCTTTTAAACCGCAATTTGAATTTCCAGTCTTGAGGCTGAGGCTGTCGTATGTCGTATATATGCTTCTCCTTTCATACAGCACAGGGGGAATACGGAGGCTGGTGATCGGCCCACCAGTACCTGCATTAGTGGCTTTAATCTTTCATGTTACATGATCTAGTATACAGTATACACTGGGAAAAAATGCATATTTAACCACTTTTCAAAAGTATTCCAGTGTATGTGTATCAAAGGGGCACTGTGTGTAGCTTTGGAGAACAAATTCAACCCAGAACTTTAATATTCACAATATCAATGAGGTGATAATACAAAGTCAAACAGATTTACCTTTCCTTTTACTGAATAAACGAGCTGTTCTCAGAGGAAAATACGGTCCCCAGAACACTGTTTGAAGCTGGGAAGAAAGGTGGCGGGGTCCGCCACACATAAACAAAGTAAAAGAGTGTGAAGTTGTGTTGTCCTTAAAGGTCAGTTTGTCTATTCAGTTGATGCAGTCGCACTAAAGCAGGGAGTTTGTTTATTTAGTTTGTTTGGACATAAAAATCAGTCGATGAAGAGCCTTCTCTTCCGATTAAAATGTCCTCCCCCAAACTACATAGTTCAGCTCAAAAGTGCTCCACTGAATGTGTATTAAAATTAAAATGAAACGAACTCTGACTTATTGGCGTGATTATCATGAACAAAAGAGACAACACAGAACGCTTCACGTTGTGGCTTTCACCTCCACACCTTGTGTTTCTCTCTTTTGATATTCGTTCCTCCTCTGCCCGTGGTTCTTTCTTGTGTGGCTTTGCTGCGGCGGATTGAAAGGCTGTGTGCCACTTTTACTTTAGCTTTTCATGTTTTCAGCCACCTTAAAAAGGTTTAGCTCTGTTTGTGCTCGAGAGAGAGCAGATACCCCTTTTGTGCCATGAGAAAACAATTTTCGCACAGAATGCAGCCTGAAAGCAGTTTAAAATAAAGTGCAACCGATTAATCTTTCCCGCAGTGGACTTTATTTATGTGACTAATGTCTCAAAATGAATCTGCTGATGATTTGTTTTTATGTGGGGGGGTTATGTAGCAACTTTAATGATGCAAAATGCTTGAAAACAAGACACTGTCGGATTCAGTCGTGTGTCAGACATTACAGAAACAAACCTACACAACATCATTTTGTATTCCAGACATGTTTCCAGGGTTTGACAGAATTGCAGAGGCCTTGCTGCAGAGTTTTGGGGAAACGGGTAAAGAATGTTGCACAAGACAGCTTGAATATTTCCGTTTGATTTGACTGTGCAGCTTTTTGGGTTTGAATATTTTCCTGATTTGTTTGTGGACTTTCGTTTAGAAGCCTCAAGTTTTGGCATTTTGGTCACCGCCATCCTGGTTTTTAGGAGCCAGAAAGGGTGAATCTAGGGAGGAAGTCCTGATCAGATCTGATTGAGAATCCTCTGACATGCAATGGTAGCCACACCCTTAATCTACCCTGCTTGGATGGATGGATGGATGGATGGATGGATGGATGGATGGATGGATGGATGGATGGATGGATGGATAGATAGATAGATAGATAGATAGATAGATAGATAGATAGATAGATAGATAGATAGATAGATAGATAGATAGATAGATAGATAGATAGATAGATAGAATACGAGCATCATGCTGTATTAGAGAAGACTATTAAAATCATGAGGAAAATGTTTGCTGAGGTATCAAATCAAGTAAGAAGTAGGGTCATTTTCTCATAAGCTTACATACAATCGGACTTCTTTTTGAAACCAGTCACCATTTGAAAGAATGCACTGGCTTCCATATACAGTATATTTTCCTAAAAGTTAACCAAATTTGAAGGTTACTAAAGATGTTACTAAAGGTTGCCGTCGCTGCAGTTGAAGAGGGCGGTGCAGCGGCTCCACGGACTCTTTGCTGAGTTTGAGTAGACTGTTGGTCAATGAGCAGCTCATCATGAATCAGTGTCATGTGGGTGATTTGCTGAAGGAAATAGTTCACCTTTGAAATACAACTTAGTTTCAATATCTACTGAAGCATTTTTTTTTCCTCACACATATACAAATTGATATTTCTTCAGAAAATGAACAGAGTTGGCAACTATTCCTACTGTGTGGATACATTTGTCCCTACGATTAACGGTCTGAAATGTGGAGCTGCAAATGCAACATCCTTCAATAGGATATACGGATGTATACATTCACACACACACACACACACTCAAAGACACAGGGTTGTGGTGTTTTTACCTTCCACACAGGAGGGTCTGGCTCTGGTGGTGCCTGCCACCTGCCCAGGGAAACAGGAACACTTGACGGTTTGAGAGCGCTCCTCAATCTTGTTCTTATTACAGCAGCGATGGATGGCCACCACCTCACACGTCCCCTGCTTCACCTGGTATGAGACTGAGAGAGACAGAGAGGGGAAAAAGGGGGGGATTACTTCAAATAGACTTTTAAGATGACTTGTGGTGACGGTTTCTCGCTCCAAAACATTAAAGTTCAAATTGGAATGAACGTGCGCCGCGAATAACAATCGAATATACACCACGATGGCTTCTCCGAGGATTAAACAAATCTGCTGAATTATTTACTCCTGTATAAACTCCTCGGTTTATTCTGGTCTCATCCTCTCTGATTCATAAGTAAACACTCTTTAGTGATACTTTGCTTTTATTCTCAGCCCGGTGCCCTCATTATCTTAGACACAGAGGCGGCTCTGCTGCTGACATCGTGTGCAGGAGAGAACAACACGACGAGCGGGAGATGTTGAAACAAATAACAATTTCTTTGGGCACCTCTCAGTCACAATAAACCTTTTTGATCCGAGCAAAGAACAGACGTGCACATTTTATGAGGGAGTCACGCGGTAGAGCTGCAAAAGGATACACTTAAATCCTTCCGGCCTGAACTCATGGCTGTTAAGTGTATCTTTGTGTATGTGTGGGTGTGTGTGTGGATGACTGCACCTGTATTCACACTGCATTTTTTTTTTCTTTTTTTTTATCCCTGCGTGTATGCGTTTGTCTTCCCCGCATTCGTGCGTCTGCCTGTGTGATCCCGAAAGTCCTGAAACTCGTACGAGGATAATTGCTTTTCACCTGAAACCTCCAACACACAAACAGCGTCTAATCTCCCTTGATTATCTCCGCACCTCCCCGGGGACCTCGGTCTGGTTAATTATAACATTGTCTTGACAGTAATGGGACAGAAGGGCGCGCTCAACTTAAAGTAAGTTTGAACTCAAAGCTCTCTGCCAGGTGGTGAAATGCGTTTTTATGTGCGTGTGTGTGTGTGTGTGTGTGATGCCGCAGGAACAATATGCTTTTAATACATTATTTTCTGTTCTATTAAAAAGTTCCTTATCTTCCAGACTTGTCTCCACATGCGTGAAGATGAGTGTAGTTTCAGAACCATCTGAAGAACATGCAGGGGCCATCTCATGTGTTTGTGTTCACAACGAGAGGATGCTGTGAAGAGGCTTACGTTTAGAAGTGTGTCCTGCATAATGTCGACGCTAATGTCACATTTCACTCAGCACATTAAACCGGTGAATCTCTCTGGAGCAGGTTTTTGTTGCCTCCTAAAGGAAAATGCGCCGAGCACAAATGTTGGGTAAAATGTTTACTATATCTAATCTTTGCTTATGGCTTCTGAACAGATTCCAGACACCTTATCGTCGCTCCTAAAAGCTTGTTGTGCACTCCTGAGAGTCTCTGGCACCGTTTCCCGAGCGCAGCAAACCCTCCTGGCGACATTACTACCTATAAGCCTCTTTACAGCCCTGGAAAAACCTTGGTTATACTGTACCATAAGCCCAGATTTCATTTATGTACGTGACTTTACCCAGACTCCCAAACTTTTCATGCTCAGCTCAATGAGCTTTGCAGGCAGACACAAAAGTGCACACACACACACACACACACACACGCAAAGCTGCAAACACACAAACACAGGCGCAGACGAGGAGCACACACACACACACACTCTGTTGAGGCTTCCATTTCTGCAGGCCATGGCCCCTCTCATCCTTTCTGATTTAAAGTTTGTTTGTTCTCTTCTCCAGAGAGCCCCATCAATGATCCCCGGCTCTCCGAGGGCGCCCCTCCGCTATCATCCCTCCACTTTCATTTCCCTCACTCTTCTGTCTCGGGCTCTCCTGAGGCCGGAGCAGCTGCCGGATTACGCCTGCGCGCGCACACGTGTACTCGCAAACACATATCGCCTATATCTATCGATAGAAAGGCCCGGAATATAACGAAACAGGAGACAACTCGGTGGGAAAAAGAGCCGTCAGTGCAGCTGTAATTACAAGAGTAATAATCACAATGAAATCAACGAGTAATGATGTTGAAAAAAAAATAAAAAATGAAAGCCTAATTCAAACACAATCAAATTGCCTTTGTTTTAATGGGAAGCGCGCCCTCATTATCATTACTCTGTACTGAGAATTAATTCCCCTGTTGAGTGCAGAGCGGGGACTGGTCACTGGGCTGCCCCCATCTCAGATACAGGCAGCTTGTTAGTGAGAGAGAAAAGAAAGAAAGAAGGAAAGAAAGAGAGGGAGGCAGGGAGGGAGGCAGAGAGGGAGGGAGGGAGTCATACGGGAGGAGGAGAGGTGGTGTCACAGGCAGCAGAGAGAACAAAGAGCGATCTCCCCCTGCCGACATAATGAGGTCAGAAGGTTCACAGGTCTCCTCTCTTAATTGCCGACATCAGACCTGCACTGGGGCTGTTTGTATTTTAAAGCTTTGAGGATGTCGGTGCGAGCAGTGGAGGATAAACCCACCCGAACTTCGGTTATGCTCCTTTTATGTGTCCGTCCAGCTCCGTAGGGCTAATTTGAAAATCTGAAAGGAAGTGTATATTGGTTTGAGGTGAGGTAAAGTATACATGAGAAAGGCTACATGGTTGTCTAAAGATTTCCACTGTTTAAAGAGGAGAGGCTGGAGAGTGTCTCCGCTGGGTTTTTCATGTGGTTTACGGTTGCAGCTTAATGAAAAAAGAGAGTCCAAGGTGCTCTTCAAGCAAATATTTAAAAAGCCTGTCTTTCATGGCCAGTACAAAGGGACACTCCAAACGACTTCAGTGCGTTTCAGATGTTGCCGGTGCGGCCTTCATCGGGGAGCAGCACAACAAACTGCGTGCAGAAACACACTTTTCACACTGATGACAATTTGTTGCCTTGTCACCGGAGTGAAATGAATGAAACTTGAAAGATGCGGTTCTTTTTACACAACTCTTTCTAACACATCAACCTTAACGTTCATGTGAGGATGCGAGCAAAGGAATGTACTTCAATGGGATTTTTACCAAATTGAAAAAATTCAAGGGTAAGTTCACCCAAACATTAAAAAACAGTCATTAGCTAGTCCCCGTCATGCCGACAGAAAAGCAGTTAAAGGTTCAGAGTCCATAAAACATTTCTGGAGATTCACAGCAAAACAGCTTTGCAGCATTCTCCTGAGCAACTGAAGTAGATGGGGACTTGTTTTAAAATGCAGCGTAATCATACAGTCTCATGCAGTCGTAGAGACGCCAAAATCTTCACTGTAGCCACTAAGCTAAAAGTGTTAGCATGCACCCCGTCTTTTCCAATCAGTTTGGGCCTCTGGAGATTTGGATTACATCAGACAAGCTGAATGGAACCATTTTATGTTTTCTTTCAGTTTCTTCAGTTGTTTAGGAGAATACCTCAACTCTGTTTTGCTGTGAAGCTCCACAAATGTTTTGTGGATTATGAAATCATATGCAGCTTTAAGGCTTTAAAGACAGTGTTTTATTTTCCACCTTCCTGTGCGTGACGCCGTTCTAATGTGCAAGCACACTACCTGAGTGTGCACGAACTGCACAAATAAGCTACATTCAACTGATATATCACACCATACTGTATCTCACACTACTGACTTCTCTAACCTCCATGTTTCTACTGGAGAATACATAAAAGTCTCGTTATTAGTTTGTGGTTTTGCTCGTCTGAAGAAAGAGGAAAAGTCAGACTACTGGACCGTGAAAAACTGAGTAAAAAAATGGAACCATGTTGTGAGTTACATTAGTGTTTTTTGTATCACATCCTGCCCGCTGGCATTTTCTCCCATGCCGAGGAAGGTTTTATCATAATGCACCAATAATAATGTGCTTGAGATCAAAACATCTAAACTAGCATCTGAAATATGCAGTAAAAGTAGGTGGATACGTCAATATGCGCATGAATTCAGGCCGTCTGTACGTTTAAATGATATGTTTGAGTAAGCGGAGCTGTACATCTTTGAAGGAGCAGCGTAGCTATGAATTGTGCCCTTGAGCATCCAAGGTATGTAATCAATCAATATAGGTTAGAGCCACACAGAGTTTACAGCCAAAATCTATTTAATGTGGGAGAAATGAACTCAAAACATCCCACTCTCGTTGCTCAGAAACAAGAGGTTCGCAGCAAGTTCTCGTCTTTACAGCAAACAATCTGGCAAGACTCTCAAAATGGAATGCTGATCATTTTTTAGTGCATAATAAACATATCCCTGGAATATTTTTATATTCAGCACACTGACTCCACGACACAGGAGTTGATGTAGGCGACAAAGGCCAGCAAGCCAGCGACCGCCGTTCAAGACTGCGTTTCAACATTTGCGAGCTTGAAACCGCTGGATATTTTTGATATTTTTAAGGAGACCTCGGAATATATCCAGCCGTTTGTGGTGACAAAAACTTGATATTTTTGATCGAAAGTCAAGAACTCTTGAGCCGCATTTGTGCCAAACAGAAATAGGTATTTTAAGGTTAAACATGATGATTTTCTAACCAGACCATAAGCACCTGTGAGCTGGTTCAGGCGGACAACTAGAGCTGCACTGACATACACGCGACATTCCCCACTCTCCACACTCGTCTACCAAACTCACCCTGTCAATTTGCCGACCTATTTAAACTGCAAAAATCTCCCATCTCTCCCTCTGCCTGCCAATGCCACCACTGCCTCACGTCTGCCTGGACGCCAAACTCTGAATACGTTTGCTGCCCTAATAAAACATTTAAAACGTGTGTTGCCTGACTGAGCTGTCATTTGCAGACACGCTCGTTGCCAACACTTATTCTGGCCACTGGGTTGTTTCGGGTGACACGCGTTCATCGACAGCACTACAATAGTCACTTTTTTAGATTGTCCTCAACTTCAGCGTGTGTCGTGACATTTGTATTGTGTTTCTTTCACTGCCAATCAGAGCTGGAGCCGATCAATAGAGTCATTTCATCTGGGAATGAATGCCCTTTCCCATTAAAAGCAACAGCCAGGTTTAAGTGGGGTTTTGTCCAGTGTGAAAGTGGCAATAGACGAAATATTTAATAGAAAATGTCAGCATGCTAACAGTGGCAATGCCAATATGCTGATGTTTAGCCTGCCCTGGTCAAAAGAGTCTCTGTTTTTTTGATTTATTTCATTCAAAACATTTTCCACAAATGTGTGAGTGCAGCCATATACTGTATGTAAACGCTGTCAAATACATTGTATGATATTCTGCAGTGAAACGTCACTGGGAAGTGAGTTTTCAGAACATGTTTAGAGTTCCAGGAGTGAACAGCATAAAGATGGGTCAATATCTAGCAGAGCTCTGAATCGAAATACAACTGTTACAAGTTCCTCACATGAGAAACGTGCTCCAGAGTGCCGACTTAAGTACTACAACTTGACTGTTCAGTTTTGTCTTCCCTCCGCCAGCCCCTGTTTGGGGCGCTGCTGCCTCTCACCCCTCATCTGCTTAAGATTCATGTGTTGAGCAGTCAGCCTCCAGCTATATACACATAATAACAGTGTATCTAATGTCTCAATGTTGCCTTTAAACCATTCTGTTATGGCCATCTCAATGTAATAGAGCCTAGCGCACACTGAGATGAAAAGACTTCTCAAGCATGGCTAAATGCTTCTATTCCCACGGCAGGCAAGGGGAGGTGGGGTGGGAGACGGGGGGTGGCAACAGTAGCTGGGCAGCCAACAAACCAAGCTACCTTGAACTGATGGGTTAGTCAGGCGATTGATGTAGTCTGACAGACACAGGCAAGCAGGAGCGTTGTGCAATTTATCAAAAAGCTGTGTCTTCTCCCTGTCAATACCTGACAAGCATGTCCACCGCTATGAAAGGCCAGATATCTGGCAGATCTGTCTGAGATGGCAAAGTCAATGTGGAGGGGACATACTGTACGTATCAGGGACATAGTTTCAAGACAGCACGAAGTGGAACAAGGTGAGATAGCATGTCGAACATGTTATCCTCTCTAATACAAACCAACATATTTACATATTAAACGTTGATTCTTATTTATTTCATGCCTTTTCTCCTTCCTCTCCTCATTTGCCCTATCAGATCACTCGCTGCCCTTCGTACCCCTCCTCCACTTTGCTCCATCTCCCACTCACCCTGATCCTACACCGCCCATCAATCCTCCTGACATTATCAGTGTTTAACAGGCCCGAAGGCTTTATGCTAATTATCGTTAACAGGTCGCCGGTACGGCGGAGCGTTCCTGCGCAACAAATCTATCCCCAATAAAACCTGCTCTCTGAGACCTCGCCACTGCTGTTTATTAAGGGGCTGTCTTTTATATGCGGCCTCAGATGAGGACACGCAGACTGGTGTGCAGAATGCTCAAGTGTGAGCATGGACGCACATGCACGCAGTTGTTTCCACAATATGCTTGCTCATATTTAGAGTGCATGAGTGTGACAGTGGGCTTTTTCCATGCAGAGCTGAGGAGGACGCAATAAGTAACACTCCTAAGAAATGTATCTTTGTGGAAATTTTTAGATATGATTTGTAATCATCAGTACATTCAGGGATTAGTGGTTGGTCCAGGAAACAAATTTCAAGCCTTCAAACAAGACGAGGAAAAGGATTTCTGAGAATCTCAGTGTCTAAAATATAACTGTCAGATAAAGGAGAGTGTTGCTCAACTCCTAGAATGCAATTTATTGTGTGACTGTTTATGAATTGCTCCGTGTGATTGCGATGAAATGCAGCAAAAGAATAAATAAATTACATCAGAGATCTCGTGTGTGTGCCGGAGCATTTGTTTCTGCCTGTTTGGCAGCAACAGATTTCATAATTCTTCTCCACGGCACTGATCTATTTGTGAAAAGGGCCAACTGTGTAAAAGGCAGTGAGAGTAATGAATAGAGCGGCTGATCGTGTGTGTGTGCTGCATGTTTCAGTGTTGAGATGTGGACCTGGAGGGGGCAAAGCTCTCTTCTGTCTGCGAGATTTCTCACAATGTGTTTTTAAGGATGTTTACGGCGCTTGCCATCTGCAGGTCAGAAGAAATGAAACAATAACTGTGTGTTTTCCAGCACCTCGTGCGACACCTGCCAGGTGGTCATGCGTTGAAAATATAGAGACACGAGCGGAAACGAATTTAGTGGCTCATTCTATATCTTGTATCCCCACAGGAGCGCTGCCAGGAAATAAAAAATAACTTTTTTTGAAGTGACAGCTGTCACTCATCTAAGCTCTGCTTGGTTAGTTGACATTCATCACATCCTTTCCCACTATAGATTTTGAGTTGTTTTTGAGGCGAGTTTCCGTAAAATGATAGAATAATGTTGAGTAAATGAGACCAAGATTAAAAAAAAAAGAACCACATATTTCTAGAAGAGCATTTTTTGACCTCTAGAGCCACCATGTGGCGGCAACCGGTACATCAGCAGCAGTGCGGATCAAACAAATGCCTCAGTGACCTGCCAGCAAAACAGCACCTTAGTAGAAAACATGGAAAACACATCTAACAGTCATAATGTGCAGCCAATTATTTTTCAGCCTTAAACTGCTGTGTGTGCGTGTGTGTGTGTGTGTGTGTGTGTGTGTGTGTCATGCTGGTATTCAGAGCCAACAAGTCCTAAACTTCCACCAATTAAGAGTAAGCCCTCTAATAAAAAAGCACCAGTCAGTTTGGGAGCGACTCATCTTGTTCCGCAGCGCGAGGGCGCAGTAAGAAAGGGGCGGGCACCCACGCTGACCTTCACAACACACAGGGCCGGCAATTAGCAGTGTCCCCGCCGTAAGCAGGCCGCCTCCTCTCCATCAAAAGGAAACTAATACAATCACTCGGCACACAGGCTGGATGCTGGTAGCATTTCTGTGGCACATAAAGGTCACCTTGCAAAACGCAACGTAGAAGCCAAGAGATAATTAAGGAAATTGTCGTAATTAAGTGCGAGGATGAGGTGACTTGGGAGGTCGTCCCTCGGAAAGTTGAGGCGCGAGATGCTGTGACTCAGCACCACGTTCCCAATGAAATATTAATAACACCGTGTTGGTCATTTTTTTTGTTTGGAGGAGGGGGGGTTGCGTCTTCATGACTTATGGAAATTAAACACAGAGAATAGATTTAGCTTGTGGGCCTCAATTAAGTCAGAGTTGACGATGGCTTCTATCTCGTTTCATGGATTGCTCAGGGAGCGAGCGAAGTGGTCGAAGGGGGCACTGCAGAGCTATGCATATTAATGTATGCATTATGAGCCTAAGGATTAAAAGTCTTCTCCGCCCTACTCCATAGCAACCCTAAACCCGCTCGAGAACAAAAGCATCAGGCCTGAGCTGCTGGATGGATCGGATCACACCCGCACTGATCTATTTGTGTTGACAGCTCCTGACAGCTTAAGTGCCATTTGTAGCTGTACAGACTTGATCACTCAAACAGGGGTGTGTGTTTGCATCCAAGCCCAAAACGAGGTCTCGTCTACATTACATTATGTCACGCCGAGGGACGGAGACCCTGCACAGCCCGCTCCTCCTGGACCGGGATGACTCAGGCAGCGACAGGCTCAGGGAACATGTGTTGTACCTCTGCGCTGACAGTGTAATTAACCTCTCGTGGTGTTGGAAGGGGGGTTCGGAGCAAGACCTGGTGTACCTGTCGGTCCCCGATGGTTACGGCTGCCGGCGGACACCGGGTCGACGCAGAGCATCACCAAGGCAACAAGGAGGGCCGTCTGCAAAGGCCAAGATGACCTCCCCCACAGTTTCATCCTGAGAGGGGGAAGGAGGAGAGAGAAGCCCAAAGAGGGGGGGACAGGAGAGAGCGCACGAGAAGAGGTTAGAACCGCACAGCAAACAGAAAATATTGCAATGTGAGAGGTGAGGCGACAAAGGTCAAAGGAAAAAATGACACGCTCGAGTGCAGAACAGACCGGAGGAAAATATTCTTCCAGCACAGAGACACAGCAAACACCAACGGCGGTGCAACTGTGCTACCAGCATCCTTTAATGCGTATTAGTCTCTCATTAGGATTAACTCTTCCAATTTTATTCTGGCAGAAGTCAATTACAAAAGGAACTTCTCGAGCAATGACAGGTTACATAGAAACATGAGCCCAGAAATAATAACATGCAGACCGGGACTGCAACTTATCATTATTTTAATAAGTGATCATTCTGTAGATTATAGTCTTGATTAGTCGATTGATCATCATTGTCTAAAAAATTACTTTGTCTTTCAGTTGCTCCTTTTGTCTGACCAACAGATATCCAGGATAAGCAGTGAATTATCATATTTCAGCCTTTTTGCCAGAAAAATAACAAAACGATACATTTTCATGATAGTTGCTGACTGATCTTCTACTGATCGGCTCATTGGTTCAGCCCCACTGCGGTTTGGATGTTGATGTTGTCGGGACCACTAGCTGCTTATTGGATTTGATCAATCAACCAGAAAACTAATAGGCAATAGTTGTTATAATGGATTCATTGTTTAAGTTGCATTTTCAAGCGCAATTTAGTGGGTGTGATTTATTTGGGGTTCAGGCAGAGCCTTGGATTCTTCATGAGGGTTACACAGTCACGGACCAGGAAGTGTCATTACACCGTGTTACTACGTGGACTGTTGAGCCTGTTTTCCTCGATCGGGTGTCGTTAAAATACTTCAACATACGGCATCATGTCTCCTTAGTCTCTTTTCTCACCTGGGTTGAGTTGACATGAACAAAAATTCATCAACAGGTTTCAGGTCTTATAATGTGAACATGTGCTGCTTTTCTCTGTTTTATATCCATACAAATCCTATATCTGTGAGTTTTTGGGGACGAAACAAGCTATTTAAAGATGTCAGCTCGACTTCTGGGAACCTGTGATAAGCATTTACGGACTAAACAATGAATAATTTAATTAAATAAAAGATGGATGATGATAATAATCGATAGATGCAGCACAAGGGGTTTTTTTTCTTGGCTTTATCTTTCCTGCCATCAGGATGTCGTCTCACCTGACGCTCGTCTTTGATCTCTCTTCCACTCGGTAGCTCCTCTATGGACAGGGTGTACAGGCCATGGCTGCATTCACGCACACCTCAGCCCTCCTCCTCCTCCTCCTCCTCCTCCTCTTCTTCCTCTTCCTCCTGCCTCTCCTCTTCCTCACCTCAAACAGAAGAAGCCCCTGAAGAGAGAAGGTACAAAGACACTCGGTCAGAGAGGCCAGCCTGCCCTGGGGTTCCTCAGTGGCCTCCAATGGCCTTGTATGAAGGTCTACACACACATAGACACACCCACGCACACAGACAGAGACACACACACACACACACACACACACGGGTAGAGATGTGAAGGCCTAGATTCTGTCAGATCCATTGTTTACAATAGGTTCACCTACCCCCGGGCTGAATGTGATCCCCACTCTAGACATCACACACAGCTCTCCCTCTTTCTCTCCCTCACAAACACGCACACATACACACACTCCTCCATGCATCATGAGCATACACACACACATAGATGGACACACTAAAACAGTGTGCATAACAGTCAAACTTCCAAGATGCCAGAATGGGTGTACAAAAGAAAACACCTGCAGAATGGCCTCAGAGCTAAAACATTCACCAGCAGCAATCAGATGGTCAAACAAGCCACACACACACACACACACACACAAGCACACACACACAGTACATCTGCACAGTGTTTGCAAGGTAAATTCAAACACTGTCGGCGGACGGCAGCAGAGACTCTCCCTAATTACAACTGAGTGACAGCTTCTGATGCGTTTGCACCTCTGCACACACTCTCTTTCTCTCTCTGCACACACACACAGAGTAAATTAACATCTCGCTGTAATAGTGTGTCAACACACCTCTCTTGACAAAGGGACTAACTCCACAAACTAAATGAAAGACAACAGATTCACATTAATAACAAAATGTTCTCCCCTCCTCGAGCCTTCATTATTCATCAGGACTCATTGACATGCAGCTCAGTTCACTGTTATGATCAGGAACTTCCTGGGAATGTGTCAGCTCCAACCAGTGCCGATGCCTCTCCGCTCAGCCATCAGTGTAGTGCCACTGCCCCCTGGTGGGGAACAAACCAACAGCAGCGGCCCCGAATGAGCCAAAGATCGAGAGGAGATACTTCAGGAACGAGAGCCCATTTCCACAGGTCAGGAACCGGCAGGTCAGTGACAGTGAGCCAAAGTTCACGGGAGCCGTTTGTGATTATTAACAAAGATGAATAACCCTTCAAAACAACATCAAGAATTGTGACACAGGTCAGAGAGTGAAAGATCAGAAAGAGGCCAAAGGACAGAGGGAAATAATGAGAGGGCAGGAATGACTGCTTCTAAAGCAATTTAAGAAGCAGAGGGGAAAATTATAGATGGTATATTATGTTTGCAGAATGACACACACACACACACGCACTGATGTGTTTGTGTATACTGAGTGCCTCTCGCACATGCTCTCCTGCAGAGAAAGTGGAATGCAAATGCGGATGTCAAAGACATCCTGTACAGCGGAGTGTTGAACCCACACTGACATGCACAGGATTTATATAATTGTGCATCTCACATTTGCATTTGTGTGTTTATTTGTTTGTGTGCAGCATCTATAATGTGTCCATGAATTTGCGTGGGTGCGCGTGTGTGTGCGCGTGTGTGAGTGTGTGCGTACTGAGTACAGTATGTTGAAGTATGTGAGGTTCATGTGCTGTGTGTGCAGTGTGATTAGGCATGCTGCATGGCAGCGCTGGAGCCCATTTCTTATTCTCTTTTTAAAGGCTGGGCTGTGGCACGCATTTTTATCAGCTTTGTTCTCTGATACACTCATTAAAAGAGCACAACAGTGCACGCCGGCGTGTGAATACGTGTGTGTGTGTGTGTGTGTGTGTGTGTGTGTGTGTGTGTGTGTGTGTGTGTGTGTGTGTGTGTGTGTGTGTGTGTGTGTGTGGTCTCCAGCTGCAGCTGAGTCTCGTTGGGACTTCAGGGACAAAACGTCCCATCAGTCACAGCGATGTTGTCACCTCTACTGGGTCTTACACACAGATTGCGGCCTTATAACAGAGCAATAAATAGATGCAAATAAATCTGTGCTGATGTGCACGAAGACACAATTTCACGCACACACATTTTTACACCATTTGACGAAAAAGTCTCGAGGGTCCCTGGGGACATTACGGTGTGAGTGTGTGTGTGTGTGTGTGTGTGTGTCGTGGGGGGGGAGCTCAGCTGGTCGTCAGCTGCGAGAAGACGTTGGATCTGGCAGCGGTAAGGACACACACACTCACACACGTGAACAAACATGCTCGAGATTATCTGAGAACATCACGACTCGTCGACGATTCCTCCTCCCGTATCGCCCTCTCCACCTCGTCCTCTCCCTCTCCGTCGGTCTCAGCGGGCTGAAGGGCTGATTCGTGTCATCTCTTGAAGTAATCACACAGGGGTGACACGGCGGCTCATTGACATGCAATGAGACAATCCCACCTCGGCCACAAATATATCAGTGTGCTCTGCATCCAAACAACATCATCAGCACACACACACGCAGATGAATCCGCCAAATGACTCATGTGTAACATCGAAGTGACCTTATCTGACACGTCAGGAAACATGTATGACATCAGAAACAGAAAGGTGAGACACGTTCTGCGTGACGGGGGTGAAACTGACACTTTGACACTGTGGGTGACAGAGATTATATGATTTGTCAGGACAGGACAGCAAGTTCAACACAACGCCGCTCCTGCAGATAACAAAAACTGCAGCATCCCCTGATCATCTCTGTGCCCCCTGCTTGGTATGTAAAAGTACTCTGCTGTGGGTTTTGGTGAATATGTCTACATTTTTTCAGGGCATTTTCTAGTCTTTTTTGCTTGTTATCTCTCATTGGAGTAATTGCACTTCCTAAACTGTTGCATGTTAGACAATGATGACAAAAACAGCCACCTGTGGATGATGATGTCGCTCATCAACTAAGGTTGATCCGTTTAACACACTTTGGTCCAGAGCAAGATTTGTTAACAACTGCTGACCAAAGTGCCATATTTCCTAAGGTCATTCGTGATCTTCAGTTTTGGTGACCTTTGACCTTTTGCCCAGCACATGAGTAGGCCAGAATTTGGACGAAAAGAAGAACTACGGCCTGAAAATGAAGGGTTCTTTGTATGAAACATGATTTTTAAAAAAGATTGTCATTTGTTCCCCGCCTCCTCAGGCCAAGGATGGAGAGTCAGAGCATGTACTACAAATATCACATATAATTCTGTTTAATATTAAACTGGGCCTGCGATAACGTGTGAGCACCATACAGTGCCATGTATGAACATGTCAGCAGCAGCTGTAGTGGTAGCCTCTCCCTCTGCAATTTCCCTGGTGCTCTCTGAGGTGGAGGGGAAGTCAGAGTCTCTTGCTCTTAGAGAAAACTTGCAAACGCTCCGTTGTGGCTCACAGGAAAGTCTGTAAAGTTGGGAAAATATTACAGTTAAGTGGCCAATATGTTCCAATAATAGTTATCTGCCTAGGGTTTTTATCAATGTGCATTTTCAGAAAGAAGAAGAAGAAATAAATCATTTTTTAATTTGTATTGAACTAGAATGTCATTCAGTAGACGGCATACCCCCACCAAGGCCCAACAGTCCACTTTAATTCAATCAAGCTTAATCCACAATCTCACAATGTAAAAGTAAGTGAGAAAAAAATTCCTGGATCCGCACCTAAAGTTAAGCTCTTGTGTAATCCTGTTGGTCGACCAGCAAACCAACACACGGACATGAGTGAAAACATTACCTCATAGGCAGAGGCAACAGTGATTTGGCGGCCCCCCCTGTAGTAACTCTGTAAGACCCCCAGGGTTTAAGGTATCTCTCGTTCCGTTACATGGAGAAAAGCACTGTCAAGTAAAACTGACACCCTAGTCCTAGTTTTTTTAACTTGTCTCTCTCAAACACACTCGTTCTGTGACTGTGACATATGGGCTGGCTGACTTGATGGACCAATGGTGGCCTTTAATTACATATCAGATATGTTCAACAGTCATATGCTGCCAGCATCCTTAATCCTAAGAGTTCCTTTGTGCTGAGGGTTTTCTACCTGACCACAGTAACATAAAAAAGAGTCAAACTGCATTTTGATTCTGTCTGTACCTTGAATGTATCAAATGTTCTTCTACTACCACAACACAGTTACAGTGGATCATCTACCGTAACAGCAGCTTACTGCTAAAATAATTCTAAATTCTGTTTTTGAAGCTTTTTTTTCTCTAAAACCTGAATACCAATGGATTTCATTTTGAATTTAAATCTATTCACATTAAATGAAATCAACGAAACAAGTCACAAAAATAAAATAAATGTACGGCTCCCAGATACAGGATCAAATAATGTCAGTATGAGTTTTGCTCGAGCTGCAGTGTGCCTGTGTGTGTGTGTGTGTGAAAAAAAAAAACAGAAAGGCAGCGAGATTGAAGGCCACACAAGCATCTCAGCAGTCTCTCAGTATGCTGATTTTCTGTGCCCAGACACAGCCCGAGCAGACAAAAAGCATATCAGTGTAAAACAAAGCGCATCTCCCTAAGGCGGAGAGATATTGAAAATGAAACGGGCGAGAGCACAAAGCCCGATGGAATCTTATGTGAAGCGTTTCAGATTTCTGCCGATATGCAGAGTATTAACATTCAGTTAGGGTGTGTAATGTTCTGCTTCTATATATTTGTCTGCCTCCGACTCGAAACCATTACAGCATTCTGCACCTCGCCATTTCCTCTGGGTCGCCGGGCAGATACAGCGGGTGTGTGCTCACACACACACACACACACACAGAAACTCACAAACTTAAATTAACACACAGTATGTATTCAGAAGCCAGAAGCCCGTTGCACATTTTTCTATCCCTGTTCCTACTTGAGTCCCTCACTATCACCCTCCACAGCACCGTACTGTACATGTATCCGTCCTCCCTTTATCAGTGTGCAGATGAGCTTCTCCTCTCCCACACACAAGGTCAATACGCCTCATTGCAAGTTGTAATCATGTACCACTGTTTTTTTTCTTCTCCGTCTTATAAGTAAACACGTCACCGCACATGTTTGTTTGTGACACTGTGCATGTGTGTGTGAGACGTTCCTAAGAGTTCCTTTGACTGTGGCATGAGGCAGAGGAGAGGTGAAGAAGAAAATCTTGCATGTGAGTTAGACACATCACACACACACACACACACACACACACACACACACAAACTCAACTTATTACATTTTTACTTCCATGTCATTTTAGATCATTTTAATAAAAAAGTTGCAAAATACAAACTCTGATACAGACTTCATATGTTTAAATTGTATAAAATTCTGTTTCAGTGTGATTTGACACACTGAATGATACAAAACTAATAGTTCTAAGAGCCACAACAATTAGTTGATTCATTTCCTTTTGAACCGATCAAAAGGAAATTAACGACTGTTTTGGTGATCAGTTGATTGTTTCTGTCAATTTTTTAAGCAAAAATGCCAAACATGCTCCACTTTTGCTGTTTTTCTTTGACATTTATGATTGTAAATGGAGAGTTTTGGGGGTTTGGATTGTTGGCTGGACAAAAGACACAATTTGAAAACAGTATTTTGGGCTGTGGAAAATAGTGATGATAGGTTTTCTTTTTTTTTTTTTTTTTTTTTACATTTTATAGAATGCAATATTAATGGGGCACTGTGGAGGTTTGTAGAAAATATTCCAAATATTCACAATAATGAGGTAAAAAATAATGAGGTAAAAACACAAACTCAGAAATATTATTATTTTTCCAAAACTGAATTAACAAGCTGCTCTCAGAGGAAAATAAGGACCCCAGAACACTGTTTGAAGCTAGAAAGGTGGCAGGGTCCGCCACATATAAACAAAGTAAAACAATATGGAATCGTGTTGTCCTTTAAGATCAGTTTGGTTATTCAGTCGTGAAATTAAAGAGAGTTTATTTATTTCAATGAAGATCTTTCTCATGTAATTGCACCTTTAATTGATTAATCATTGAAACAATCGGCCGATTAATCAATAATGTAAATTATGATATTTTGCTATTGCCAGTTCAGTTGAACAATGGTTGTGATATACATGCCACAAATACACATTCCACCATGAGCTTGAACAAATATGTTGGTATAATCTTAATGGAATCAGTATGAAGGTATGTGACTGTGATAAAAAAACCACATTGTGTTCCTCCATAAAGCCGACAGCAATCGTACATTGATATCATTGTATAACATGATACTTTTAGGGTTTTTCATAGAAGAAAGGGTCAGAAGTCATCTGAGGGACACACAATAACACTGCACCCGTTTACTGCCATCCATCTGCACCCCCACACCTCCTCCGCTGCATTGTTTCCTCCAATAAACCAGCAAGCAATAAAGTGGAGGATCCTCTGTTTGGTGAAATGGCCAGGTGGGGAGAAAGCGAGGAGAGAGAGTTTGTGAGTGAAAGTCTGAATTCAGGACCATTACCTGGCTCTGGTATTGACTGCAGAGTTCAGAGAATGGCCTTGACACTAAGGTACCATTACAGCTCAATTGATCGGCCTGCACTTAAGTCCAAATCCCACCTTGTTGCACAAGCCGGCGTCTCAGGATCCGGTGACCATGGTATGTGTGTGTGTGTGAGTGTTTTTATTTGTGTGGGGCTTGGTGTGTGTGTGTGTGTGGACGTGGAAGTGCTCAGAAAATGTTTGTCTCTAGTTTTGTGCCATTTTCCAAGGTTGCATCCCCCCCATCTCCTCATTCTCTCTCTACCAACTCATTTTCTCTCTCATTTCCTCTCTCTCTCCGTCCCTCTCTCTTTCACTTTCTCCTTCCCCTCCCCCACCTTCATGGATAAAAGTCAGAAATGAGTCCCCGTGTGCGTTTCGTGTGTCAAAGCAAGGCATCTGGACCACCTCTCCAGCTGGTGCGCGCATAAACACAATCGCAGTCTCACGCTGCATTCGCGCAAATATCACACGTCTCTTGTACCTACGCGCTGACTAATACAAACATTTCCACCCGGACTCACACGCCTGTACAGATACACTCGTCTTTTCACGGAATGAACAGGAGCGTTTGTTTAACGGGCGACCTTTGCTGGATGTACCTGTCACATTCGCACATTGCGAGCAAGTCTCATTAAAGTCTCTGAACAGCCTCCTCCACTAAAGCAGAGGAGGTGGAGAGGTAGATGTAGGCTGTTACTTGTTTTATGGAGAAGGGGGAAAAAAGCAGACGCTAAAAGGCTAATAAACATTAGCTCGCTAACGTGACAAGTCTGCGGCCACGGCCCAGTCCCCGTTCCCTCTTTACAAGTCTGCCAGCATGTGAGGATCAGAGTGAGCCTCCTCAGAGCCGCTGACAGACAGAGGCAGGGCCCGGGCCGTAAATCCGGCACACTCTAATAAAGCAATAAAAGGCCGTTAAAAGTCAGTGTCCCTCAGCGCTGCAAGATGGATGGAAAGGTGGAAAGCAAAGGAGACACTTTTGGATGGCTGCACACACCCACACACACGTTTTGGCAGGTTTGTTTCCCTTCTCCCGCTCCAGACAAACTACGGTAGGTATCTGCAATATTGATGCCTTTTTTTCCTGCCGTTACTCGGCTTTTTATCTTCTGCTGGCTGCGGCTCGCTTTTGGTGACGGGGGAAGAAGAGCAAACACTGTGATTTAGCGTGGCGAAGTGCGATCTTTATGTACTGTTCTGTTCACTGAGTGATCTTCCCTCCTCCCCCCGCGAGGTCTGCCGCGAACGTTTCCCCACTGTGATGGCTTCACGTACCCGCCCGTGTTCATACAAGCGCACGAACACAGACTTTACAGATTTTACTCGCACTGTCACGCACAAATGCAAATGTTAAGTTGCTCCTCACACCCTGTCTGCACCATTTGTTACAGGTTCTGAAGTAGCAACGCCAGACTTTCTTATCGGGGCTGGGATTATTTAATGGAGACATATTATGCTAATTTTCAGGCTAATCAGTTTATTTTGGGTACTACTGGAATAGGTTTACATGCTTTAATGCTCAAAGAGATAATTCTTCTCATACTGTCCAGTGCTGCAGCGCTGTTATCTCTCTCTGTCTGGAACGTTCTGTTTTACCTCCTGTCTCTTTAAGGCCCCAGTCTGCTCCGATTGGTCAGCTCACGCACGGCTGAGCCAGCACCGCTAACAACAACACCGAAGCGGCCATGCTAAATCAATTCTTAGGTGCCAAACTAGGCGCTAGGCATAAATTATGCAAATGTGTGACATGCTGGCGTAGTGTGATGTCACACAGTCACTGAAATAAAGGTGGGACTACTGACGAGGCGTTTCAGGCACTTCAGGAGCAGTGTCATCTGTGGGAGAGAGGAGCTTCCGTTGGTGCTGACTTTGGGCTTTTTAGCCTTCAAGATATTTTATGTGCACAAGAACTTGAAAAACAAAAGAGAAAATGAAGACATGATAGGTGTCTTTAATTAAGTTTCAGGAGGGAAACTCTTCTGATAACGGGAAACCGCATCTTTTCCCCACTTCATGTTTATTTCCTTTCCTTCTTTATCCACCCACTCTACCCATTGTTTCGCGGCAAGCATCTGTCCTCACCAGTTTTCATTCCGTCCCCAAGCTTTTCTTCCCTTCCCAACCTGTGGATGGATCCAAAGGAGCAGACGCTCAGATGAGAGAAGCGGCGAACCACAGCAAGACGGGCGAGAGGGAGACAGCGCGGCCGAGCCAAAGTCAAAAAAAGAAAAAAACATGGTTTCCGCACACCCAGTCACTGATCCCTGCTCCTTTTTGGAGGCCGACAAAGGATACGAAAAAAGTGTGTGTATGTGTCTGTGCGTGTGTGTGTGTGTGTCTGTGTGTGTGTGTGTGTGTGGCTGGGCCCTTCCTCTGTGGCTGCTGGTATCGAATGGAGCCAAACAAAAGCAGGCCGAGGCCCTGACAGCGAGCCTCCGGAGAGAAGCGGCCGTTCATTGTGCTTTGTGCCCAAATTATGATTAATGGAAAATAAACAACCTTGATGTGGAGCCCACTTTGATTTTTTTTTCTGTGAGCCTCGGCCTCGGCTCTAGTTGTAGCCGCTCCGACCAAGAGAAAAAAGCGCCGGACGAACGCTCAGCGGAGCTCAACTCTGGGCCTCGTGGCACTCTCGCACGACAGCTTTAAATCAATGGACTCACAGATGAAGAAGCTGCTTTCACAACCTCCCCTTCTGTCTCTCTCTCTCTCTCTCTCTCTCTCTCTCTCACACACACACACACACACACGCTCTCTTTTGCTATCTCTGCACATCCATATACGCACGGAAACTCGCATATGCAGACAAACCGACATCTTGATTTTATCAGTCCCCTCAGCTGCTAATGACCAGCTTGCGCGTAATTATATTAATTACCGTACGTGCAACGCCTGTCAATTGGCGAGCCAAAGCAAAGGGAGAGCTTGATACTGATAGGACGGACGGGAAAAAAAAGGGCAAAAAGGGAGAAGCCGGCAGATAAGGGAGTTGGAGAGTGGTCAGAGCGGGAAACGGCAGAGAAGGAGGGAGGAAAGGAGAGAGGGAGAGGTCAAGAAAAATAGAGTGAGAGAGAGAGAAAGAGAGGGAGAGAGAGAGACAAAGACAGAGAGCGGGGAGAGAGAGGAAGCCTGATCAATTGTTCATTTTACAAAGTCACTGAGACGTGTCAGCAGTGTCAATAAGTGAATTAATTTGTCTGTGGGTCTCTGGAGCATGACACCATATCACTCTGCTCCCCGGAGACAAGCAGGGCCTCTAACCCTCGCGCTAACACACACACGCACACACACACACACACACAGTCTTACAAAGCAATTCCATACAAGGATCATCCACGGATATCAGAGAATAGATATGCTGACACAAAAAACCTTTTTCATATGAATGTTCTCATGCTTGTAGAGGCATATTGTCTTCAGCACACACACACACATTTTTTATCATTTGAGAGGACGTTGCAGTGACTTACCCAAACCTTCAGCTAAACCACCGCATGCACAATCCTAAACCAGGCACTCTAAGTTTTGGTGACTGAGTGCCAATTTAGGGAGCCAGCATATGATTGAGGGCCGCACAGGAGAAGCCATGAACTTGATTGGTCTCATAATGGCTCTTATCGTCAAATTCCTTGAGCAATTCACTTGCTTGCAGATTTGGCGGATTGCCTGAACTGTCCCCCAAAGTCCGACAAAGTAAGAGCTGATCCATTTTTCCCGCAGCCTCCTTTCCTCTCCTCGACCATTCTTTTCACTTCCACGTTAAACTGCAAAGTTCTTCACCGAAATCGCCAGCTTTAACTAGCAGGACAAGCATCGATGACAGATTTAGAAGCAATCCCCGTGACACCAATGAGGTAGTTACTTGCCGTGCAACCAGAAACTTGTCATTCCTAACCTGATAGATGCTCCTTCGAGGGGGACAGTTTGACGGAGTAACTGTCTGGTGTATTGAATATAGGCTATTGGAAATCAAAGAATTGAAATGGGCCGTGGATGATTGAAATATAATGCACGCATTTCATGTCATGTTCAGGAGGTGCATCAGATTTATCTGAGGGGATCAGCTTTTTGTCCCCAAAAATGAGGTAATGTGATTATATGAACAGAGGAAAAGAAGAAGAAGAAGAAGAAGAAGAAGAACCATTTCACTGCCTTGTACATTGTATGATTGTATGTGATGAATAAAGATTGTTCCTCTTCCTCTTCTTCTAGACTCTCACCCCCACAACGTAGTTAACACAGGAACCAGTTCACCTGATTCAAGTCTGAGTAAAAGATGTTGCTTGCTGGCGAACCATCAAATTTCATTGTGGATAGGACATGCATTAAAATGTTAAATTCTCTTCCTGGATGATTTACAGCAGAGTTGAATTCACTCTAGATATTTACACACATAAACACACACACACACACACACACACACACATGGTCCAACAGAAATAATGATTCACCCTCGTCTGAACAATCATCCCTAAGGGAGGCTATTGTCCGCTGGTGACTGACATCAGTCAGCCACAGAGAGGGGCCCTCGACCGCTGGCTGCCTGCTGTTTTCATTACAAAGCCATCACCTCCAGCACACACACACACACACACACACACACACACAAGCTGTGCACAGGCATACACATTTACACACTCTGCTGACAGATCTCCCCTCCGTCCTGTCTACTCATACTCCTCTCTGTTGAAGCCTTTCTCTTACACATCCATTCAATCCAACTCTTCCGTCCAGTGAACCCCCACATTGGGCCCTGGCGTCCTCTCTTCCCTCTCTACTGTTTTCTATCTCTTCCTCCACCACCACCACCCCACCACCCCTCCACCCACTCCGCTTTCATCCTCTGCATCCCACGGGGTTGAGCCCTCTCCCCCCTCGTGAGGCGCAGTGTTGTTTGAGGGCTGCTGTGATGACCGCCCCGGGAAACGCCACCGCCACACCGCCTCCTCGCCG
The DNA here is from genome assembly GCA_039737535.1 of Lagodon rhomboides. NCBI lineage: Eukaryota > Metazoa > Chordata > Actinopteri > Spariformes > Sparidae > Lagodon > Lagodon rhomboides. The sequence goes on along the minus strand of CM077785.1, from coordinate 11,085,793 downwards.
CGGCTGCACAGTGGACGCCCGCTGCAGAGCACGCTGGGAGCTTTTCATAATCCCACCAACACACTAACACTCCCACACTCTCACACTGTCGCTCACAGATACCAGCACATCTGCCAGCTGCCAGAGGGGAGCGAGCAGGGACGCACTGCCTCGCGCAGGGACGCACACATGGATACATACAAGCGCGCACACACACACACACACACACACGAGTGGAAGCAGCAGATTGTATCCAAGGTGATAGATGGAGCACTGTGGGAAGGGACTGAGCCTGTTCAATTACAATCATTACAATCACTTTGGGAGATTTGTCATGGTCAAAGTGAGTCGGAGCTGCGGAGGAATCACCTTGAGGTCTGTGAAGTGACGTTATTTTGAGTTCTCACAAAATGGTCACGACGTCCTCAAAACTCTTCCCCGATTGAAAATGACTGAAATTAAACATAAATTAATTACGCCAAAATTTCCAACAGATGTTTAAAAAAAATAATCCCTCAACGGGACACGACTGACTCCGTAAAGCACTTGGCACATGGACACCAATAATCCACTAACCTGCAACCTGTCAACTACTTTCAAGCCACGATGGGAGGAGTAAGTTTGGACGTGTCTGCTGTGCCTTTGACTGTCTTCTCTGGGTTGGACGAGGACGGGGGGGACACGTGGCAGGGCGGGCTGTCAGTCAAAGCGGGGGCCTGTTGGATGGAATTAGAGGGAGTGTGGAGGGTGCGAGGGGGCCACACAGGAGAGCGAGGCCTTTGCTGTCACTGAGTGACTGACAGAGGGGAGAATGGAAGACACACACAGCTGCGGAGCTCCGACATGAGACCTCCACTGCTGTTGGAGCAGGTGGAGGCTGCCCTGACAAAGTGACTGCTGTGTGAGAGCAGAGCTCAGTGCTGGAAACCTCTGCTCACGGGACACTTTACAGAGCGGATCAGCTGTGTTTTGAGTTCATTTTTGTGGATAGGTACATTGATGTGGGCGAACTGTGATGGGATAAAGATTTTGTATGAAATGCTTTTGTTTGAGCTGACTTCCCTGTTCCTGTTCCAACATTGCCGGTGTAGGTACGAGAACAGGAGGATCCTGCTCTCTGTCAGAGGACAGGACCATCTTTGTATGAAGTTTCCTGTCCTGAGTGGATAAAGTGTGCAGGGATGCCAGAAAATGTATCTTCTTTTTTTACTGCAGGGGCAGGGGAGGAGAAACATGGGTTACTGACCAAACACTCTGCAACAGTGATTACAGATGGAATGCAGAGCTGTTTAACACTTTCAGTTGTTCTCAAATTAAGGAATAGGAGTACAAACTACTAAAAATAACAGAGAAAATAGGAATAACATAGGAATTTAAATAATAGAATGGCTGATACTGGATTTTTGATGCCATTTTTGATATTTAAGGGTTTAAAAAATCTCAAAAATCTCTCCAATAATTGTTTTTATTTCATGTAAGCAATCCATCTCAATCCATTTTGTTTTTTCAGGATACATATTAAGTGGAACATTTCACACTTTGGTGGAAAAACTATGTAATGAAGACACTCTAGCTAAATTACCTCGAACCTAAATTGGCATCTCTGCACTTCAGGTTGTTAATTAGCAGCCAGCGTGTACATTGATACTTCCACGGCTGCAATAAGCTGATAACGAGGGATTTATCGGCCTAGCTTTAATTTTAAGACATTAGTGTCATCTGCTTTATCTCCTTTAGAACTAGTGTTTAATTAGGGCTGAAAATGAGATGTATTCATTTTTTTTATCATTTCTTTTGGGCTTTTTGGGCCTTTATTTTATAGGATAGCTGGTGAGTTGACAGGAAAGGAGGAGAGAGAGAGGGGATGACATGCAGCGGAGGTTAGATTTGAACGCCCGGCCACTGCAGCGAGGACACAGCCTCTGTACGCAGGGCACAAGAACTGTGCTACTGGGGCACCTGTGAAAATGAAAATTCAAATTAGGCTAAAAAAAATAACATTATAGGTGAACCTATCTCATCCTGAGTTGGTAGACTCACCTATAGACTACTGAGCAATAAAGACAACAGGCGAGAGGGTATGTGAGAGTGAACGCCACAGAAAGCAGTGCATAGTAATATATACAATATTATGTCATTATGGTGATATGAGACTAAAAATCATCTTAGATTTTGGATATCATTATATTTTGATAAAGCACAACTGTCGTATTTTCTGGTTGAAAAGGCTGCATGAGTTTGTTTTTTTTACTTACACAGGTCCACTTGTTCTAATAATTGCCTCTATGCACTTGGTCATTATATCCACATTACTGATGAGTACTGATAAAAAAAATCTCATTGTGCTAATATGATGTGAAACTAGACCGATAGATGTTTTGCAATACCAAAATCTGGTCAAAAATATTGTGATATTTGAATTTGTCCCCTCGTCCTTGTGCTTTGGAGGAGATTTCTAAATATCAGGACATATATTGTGTATGGTGTTACAGTCTGGATTTTATCCTGAGGCCATGTTATTCTTTAATCCAATGTTTTATCTGATTTTTTTTTAACTCATTCCTTGTGGTAACTGAGAACTACTAATGAAGGCCTAAATGGATTGGCTGTAGCCCGAGCCACCACACTGTTAATGAGATATCACATGTTTCCACTCCGGCCTGTCAGCAACATCTGAACTTTACCCTTTTTATCTGACCGGGGGTCGTGACCTCTGTCCAGCTGTGGTTTTGTGGTTGAGACCAGAAACAGATACCGGCCGCGCTCACGCTCGCTGATCTAATATCTCCCCGTCCTCCGTCAGAGTCATGGATCTCCTGTTGGAGGAGACGCGTCAAGCCCCCGAGTGTATTTCCCCTGAACCTGATTTCATGAGGATGAGTGAAGGCGTTATTGTCCACTGCTTCCGCATCGGGCCTATTCATGTTCTCCGACTCAATACACCCAGAAACTGCCCCGAGATGAAAAGCTGTCCAGGATGCTGTCGTTTACAAATGAGAGGCCTCTCTCCATCTTTCTGCCCGTGACATGAAAGAATGCCTCTCCTCCTCTCTTCTCCTTTCTCCTCTCCTCCTCCTCCTCCTCCTCTCAGTCGGGAAGTATCCATTCATCACAGTCAATCTGTTAATGCCAGTGTGTGTGTGTGTGTGTGGAGGTGATCTCCAATCTGTCGTGCTGCTGTCACCTCACCAGTCGTACATGCCCGATCCCTGCTTATTCATCTTGTGCACACACACACACACACACACACACACACACACACACATCATCATCATCATCTCACAGTGTTTCCTCACCGTCACACATGAACAAGCACACACAGATGCACAAGATCCCATTGTGCAGAGTTCCCCTGATTACTTACACACAGGCACACACACAGGTCATTTCACATATAGGCTGCCTCTTCCTCTCTCTGTCTCCCACACACACACACACACACACACACACACTACGATCTCCTTCCCTCGCCTCATCTCTCGCAAATATTTTTTCTGTCTCTCCAGCTCATTTCTCTCGCCTCCTTCGCTTCTCCTCTCCTCGCCGCCTGTACGTGGCGTCGCCGCTTGGCCGTGTCCTCGCGCACGATCACAAATGCACACAATCCATTCCCCCTCATTCCCAGCCAGTCATCCTGAACAGCCCTCTGTGGGGTAAGTAGATAGGCGGCTGTCGAGACATGCAGAGCCAGAACGGCCCTCTGAGGGTGCCGGCTGTCCCACCGCTGGGAGCTGCCACAGGAGGGGAGGGGGGTGAAGGGGAAGGGTCCAGATGAGAGTGAGCCTGGAGAGAGGAGTAATTGCTAAGTGTGGGAATGTGTGTGCGAGCGTGTGTGTGTGAGATGTGTGTGCGAGCGTGTGGATCTGTGAAAAGTGCAGTGGGGAGCGAGGGAGGGCGGGTGTGAGGAGATGGAAAGGGGTGACAAAGACAGAGGAGAAGTCATCCACTGCGGACAGGAAAAGCAGCACAGCCAGACGTCAGAGGAGTGCCACCCTCACACAGGTGTGTGTGTGTGTGCGTGTGTGTATGTGTGTGTGTGTTTATGTGTGTGTGTGTGTGGAGGACGGCTGGGTGACAGGGGGTCAGGTAGGAGAGAGTAATCTCCGCAGGATTAAGAGTGCCGCTCCTGTGTTAATGTGACTGTCAATGAGAATTAAGTCCCTGGACCGATCCTCTCCAGCGGGCCCTCCTCTGCCTCTCTCCCTCCTCTGCTGTCCGCCCCTGTCACACTAATGACACCACTCTTCTTGTGGAGTGCCGGCGCCGGCGCGCTAAAAACAATGGGGAAATAATTACACTCTCTCAATACAGTACAAATTGCAGACCTGAGCAGCGGGACAGCGAGAGATATCAGGCGAAAGGGGGAGAGGGACGGGGGAGGGAGGGGAGGGGAGGGGAGGGGGTGTGGGAGAGAGAGAGAGAGAGAGGGAGGGGTGGAGACAAGGATGACTAACAATTACAACACGATAGGGGCTGGGTCTCATTACTGCGCCCATTAACATGCAGCAAGTAATTTTCCCCTCTCAGTTGGTGCGTGTGCGCAAGAGAGAGAGAGAGAGAGAGAGAGAGTGTGTGTGTGTGTGTGTGTGTGTGTGTGTGTGTGTGTGTGTGTGTGTGTGTGTGCGTGCTGAGTGCGTGCGTGCTGAGTGCGCGCACCCAATAGAGTGTGCCCATTAGGTTCTGCAACACACCTCCCTGCCTCCTGTGCGCAATCTGCCTGGAGAACCCGGCGGCACCTCATTTCTCCCCCATATGTCTGAGCTCCGTGCGCTCTCCTCTCCTCTCCTCTCCTCTCCTCTCCTCTCCCCTCCTCTATTCCCAGCCGATCACGAGCCATGCAAAGCGATTAGAAAGGCGCGTGAAAAGAGCCCGGTCAGCGGATCAGCCTCGCAGATCACTCAATAGGTACTAAGCAGCGGCGAGCTCCCGACCGATGGCTTATTTAACCCCACAGCGGCGAAACCGCTGCATCAATCTCAGCTCAATCTCCCCCGGACAGCCCGCGCTACACGCGCTACACACGGTCAGCGGAAATTGGCAGCCAATGAATCGGCTCATCATCATGCGTTTCATTTTTACGCATCACTCGCCGAGAGGGAGCGGAGTCACCTGGAGACCGGGGGAGGTTTTCAGAGGAAATCCTGCGCTCGCTGCGCTCCGAGCCAAGAACATCAAAGTTGCTTTCAGCTCGACAGTCGCTCAGTGAGTCAGTCAGCCAGTCGCCACCCCTTCTCCTGCTGCCCGTGGAGAAAATGTTCCACATCTCCACAGCCAAAGTCCCCCTCTGACCCCATCCTCGTTTCATTAGCCTATTGACCGTGCGCCACGGAAACACACAGGGAATTAACATGTCAATGTATTTTAATTAAATAAAAAGAAACACCACCTTACCCAAATCTACAAACTCGATGGCATGATCGCAGGGAACTGTAAAGGATCCGGGCGAAGTAGTAGAGCGCTTCGCCACTTTCCGCTTCAACTCCACTGACGTTGCTTCCCCACTAAACTGGGCAATCCCTTTTTGAGCCTCCCGTCCAGCTCCCGGAGCCCCGCGCACAGGCGCGCCGAGGCGGGCAGGGGTGAGGAGGTGCTACAGCCGCGCCGGAGCACCAGCCCTCCGGAGCCGGGTGAGACAGCAGCTCTCGCGCAGCGGCGACGTGGCCCAACGTGCCTTGATCTCCCCGCGTCCCATCTCAAAACCACACTGAGGAGAAAGTCATAAAAAGTGCGTAATTCCCCCAAAGAGACGCCGGGCTGATGTTTCTGGCGAACACTCCACACAAGTTCATCCCCCCTGCGCCGCGGCTGTCACACAAATGGCGTTATAGTCGCCGGAGAGATGCTGATGAGAGTGATGGTATAGTGATGCGGGAGTGATAGTTGCGCTCCCGTCGCTCCTCCCGAGCAGGGATCGATTGGACATGAGAAATGCGATGCGAGCCCGTCTTCCCCATTCAGAACACGTGCAACAGCGCCCGCCCAGTTCACCAGCTCCCAAGTACACCCCCTCTTTTTTTTTTTTCCTCACTGATGTCATGTAGTTTACAAGTGTGCCTGGACTGTTGGGGTGATGAAGGAGGAGGATGAGGAGGAGGGGGGTGAGACTCTGTGTTCGTCCAAGGAGAGATGGGGAACATGACGTCCACTGGTACGACTGCAAGGAGTTCATGTTAACAAGTCGCTCAGTGTCGTTCTTTCTTCATTTTGGGGACACGCGACATTTTCACTTTTTGTGTTTTTAACGAATTTGCATGGCGTCAGGGGACAAACACGTGATCTCTTTAACGACAAAAGAGACAAACAGACCCCCACGGACGGACACATTCTTCCTAAGTTCCCAAGATTTGTTGTTCAACCTGGCAGCAGTTCTCCTGATAGGGATCACAGGCTGGAGGCCGCCTCAGGAGGGGCTCAGGTGACTCCCGTGGCCTCCGACTGACTGACAGGTGCGCGAGTCGATGAACTCCTCCTCATCACATCAGAGTCCACGTCGCCTCTACACTTCGATCGTGTTACAGATGGTGTATCAATACTTATAGTCGGCTGTGTACCCCCCACACCCTCAGCCCCCACCCTCGGCGAGATGTTAAACAGAATTTAATCACCGCCGCCTCTCCGTTACGCACCAGGAGACAGCCTATCAATTATTCCATCCCTAGAATATTCCAGCGTGTTGATGGCGATTGATTGCCTCGCGCTGTATTTGCAGTCGTTAAGACTTAGAGGAGGTCGATGTCTGCTAACGACCCAAGTTGAGGAGTATCCGATACATTCAGATGTCTTCCTTGCGGCGAGCTCTGTGTCGGTGGAGGCATTAAGATCCGCGCTGTCGGTTTTTTTTTTCTTTTCTTACTTTTTTTTTTTTTTTTTACTTATCTAAGCAAAAAACAAAAGAGCCCCGCGCAATGAAACGTGGTGGATCTCAGGCCTTTAAGACGTTTATCTTTGCGGCATTCTCAAGCGTCCTTGTCTGGCGCACCCCTCCGCCCCGTGTGACCGTTTTGTTACCTGTGCAGGGGGGAGAAGAGAGAGTGCTGCATGTTATTTTCAACCGATTAATTAATTAAGCCTCGAATCTATTGCAAATCGATCCGTCTGACTTTGGACTGAGAGCAGATTAGTCACTGATGAGGGTTCGCCACGAGAAAGAAATGAAGGGAAAGAAAGAAAGAAAGAAAGAAAGAAAGAAAGAAAGAAAGAAAGAAAGAAAGAAAGAAAGAAAGAAAGAAAGAAAGAAAGAAAGACATCCTCATTTCAGCACCATGGACAGAGCCAGATGCGCCGGTGCGCATCAGGGACGCTGCACAGCTCCAAAACTCTGGTGTCAGGGAGCCTTTCCTTGCTGCCACGTCGCAGACAACTCAGACAAAGTAGCTTAACTGCGTAAATTGCAAGTGAACACCAGAAAGTTGTTCAAACCCAATATATCCTGTCTACAGTACGAGAAACCTGCGTGTCGCAGAGGGGATAGGAGGCCTTTTATCTTAAAGTGAGGCAGCTAATGGATGCAACAGCCCCGTAGCACTTATCTCATGTATCCCTCCTCAGAGGGCGCGGATAGTATCGGAGGAAACACATCATGTGACGTAAACACCAACTTCAGAGTGCGAGGCTGCGCGGTGTGAAATGTGATTTTCTTCATTCATACTTTCCCATTAGTTGTTGTTACGGAGCCGCCAGTTATTTCCTAACAAGTTTCATCCACCGTGTGCATCCACGCAGAGACATCCCGATGTATTGTGGGAAGGGTATACAGGCTGAGGTCGTCCCGGCGTGTCGTGTGTCACAGGAGCGGGGTTATAGGATCTCCTCTGGGAATACTCCCCCCAATAATCATCGCCCAGGGAAAGAAAAACATTAAGGAGGCATCTGCTCATAACTCGAGGAATATTTCTTTCTCCCGAATCGATATTCCTGCTTTAATCCCCATGAAAGACATCGTTTCCCCTGGCCCTGGAAAAGGGTAAAATGAGCGGCTTTCTGATTGATTTTGTCTGAGTTCAGTGGCGAGAAGATGTTTGTCTCTCTGAGATGAATCAGATTATGCTAATGATCACTTTGTAAAACACAAATGTGAATGGTCGCACGGTTGGCTTTGGGCAACAGCTGGAGAAGTAAAGCCGATATGTGCCGCTCTGGGGCGCGCAGTTGTGTAAATAATGGAGCAGAAAGTTCAGAATATGTCTGCCGATACTGTCGCACCGGTGGAAATGTCAGACAAACTAAAATAGGACGCTAAGAGTCAAACAAAGCAGCTAGTGAGGGTTCTCGTGCTTGAAAAGCAAACGCGTAAAAACCTGATTGTTTAAGTGTGAGTCTCGGCTCAGGCGCGATCTAATGACTTTACTCGCAGCTTCCACCTCAAGTGATTACACCTCGCAATCAGCTCTCCTCTCCTGTCCTGATGCCTCTAAAGCCCATTCCTTCCCTCCGCCAGGCCCGCATTAAGGAAGACGGAGGGAAGTAATTTAACATTTCTGGAGGAAAACGCGCGATTACTTAAGGCACGACAAAATAAGGCCACCCAAACACGGCTGCTGAAGACGCGTGTGTGGTAAACTTCCAGCGGCGGTAAATGTGGAGCCTGTACAGGAATGATAGGTGAGAGGAAGTGTGCCTGCAACTCCGCTAATTACGCAAGTGCACATAACGCTGCGCTCTGGCGGCCAACGAGGCAAGTTAAAGGTGATACCGCGCGTAAAATGAAATAAAAAAAGAGGCCAAGCCACACACAGGAGATGCTTTTGCACTGAAGACTGTGTGCACTGCGTTTTTCTTCACGCTTCATACTTTAAATCGAAAGGTGTGTGCTGTGATCCGATGGGTTTCTGACGTCTTCCATTTTGGATGCGTCCAGCAGCCAGGCAGATTTGCGCAAAAAAAAAAAAAAAAAAAAGCCTTGGTCATCGATTTGGAGCCGCCATGAAGGTTAATGAGAACAGACATCTTGGTTCCTCTGCTTTTGATCCCCCCCTGCATAGAGATTCTTCATTTCTTTACGAGGTCACTGGCAGTAACCCGAGCAGGGCCATAAATAGTGTCCATCCCAGACAGGCCCGGTGTCTGTCAATACTCAGAAAGTTCAGACACAACATCCGCAAAGAGCGGGCAGGAGGAGCGCGGCTGCTGACATCAAACTTGTGATATTGAAGCGAATACATTTAAACAAACACTGTCTCCTTGTGACCCATTTGATATATTTGTGAATAAATTGTTCTCACTCTCTGCACTGTTTGGAATAAGTCTGTCAGGGACGATCACGCCGCGCAGGGTGACGATTTGGCCTCATGTGCGGTCTTGCACTGCCCCCATGTGGCCATGATGCGTCACTGTTCACTTGGGCAGTTTTTGAGGTCATCCAGATTTATTATGGTGACAGTAAAAAACTGAACCAGTGCCCTTTTGCGAAGAGCCCTTTCCCTCCTTAGACCTGAACTCACTAAAATAATGAAAGCCACAGCAAAGAGCTGTCTGGAATCAGCAAGAACCGGCAACACAGACGCTTCAGTTTTTTCCCCTCCAAGGTCAGACTTCAAAAGATGATTGATTAAATTAAGATGAATTAAATCTCTGATGTTTAATGTGGCCAGCGCAGACAAGAAGACATGCTTCAGCATTTTTAAGAATTATTTATTTCAAAATATTACACAGCTTTTGAATATGAAATTGCCTACAAGTCTAGCGCAGCCCTGACCAACAAGGTCCGGCCGAGTTCAACATGGTTTCAACTATAAATAAAACATCAAGCTCACTGTGAGGCAGAGAAATAAGAAAATGATCTTTTCAGCGCTTCAGATATTCTTGTGCATTGCACCAGACAGCATGCGTATTGTGCTCATTCCTTTTCAGACTAGTCTACTGTAAAATATCAAACTTACAGTATTCAAAAGGCTTTCATCAGCAGTAGCTCATAATGTGACCATAATAACAAAGCAGTTCCTTTGGTAAAATGCAAAGGAATGAATAATAAAAATAGACATCAGTATCGACAGCTTCAAACCAACAAGACAAATACATCCAGTATGTTTAAATAGCAAATGCTAGCAATGTAAACTGTAAATACAGATGCAAATATTAAAGGTACATATAAAAAGCTGCCAGATATTTTTGATATTTACATTACTGTTACGTGTTGTATGAAACAATGGAGTGTTACATTTTACTGACAAATAGTTGTACATGTGTTTCACAGTACTTAGTATCAAATTATTTTAAAAGCGTTCCTGAACTTGCACACACAAGCATGCTAATACTGATAGTAAAGGAAATTCTTCTCGGTAGTTTGAGTGTTTTACTTTCTGTCTCCTATTTTTAGAGTCATTAGTGTTTGCGATGAACATAACTGACAACTACACGGATCACAAATCCGACTACCTGCAACAAAAAGTCTAAGTCTGCGATTAAAGTTGTGAAATCCAGCATGTGAGCACTGCACTCATCACATTAGACTGCCGTATGCTGGATGTGCTCAAAAACTCTGGCGTTGTGATTGTCAACAGCTCTGAAGAGGCTCGCATCAAGGTGACTCTGATCAAATGTGACAAGATGTCGCATGTGAAGGGACGCCGTAACAGCTGCTCATTAGCTAACTTTGTCGGTGTGGAATGAAGTAGACACAGCGGAGGTAATGAAGAAACATAGGACACATCTCATCGCTCTCCAGATGCTTCAACGGCAAGCGTCTCGTCCTTTAACTGATTTGACACTAATGGAGCTGGTGGGAGCTCACCTCCGACTTGTCCACCATACTCCTTTTGACCTATCAAAGCAGCGGGTAGGAGGTGACTCTACCAGACCACTGATATCCACTGGTGGCAGAGGTAACTTTAAAAGCAACGGCAGGTTCATGTTAAGAGTTCCTCAGCAGCCTGATGTGTGTGTGTCCCGCATTCACAGAGACTCTAGAGTTCATCGTGAAGAGCCCTACGCTGCCATTTGGGATGCTGTGTGACGTGATCAGCTGCCTCCAGCACGAGGCGCATGAACTCCGCCACATCAAAGGAGTAGTTGGTAAACTTGGGATGGTCCCCGAGGGTTGGATGGTGACCCTGGGAGAAGTGATAGAGAACAGTGTCCACATTTAGATTAGCTGACAAAAGACAAATTACATTTAATCAAATGTGTGCATGAGAGCAGAAGTGTGTGCATACATATGTAGGATAGGCGAGATGGATTGAAAAAGCTCGCACCGAGGTGCCGGAGAGCTAATGGCTGGTACGGGAGTTTCCCCTACCTTGTCCTGTGGGAGCACTTTGTCCATTTTCTGCCAAGTCACGTATCGAATGCCCCGCAGCCGAGCCAAATCTCGATAGCAGCTCTCATCCTGACAATTATATCTGGGAGGGACAGATGCAGACACTTTATCTCCTTCTCTCCTCGGTCTGCCTCACTTTCACTCTTTCTTTCTCCATCTTTCTCACTCTCTGGCTGTATAGACACTGTGGTTCTTGCTCTGTGTCACTCACAAAAAATCACTCCCGAACACAGAAACACTTTCCAATCAACTCCTCGGCCCCGGGTAGTGGCCGTGATGAATGCCTGGTTAATTAGACAGTATTTCACAGTCATACACCAAGTGTCTGAGGGGCACTTTGGGCTCAGCGCCCTGCCAAACCCATCGCTCTCCCTGCTTCCCCCTCTGTCTTCTTCTGTCCGTCACTCTTACACACACTCACACAGGCAGACAAAAAGTGTCACTCACAGCTCAAAGATGACAGCCCAGTCAGGGAGGAAGAGGAGGTGTGTGAGACCAGCCCCGTGCATCCCTATAAAGATGTCAGAGTTGTGGGTGATCCTCAGCTGCACCAGGAAGGGAACATCCCTTGAAAGACAGACAGGGAGTCACACATCAATCATCTTCATTGTGTGAACACTGTCACTATTACACAATTTAAAAGGCTAAACACTTTCTTTGTGTTCATACAGCACTGTTACATCCTTAACCAGTGCTAAGCAGCACTGAATAGCTCCTGTAGTAATGTGGCAGGCGCTCCTATAACTCACTTGTATTTGTAGTCCACCACATTGACCTCCAGGGAAGGCACAGTCTTGAGGGCGTTTACCAGCTGTAACAACAACAGAGGTGCGTGTTCTCTGATCAATGAGAGAGCAAACAAATATCGGCAGTGACCATATAAATCACAAGCCTTTTTTACTTGTACTGTTTATAGCGAATAAGATTTTAAATAGGCACTTAACAGATGTGGGCAGTAAATCAATGGTGGAAAGGAGGAGCTGCGGGAGTGGCAGAGCCGCACAGAGTGAGGGGAGAGACGGAGAGGGAAAGAGAAAGACAAAGGAGGACAGGTGGATGGAGGGAAAAGAAAGCAGGTGCAAGAAAGTAAGAGGCAAAAAAGAAGAGAGGGAGGAAGGAAGGAAGGGAGGGTGGTGCTGCTGGACTCACCTCCACTTGGTTTAATATCCTTCTGTATTCTGTGCTGCGAGCCAGCAGGGTGACACGAACACGCCCCTCCTGAAAACAGCAATGCACCCAATAATCAATCAGCCAAGGACAGAAAAGATAGGCGGCTGGGAAAACATGATGCTCATTCAAACTAACTAAAAAGCCTCCACTTATAATGTCTCTTTTAAACAGGCACAGAGGAGAGGACACATTAGTTTAAATCACATTACAAAATATTTCTGAGTGGAATAAAAGGTTTTCCTCTCTGATGTGCTCGTACCACAGTACACAGATGCTTCCTTTTCTATGTTCTCCTGCTGCCACCTTGTGTTCTAAAAGAGAATTTAGACCTCTGTAACATAATAAACAGTAATGATCATAACCTCACCATCCTGAAATCAACACTAACAGCAACTCAACAACTTACAACCTGGACCCAGTAAACCTGCCAAACTACAGCTAGGCACCTTCCTATAAGCACTGGACATATAAGTATTCAACACAGGCCTAATTTCTTCTCTTCCACTTCAAAAACATTTTAAACAAGTATTAAAAAAGACCAGACCGGAGCCAATTATGACGAGGGGGAGATAGGAGGAGAAAGGCGGTAGAGGCAGATGAATAGGACACAATAGAGGAGAGCAGCAGTGTCAGTCTCTGGCTGTGCCATTAATCTAGGGATGAAAGGAGGAGCTGGAGAGAGGGTCAGGGCCGAGAAGACCTCTCATTCAGACGCCGCCCTGCTATCGCTAGCAGCCCCATGTCTTGCTGAAAAGCCTCTTAGCATATTTCAAGTGAAGGCCATGAATACCCAATGAGCTGCTCCGCAGGACGAAAGAAAGTTATCGGCCTTTGCTGCTCATAAAGATACAGTCAAGCACTTGAAACCTCGGAGTGTAAAACACCTGTGAGGAGCGCCGCTGAGTTATAGGTGTAGGAGATGAATGAGGAGGCAGGAGCATGGCGGTGACAGTATGTAAAAGTGTGAGTGCACGAACAGTGCTTATTCATGTACTCTGTCAAAAACTAGAAGGCTACTCATATCAGTGAGGAGCTCTTTCTCTGAATTTATGGTAGTAATGAGATCACCAGTAAAGTCAGGCTGAACATGGTTGCTTATTCTGCTGTTCAATATAAAACATACTGTAACCACCTGCTCAATAGAAATGGGCGGAGAGCCAGTAAAAGAAGTGAACACATTTCCAAACTCAAATCCACATCCAAAATACAGGATTAGAAAATGATAGTTCTTGTTTTTAATCAGTTGAAATCAGTCTTTAAAACTCAGTTATGCTGAGAGCACTACAATATCTTATGTCTGTTTAAATATACCAAAGTAGACACTATTCAACTGGGTAACGCATTATCGGACAGCTCCTTCAAAAGCAGCCATGTATCTGAACTCCTTCTGTGTTGTAACACATGCCAGATTTCAAGTGGATCAGACTTTGATACAAAACGGTCTCTGAGCCTTTACTGATAGGAGTGGGATCGAAGGACTAAAACTTTACTGGGTGGCTGAACAGGGATTAACTGTGAGAGTCACAAGAGTGTACCTGACAACTTAACAACCTGAACAACAAAAGATGGATACAGTAAGCATATGATTTAAGTCTCAAAAGAAAGGACTGGTTTTATTGGTGGATTGGTAGTACTACCTGTGATAAATATATCATGTGATAATATAAGTCCTGTGCAAAATGACATGTTGTTGATTTGGGGTTGTATTTATTTTTATTTGTTTTCTTTTGTTAACAACTGAACACGTAGGAGTTTTGATCATGGTTTTTAATGTGTTGAACAGCAGTCAGCAGCTGTGCTGTGAGATCGGCTATATTGATGTTTAAAATGAACATGTGTCATATTTAAGTGCAGCCACAAAGCATCTGTTACTTGATCTAAATGAGCTGCAAATGTGTATCTATGCTTGTAACATATGCAGAAATTGGGCAAAACTATACTAATAATGTGGCTGCTGAAGAACAGACGCTTCACTTCTAGTCAGAGCCATGACATCATTTCCTGGCGATAATGTCAGTAAATACAGGTAAAATACAGACATTGCTTATCCCGTGCGAATGTACCACACAATACACAAACATGTAGTGGTAATGTCTACATCATGTGAGGTCACCTGGTAATACTAGGCCTACGTAAATAGGGCTTTAGCACGACTTTATACATAAAGAACTGGAACGTAAATTACTTTAATATATTAGTTTGCACAAGGATCAAAATAATTGGCTAAAGCACTACCCTAGTTATTAATACAATACCTGCCAGAATAGAATAGTAGACTTGATTTAACTGTAACAATCGATTTGAAAGAACAGGCACTCAAGCAACAACAATGTAATTACTTTGAGCTTTGTAATCAAAACATTCAAACATGAACGCAGTAGGGGCAACAATAATTAACCTCACAGTTCCAATCTGCTAGTATAAAATGTCCCAAAAAATGTACCATAGTTGTCCTCTTCCTTATACTACCTAAACCTGTCTCTCTAATGTGCATGTTAGAGCACTCTAGTAGGAGTAAGACGTGCAAGAAATAGTGAAGGATTGACATAAAAGTTAAGGATATGATATAAAATTAGCGATAAAGTTAGCTAGCAGAGACAGTGGTGGAAAGGATCAATCCCTTTTTCATCACACAGTTAGCAGCTGTCTGCAGTACTACATTAGAGGAAGAACGGCGAAAAACACTGTGTTCCCTGACCGGGAATCGAACCCGGGCCGCGGCGGTGAGAGCGCCGAATCCTAACCACTAGACCACCAGGGAGCTGCTGCAGAACCTGATTTCACCGAAAAAAACGAATATATAGACTGTATGTCAGACGGAAAACCATCGTTAGCCAGAAACTACAACATACATCTACATAACTTCTGACCCTTTTCAAATGCAGTGATTTGAGCTCACAAAGATTTGTATCTTCAGACAGGAAATCTGTGCAGAAACAGTCCACTGCCTTGTTTGTCAGTGTACTGCATAAGTCACAAAACATAAATACAAAATAGACAAATTAAAGAAATTATATAAAGACATTTTGTATACAACAATATGTCTGATTTTAGACGGAGAACATGTGAAATGTACAGATATAATAACTAAATGTAATGTCAAGTGGAGACTGTATGTTAACGTTATGTGTTATGTCTATGTGGGGGATTGGAGTGTCAGTGGGTCCCAGGCCTTGTTGCTGAGGCCAGCTGCACACTGTGCCAGTTGCTCTTTTCAATCTTGCTATTTTGGTACATGTGCTGAAGGACACACATTTAGAAAACCTGCAGACAGTCTCTGCTGAGCGAGTGCTTAGGTTTTGGTGCTTCTATATAACTTAATAATATGTTCTCAGTATGTGGAATTGTTTAGGTCATCATGATAATGAGAAGTGCAGCCTCTTTCATAAATACATTTACAAGTAATCTATAAATCCTTTCAGTAGGATCCATCAATCTCAACATAATGAAATACAATGTAAACCGAGAGGCATTCCTTCATAAGCAGGACTGAACATGTTGTACAATTTATATCTATTCCTTTTTGTAATTTGGCACAACACACTGTATCTCATTGTACATGCGTCCACAATTCACAAACAATGCCAATGCACAGCTCCCTGGTGGTCTAGTGGTTAGGATTCGGCGCTCTCACCGCCGCGGCCCGGGTTCGATTCCCGGTCAGGGAACTCACTACTTTATGTGCATCTTACAAACTGTGCAACTCATTAAAAAATAACTGCTTATCTCTATACAAAGATTTGAAAATGTCATGAAATCAATCAATCAACAACAAGAAAACTATTCAGGCAGAGAGGAAGTGTTGTCAAGAAGATGCCTATTTAACAGCACCAATACTAT
Source organism: Lagodon rhomboides (assembly GCA_039737535.1). Taxonomy (NCBI): domain Eukaryota; kingdom Metazoa; phylum Chordata; class Actinopteri; order Spariformes; family Sparidae; genus Lagodon; species Lagodon rhomboides. The sequence goes on along the minus strand of CM077785.1, from coordinate 11,069,550 downwards.
AGCCTGGAAAGTTCAGGAGGGTAATATGAGAGGGATATGATGAAAACCCTAACCCAACAAAAACTATCAACGACTGGAAAATCAGGGCTAACTTTTAGGCCTATGCTATACATACACTGGTGTTTTTCAAAACAGACTTTTAAAACAAAAGCAAGTTCCAACCAAACAAGTATTCTAGCACAATTTCAAAACTATCCACCAATCAGGATGTATATATCTATTCAATGATCAATGTTTCAATTTAATCAATGCAATATAAAACCATTAGAATGAATCCACATCATCATTTCTAAGAAACACCTTTATTTTATTAATACAAACCCACTTCCTGTGTTTGATAAAGCATTATTGAGTTCCAAAATTCAAAGTGAAATTACTAATTTACTAACAAACAATTATCAGTGCGTTTCAAAATCTAACTCTGCCATAACTATAATGAAAATTAATGAGAAGTTGACTTTCCTTTTTTATTTTTCCACTTGGCAGGCAAAATGCAACTGGAACTTTTACATTCTAATCATATCTTGATTTGTAATCAAATAACATAAGCGTTTTCACATTTTGATTCTAAAAACAGCTAAATTCCCCCGAGCTTGTTTAATGAAAACTGTCATTCTAACTGGTGAAAACTGTCACCCTAACCCTAACCCATCAAAACCAGAAGAGGACTTTAACTTTTAACCAGCTGAAGACCAATCTGAAGACACAAATCCATTACTTGCCATTAGATAAGAACAGAACAAGTATTACACTGTTAATGTAACCCATAAGAAAATACACTACCAAAACCAATAGAATACAAATGCAGGTCTATATTATTGCTTTGCTCTCGTGGAGCATAAAATTCAAACATCTCTAGGAGAGTGTATTCCAGAAAATTCACATTTGTATGTGAATAGGAACCACCAGAGAGCCATTTTCCATTTCACAGCACCAGCAACTCTAGAGAGTAGTATAGTCACTAAATCACATCTCTTCAATAGACTGAGAAATTGAGGATGAGCACAAATACACCAGAAATCTACAAGAGCTTTCCAGGTAGGATTGATTAGCTCAATAGAAGGAAGTTCAACGTAAACCAAGAACCATTCTTGCAAAAACAGGTCCCTGGTGGTCTAGTGGTTAGGATTCGGCGCTCTCACCGCCGCGGCCCGGGTTCGATTCCCGGTCAGGGAACTCACACCTTATGTGTCTGACACAGTCTTAGCCTATGACAGCAATCACTTGAACAACAATGATTTGTGGCCTGTCTCTTTGCCATGATTTGACAATGTCATAAAAACAGATGTGATAGAGAAGAAATGTTGCAACATCAAGAACTGCAGCCTGGACACCTTAAAGTTGGTGACTATATGTTCATTAATAAAATTTTGATAATATTTGCAACCAAGTTATAATTTCTCATTGCCAACTAGCGAGGTTAGCAATGTTTCATCGACTGGTTGATAAATCGTGCACATACCTTGTAAGTACTTTAAAACTCTGTTGAGTTGCATTACTGTTCCCTGATTAAGAATCAGTCCCAGGCCACAGCAGTTAGAGCGCCCATCCTAACCACTGAGCACCGGGGAGGATTTTTCTAACTCACAGCACCAATGAGTCTCGGATGAGAGTAGTATAGTCATTAAAATCATATCTGTTCTGTAGATGAAAATGTGAGGATGAGCAAAAATGTACCAATAATCTGCAAGATTGTAGGATCGATTATCTTAACATAAGGAAATACAATGTAAGTCAACAAGCATTCCTGCACAAGCAGAACTGAAGATATTGTTCTCCATTTTTCTTCCAATCAGAACGTGTGACACAGCTCCCTGGTGGTCTAGTGGCCAGGATTCAACGCTGTCACCACTGTGGTCCAGCTTTGTGTGAACTTTCATCTTATGTTTGTCCGACAAGTCTGTGAAAGGGACTGCCGGTTAACCACACACTGTCTGCACCAAAAACTGCAGCCTAAAAAACTCTTTAATTGAGTAGTCTGCCTTTTTGTTCAGATCATATCAGGTCTGTTTAGGTGTCTGTGGCAGAAAGTGGCTCACGTTTTGCTAAAGGCCAAGACAATGGCAGGAAGGATGATGTCCAGCGTATTAAGGCTTTTGCCATTAAGACTGTGTCTGTTCAGTATCACATGCCATTTCTACAAAAGCAGGCAAGGTTCAGACATATGGTCACCCACCTTTTCTTCTACATTGTCAGTGAGAGATTTACAAGATGGATGTAGAACATTACATTTCATTTCAATCTGCCTATTACATTTTTGATATCTCAGGTTTACAAGAGGAAATTGAATTCCAAAAGTGACACTCGAGGAAAGGTTGGGGTGTTGGCCAATTCGAATTCCTCCTCAGGTGAACATGATACCCACAAAAAAATTTTGTGTTGAAGGCACAAATTTGCCTTCAATAATTTATTCATGCATTACCCATTCGGACTTACTTTTGTTCAGTCTGGTGCTAGAACTTATACCAGTACTTACTAGGCAGAGGGCAGAGAGGCTTCAAGTGAATAATAGTCAGTTTTAAATGCATTCACATCAGATTGGATTAATCAATTTCGGGTTTCTCTTTCTTTTCTTTTTCCAATAAATAAAGAATAAACTTAACCATGATAAAGGTGATGATGTTCCCACTGTTTCTATGGCTGCGTATAAATAGAGGTGACCCCTTTATGTGTTACCCAAACAGAAATTTTGGCACAAGCACACTGGACTGAACTTGTTCAGGTAGTATTTACAATCCCAATCAAAAACTGCTGGTGGTCTACATCTTGCAATCTAGATCATGAATCCAGCTCCCTGGTAGTCTAGTTGTTCTGATACTTGGCTTTACCCACTTAGTCATTATACTTAGTCATTGACTATTATTTATTAAATATCTACCCTTTCAGCTCCCTGGTGGTCTAGTGGTTAGGATTCGGCGCTCTCACCGCCGCGGCCCGGGTTCGATTCCCGGTCAGGGAATGCTGACTTTATGTGCGTGTGTGAATGTCACAGCTCAATAACAGTGTACCACCATTTGACAACGACATTAGATCAATCCGGAAAAAAAAAATTGTTGCAGAGAGACAATATAAGGAATGCATGATGCAACATTGCTTCTGCACATGTCATAAAGCTGCTTAAATTCCTTGTTGCATGCTAACATCAGAACCTATTAATACCATCTCATGTAAACAGTTGATGTGAAATATTCAATGGGTATGAAGAAATATTGTGCCCACAAAAAAATTCCACTTGAATCATCACCTCTGTGAAAGTTTCTTCAAGCAATTTACATTTCAAGCTTCATTAAGGTTGTTACTATTAGGGATATACCAAGCAACTAATTTCATTGACTTTTCAACTGTAGGTAAGAAATATATAAGTGTGTGTGTGTTTGTGAGCATGTGTGTATATATATGTGTGTATGTAGTAAATAGTATAGTTTCTATAAGGTAACAAAAGTGTTCTTCCTACCTTGGGCCCATCTTGCAGGATGTTCAGTCGATGGAGGACATGCTGGGAGAATGCCCTAAACATCCCTTCACTGTAGCAGTCTGAAATCTGCCATCAACACACCACAGAAAGTGTCAATTTCACTCACATAAGCTTTTTATTTCAGATTTGCTCAATTCAAAATATCATAATAAAACTATTATTTTGTTACAGGCTGTACATTGTTGCGCATAAAGCTGAACAATATTTGTATTTTTTAGAAAATCAACTTTCTGATTTGAAATGAATTGAAGGCAAATCAAATCTGGTCACACTGGACTGGGATATGATGAAAAATATGTAACACACAGGGAATCTGACAATTGTAAACATATCTCCTGATCTCCCTGGAATGAATATCATATGAGTCTATGCATTTCTCACACATACGCCGCTGCTATGCAGCTGTAAATGTGAGTACATGAATATAAACATGACATGTGCTGCAGGGGCAATCAAAAGCATCAGCTTGAGGCTGACCTATCAATATTTCACACCTCAAGGCTGGAACAACGGGACAACACATATTTACATGGTATCATCTTTATAGTAATCTCCTTGGAATTATCATTTAAATAACGAAAAGCACTTGCTGAGCATTTGAATACATCACATAAATATTTGACCTGAACTGCATCTCTGTGATTAAAGCGGATATCACTGTGCATGTGGGGAGAAAATGGCAGTAAATGAAGAAAAAAGATGTGAGATAAAAACATATAAATGAAAATACAAGCAAGGCAGCATTGAAAGTATGTATGAGACACTGCTATTTGCTCAGAGCACATAGATATGTAAAGTATGTTAGGTTAGTGGCTGCACACAGTAACATACACACATGAGGGTAACTTACGAGTGGAGTGTTGTAAAAGAGGCCATATCTCATTCTCGGGAGGAGGGAGAAGAAGGCGTCTTTGAAACACACCTATGGACAAGTGTGAATAAATAAAGCTGCAGTATGGCACAGATATCAGTTTGTGTATCAGGGTTCCTACAGGTTTCTTCAAGTCAAATTCAAGTCTATTTAAGACCTTTTTAAGACCATTTATATAAAAACTTAATACCTATTTCACAGCCTATTTCACAGACCTACCGGCAAAGAAAAGCATTTTTTTTTAATTTGTTCATTTATTTCTCAAACAAATGTGAAAATATGGACTGTGTAAAGCATTTTGGAAGAATGATGCAACATTGCAGCATAGTAGTGAGTACTTACGCTACAACACCACAGCACAGACACAGACCACAGACAACAAGCCAATCAGAGGTGTGAAAAATCAAAGAAAATTTCAGCAGACCACAAAAAAGTTTGACTAACACAGTTGTTGTTTTTTTGTTGTTGTTTGGTTACGTTAGCTAGCTACTTATTCCATGCTGGGAATATGGGGAGCAGAGAGACTCCTGAACAATAAACAATGAAAATCAACTCAAGGATAAATAAAATTAAGATCACACAGTCAACTCCTAAGCTCTGCACTCTTAGCAGCGATCTCTTTATCAAGGAGAGCCAGTGATGCCAACAGGATGTTGGACCTGGTGATCAGGTCAGTCGTCTTGCTCCCTGCCTTGGCTTACTGCGGTCAAGCCAGCCGTGGTTCGCGTTTGCTTGGTCAAATCAGCCGCACATTTTGATCTAGTGCGCGAATCTTCTAACATTTACGGTATTCGTGATGAAACCACTCTGAAGAGCTGCTGGTAGTGACTGTGGGGCAGACTGCAGTCTCTCAATCAGACCCATGAAACATACGATACTTTACAGTAATTATTCCCGGAAGTGAGCTGAAGGTATCACGATGGTATCCTTCCAGATTTCAAAGTAAAGGACGACGTGAGATAGAAGATTAGAAGGTTAGAAGATTCATGCACTAGATCAAAATGTGCGATCCCACACTGATTTTGAGTCAATTGATCACATGACCTGGAAGCTATTGAGCTAAAATGCTAATAAAATGCTAATATTTACATATAAAAATTTATTAAAAGTATTTAGAGATTTAAAATGCAAAAACAAGAGGTATTCTCAGGGATCACCAAAGTGCAATTCATTAAGACTATGGTTGCTGTTTCTGGATACACAAAACACAAAATGTGTTTTGTGCCAGAAGATCATTCCTTAAAAGAACAACCCAGTACTGGAGTTATTTCCATAGACTAAAACAACCAATTTGGTTGATATAGCTAAAAAGGCTGTCACCAATGATAACTTTCATTAATTAATGATCTGCTGATTATTTTCATGATTAATCGCTTAATCAGTCTATAAAGTGTCAAAAAATTGGGAAAATAGCTCATCATAATTTTCCAGAACCAAAAGTGGCATCTTCAGTAGCTTCTTTTATCCATCCATCAGTCCAAAACCCAAAGACTCTTCATTTACTATCATAAAGGACAGAAAAAAGCAGCAAATATTTACATTTAAGAGGCTTGTTTAGAAACATGTTTGCTTGAATAATGAATCTAAATAGCCGATTGTCTTTCAATCGACTCATCAATTGATTCACTTAGCGTAGAAGCTCTATTTTCTAAACACACATATTTGAGTAATTGATTCATTAGACACCTTTACAGTCAAGGAGCACACAATGACCACCCCATAGGTGACATTAAACCTACTCTTTTTGAGTCAAAGGTCTTCAGGTGGATGATGTCATACTGTGAGAAGGCCTGCCATGTTTCACTGAACAGATCTCCATAACCATAAAAACTCTGGAAAAAGCCATAAAAAAGAAGGGAACAAATGTTAATTTAATTAATGTTACACCTTAAATGAAAAACAAAGCTGTAAAATTAAAATCAACTATAGCCTTTAGCAGTGCCAGAGTCAGTCATCTGTTTTCAAACCCTGCTGGTTGTATTTTTCTGAAGTTTTGGTTTTGTACAAAGTCTGTTATCACACTACTATGTGACAGCCTGCCGCTGTTTGGACTGCAGAGTGCAGATTGTGCTGAAAGCTGAAAGGTCACTGTTTTCCTTCTCCCTGACAGTTTTCTCTCCCTCCCATTTCTCTTTCTCTCTTTCCCCCTTCCTCCTTACCTCTGTGCACAGCGGAGGGAACAATGGGCGGATAAGGCTGTCCGTAAATGCACTCTGTTTTTTAACTGGTGTTTCCCCTTGATGTCTTCATGAGGCACATATGCCACTAGCTTGTTAAACCAAAACTTTGGCCATAGTGCACTGCTGACAAACTAATGCTTGGCTTTCTAGCGTCCTGATTGTGGTGTCCAAAATCCAATATCTGTTTTTCAATACTTTCTTCATTTTTCTGTCTTCACATATCTCTTTAAATATTTGTATACCTGTCTGTTTTTTGTTGGGTTTTTTATAGAGACAGAGAGCTGAAAGCATCTGTCAAAGTAACATTCATCAAAATATTCTTATCAAGATTTTCCAAAAGGATATGAAGTAGCCAGCCAAAACGGGAAAAGAAGCCAGATAGGGAGGTCTAGAGAAAAAATTTGGCTGCAAAAACCCAAAGTTTTCTGGCACATTCTGCTGCTACTATCCCATCATATACATTGATATTAATTAATGCATATCTTAATAAGTTCACCTACCTGATTGAAATCATGTAATGAATTATTGTAAAGAACAATTAGGCTTCAGACACAACTGTACACTATGTACTGGTTAAGCTTACATACAAACATCATATGCAGAAATATCCTCACCTTCCCCATCACTGAAGCTGAGGCGGGAGGCATCAGGTACTCACCGTGTCCCACATGATGATGTTGATATCTGAACTGAAGGAGTTGTTGACGTGCTGGGAGATGTAGAGGTTGACAAAGTCACAGAAGTGGTGGTACATGTTCACCCCTATTATAAAAACACACAGTTATTATCTTTGTCATCATGTCACAATTCTTGCTATCACAAATTCTATCAACAATTCTATATATTATCACATGACTTTACTGCAGAAATATCGTCATTCAACATCAATGTGCAGGACAGACCATGTGTTCTGTGCAATATGAAGATGTGCAAGAATAAAAGCTTTTGTTACTTGGTCCAATTGTCACATAAATCTGTTACTTACCAGCATCTAGTTTCATGAAAACTGTGGGTTTTTCAATGATGATGTCACAGTGTCCATCCTTTATGGGATCAAAGTCTAGCTCGGTGTATGTCTGCAGCTCAGCATACCTAAAAAAATAATAAAAAACAGCACAGCACATCAATACAGTATTGTAAATATAATTGCATACATTCTGCATTAACATGGCACAGAAACGAACCATGGAAACTGATATATCAATTACTGGTACATTAGGCCTGATAATAACTGACAAAGTGGTATTTTGGGTGAGACTATTAATGATTTTATATAAAAGGTCATTTGAAAACTTTAGCACTTAATAAAATGCATCCTTCAGAACAAGGTAAGATGGTCTCAATACAGATTTTTCAGACCTTTATTCAAATATCAGGTGCAGGCTGTCCCTGGTCTGATTGTTGTAGTCAATTTGAGTCACAGCAGTGAATGAGGAAAATGCAACTGAGGCAGCCAGTGCTGTGCTATATCAAGCTCATCATTTTGAGAGGACTAGGTCATTAGGCTTGATATTGATTGGTAATGTGATGGTTCCTAAGAAGAAAACAAAGTGATTTGGCTATCATAGCCAACTTTAAGCTATTTCATCACTTTCAACACTTGAAAGTAATGCATCCTTTGGTATGGATTAAGGTGGGAGTTTTATGACAGTTCACCCCATAATAAACATAAATTTTCTTTTTAAATACAGCTAAAGGCAAGATTAATGTTGGCTGCCTGTTGCTCTTCACAATTACTTTGCACTTTTTAGATTCTATCCTACACTGTTCCCCCTGTAACGGAGAAGTATCTGAACTGACTCAGTAAACATGACACATACTGTAATTGTTCCTTCTCTAGACAGGACATTAGCTGCTCCTAAGCGGTACGGAACATTAATGCCTGCAGAGCCAGATCAGCAAAAATCTTTCTCAGTGGAGTGAACTGCACCACCTAGTGACGGTCTGTGCTGCTACCTCAAAAAAGGCATGTCCTGCCAGTTGTCACATGTGCTATAAAAAACAGTATAGGATGTACTTCTGAGGCATTTACTTCCCTGGTGGTCTAGTGGTTAGGATTCGGCGCTCTCACCGCCGCGGCCCGGGTTCGATTCCCGGTCAGGGAATGTACTTTTGGGCCAACTACATAATGATAACAATGTCAAAACTACAAGCGGCCTACAATCTACAGTCTTTTGTTCACAGTTCTATTCATGAATTAATGAACACACAGGGGGGCCATGTGCAGACCATTCAGTAATTAGTACCTACACATAATGAGGAATGTACAAATCAATATCATCAAGGACAATTCAGTAGATAAAACAAAATCAAAACTATAATAGCACTCAGTAGAGTGTATACCTTCACCAAGGCCCAACAGTCCCCTTTAATTCAAACAAGCCTAATCCAATATCAAACAAGATAGCCCTGTATTACTCTAAATTGTAAACCATCCATAACTGCTTAACCCAAATTTCTGATCACAAGATCTATGATATGCATCAAATCATACCAGCCACTTGATTTTTTACCTCCAGATCCATGCACTATGGGCTGAGAAATTTACAAAAATGTCAATAACAAACAAAAAACGGCAATGCAACACAATGTTAAAGAAAGTCAGAAAATTCCTGGTCCTTCCCTTTATCCAAATCTGCACCCCAAGTTAATAGGGTCTATTCTGGGCCAAGACCTTTCCTCCATTCAATTTTCATGGAAATCCATTCTGTAGTTTCTGTGTAATCCTGCCAACAAACCAACCAACCAGCCAACAAATGGACACAGGTGAAAACAGAACCTCCCTCACAGAGGTAATAAAAAGGTGAGACACACTTTATACATGATGGGGATGTTGCTGACACTGCACTCTAAAGTCATGGTCAAATCATATCTGTTTGCAGAAAATTTGTAGCTCTTTCAGTTCTATTCACAGGGAGTGGACGTGCAGACCATTCATTCATTGAGTCATTAGTGTGTCCAAATAATGAGGAACATTCAAATCAAGGTAATTAGGATGCACAAGACAGAGTTCAATTCCCTGGCGGTCTGGTGGTTAGGATTTGGCGCTCTCACCGCTGTGGCCCGGGTCGGATTCTCGTTCAGGGAACTTTATTTTCACTTAAAGTGCGAGAAAGGGTTACATTTTAACAAATGCAATTACATTAAATTTAACAACTAAAACAGGATGAGAGAACAGATTATTAAATTGCTTCATTAGGTGCTAGGGGTGTGATGAGATCTTGTGCCTGGAGATCTCGCAATGTCAAAACGTGACAGCATTTCTCCTCGAAGTGAAAAGCTGTCTCGCAATATCAGTACATAACAGATGCCGCACACGGCAGCTAACATCAGCACTATGCAAAGACACCTACAGAACCACCACTGCTCTTTAATAAAAATGAGCTGCGTCTGTGAAGAAACACTGAAAGGCCAAACGACGCTGGCAAAAATCCCTTAGAAATGGTAAATGTTGTACTGCAGACTCGCCCACTTTTCAAGTCCCACACGGGGGCTAACAAAGCTGGACTTTTACAAGCAGCCATCACTGACTAGGAGCTTAAAAGGCCAAACCATGGCATCGCTATTGTGACAGAGAATGCGTGTAATAGCCTAGAATATCTTGGCTGGGCAGTTTAGTTGTAGCCAGCTCTCAGCTCTGTATCATGCTGGAAGAAAAATTGGGTCGGTTTCCACTTTAAGTAATGAGAGAGTACTACTTTGATTATGGTTTGCACATATTGTTTACACTCAAAAAAAGAGAAATCTTAATAATTCCACTGTTATTTAATTATTTTTTATTTACACTGTTTTTAGTCTTTATTTTCAATTTTTTGTTGAGTTCAGTTAGAAGATCACACACAGCTTCAATTAGGAGCAACAAGCTCACACATGCAGTTGTATGGTCTGAAGAGACTCATGAGAAATCATACAGGAGAGAAGCCAGTTGGTTGAGTTTGTGGCAAAACCTTACATATTGCAATATAAGTGCCCACATATTG